>BFEA01000788.1:255410-269206 GCA_003427395.1 Chara braunii
CCCATACCTGCGGGAGCCATTTCCAAGGTCCGTTCTTCCGCATGAAATCGGGATCGCCTACGGCCTTCGCTGCATGGTCAAGCTTGTCGACGTCCTAAATGCAACCGATTTGCCGGCAAAAAACTGCGCCTATGCACTGGAAGTTATACTGGATATGTGCAGCACGCAGGTGAGAAGGTCACCGTCTTCACCCGAATAAAATGCCCGGTTATTATTGCTCCATCTGGTCTTAAAGTTGGTCCAAATACGTACAGCTTAATGACCGGGCGTTCTATCCTGGTGAAGATGGTAGGGCCGACCGGTATGACCCTTATACCTATACCTCCTTTACATATCTCTTTTTTTTTTTTTTTTTTTTTTTTTTTTTTGATTTAAGAGCCCATTGTGTGAGCCCTCCATTCCGATGGTGGTAAGAGAACCTTCAGAATGGAGGGGTCATTTGGCGGGCTGCTCCATCTATTGGTGGGGAGCGGCACCTGCTGGAAACCGGGTCCAGTGTCCCTTGAATACAACACATTCAGCAAAACATTCATGTCAATGGTCACCAGGCTGTGCATGGTCCGCTATCCCTTTGGGACCCCATTGTCCCATGGAGCTGCCAGTCATCCCAATCCATATTTGGAGTCCCCATTCATCATTTAGCCAGCCGTAATCTGCAGCCCCCCATTGTGCTTCGGCACTATCTATTTTCCCAGGCAGTCTCTCAGTCCCTCTGGAATCTCCCACCCTGAGGCTCCCGTCTTGCCCTTATCATGTCAGATCCAAGTAGCACCCATAGTCGGCCTGTTCTCCTGTCTATGCCTTTCACCTTCTACTGAAACCTAGGTTTGTTTGAGAAACAGCTTGCCCACACATCTTTTCACCAATTCTCCCAAAGCACCCCATAACCCCCTACAACCCTATAAACCCTATAACCCGCCGAGTCTGTGCAGGCCAAATGACTGCCTCCTCTGTGTCCCTTCCAATGCCCGAAGCTCTGCTGACGAAGTTGGCCCTTCACCTTTGGTTCCGTTTCTGCTGTGCTCACCTTCGGTGCATTTTATAGCTTTTCCACCCCTTTCCTTTGGAGTCATGCTGCAGGCGCTGGGGCAGGTGCGGGGGAAGAAGGTGGTGCGTGTGACGAACCACTTCCCGAACCCGTGCCATATTTCGTACCCCTTCTTTTGCTTGTATCATACCAACCCCAGAAAGACCCCGTTTCGATTTCTTGTTTTCGGATGCCGCATTTTTCTTTTTTTTTCTGAAAGCTTTTTCGACTTCTGGGTTCTGTTTTTCCTTTTTGCAAAATCGGGAAATACATGGGAATTTACGTGCGCCTTAGTGAGCGCACTCGGAATTGGGCTCGGCAGTTGGGAATTCCGGGACAAGCTGAACTTCGACGTGTCCTTTTCGAGTGTGTATGCTCTTGGGCGCGTCGGGGAAAACTCTCGGAATTTTGCGTGAATACGAATAGACGTAGGATTTCTTTTCCCGCGTCGCCTTTTGCGCGTGGATATGGTGATTTCAATTTTTGAATTAGGATAGAAGCAAGCCGTAACTGTTTCGGTGCCTTTTTCTTTCTTTTTGTTGACGGCGCCGCGTATGCAGAGATTTCTCCTCTCTGTCCCCCGCATCGCTCCCTCCCGCGCCTCCCTTCCCTTCTCCCTCCTTTTTCTCTCTCCCCGTAACTGTTTTCCTCCTCTCTCTCTCTCTCCCGCCTTGCTTTTTGCGCGCCCCTTTCTTGATCATCTGAATCTTGGACCCGTCTTGCGCTACTTCTCGCGCCTTTTCTCTTCTCACCCTCTGAGCCTAGCGCACGACGCCCGGTCGATCCATCGATAACTCCCGCTCGCCAATCAGGTGTGCGGATCAATAGGACCTTCCTATTGCGCGGCGAATCTGATTGGTTGAACCTTGAGTTTCGAGGGATCAACATGGCGTTCGTAGAGCACTCTTCTCAAAGTCTTATCCTCCTGCTTCTCCTCTTACACCTCAGCTTTCCCGTCGCCTTCTCCCCCTTCTATCTCCCTTGTCGCAACTATAAAACCCGCAAGCACGTCCACAAATCTCTCTTACGTTCTCGACTCCTAAGCCAGCTTCCGGGAAGCAGTGGCTAGGCAGAGTGGGTTGATGCGAGTCGGAAAGTCCTGTCGGGTTGACGATAGGCTGGCCGGTTGCGCGCTTGATCGCCACGACGGACTGTGGGATCCGGGCGGACTGTGTCGAGTTTACAACAGCGGGGTGACGATCGCAGTGGTGGGAGTTAGCACGCGGCGGCCGGGACCGTCGGTGCGGGTATGAGGATCGATGATCGGAGTTGAGTTGATTGGCCCAGGGCCATATTGGAATTAACGGCGAATGCGCCTTTGTTGCGGATTGTTATCTTTGGCATGAGTGTACGGCGACAACGCCGAACTTTTCTCTTTCCGGACCTTGTCCTCTTCTATTTTTACTTTCTCTCTCTCTCTCTCTCTCTCTCTCTCTCTCTCTCTCTCTCTCTCTCTCTCTCTCTCTCTTTCTCTTTTTGAATGATGATGCGTCTGARTGATTATCCCTCTCCTGAATGGGAATGAGTCGGCATCCTATTTCTGTGTGAAAGAACTTCTTTCGGAACTCTTCCATTAGTTTTCTGGGTAGTCCTCCTACGCAAGGACCCTGTTTTTTTGTCTTGTGAACGGTGAACGCGTGTGTACTGTGTTAGCAATCCATCTTTTTCCTGTGCATGGCTCATTTTTCGCACCTTCCACAGTGAATGAATGTATGGAAATGCGCGTCTCTTTTGCGTTGATTAGACGATTGTCGTCGGGATTTTGTCCGAGAATGCAAGAGTGTTTAGATCTGTAGTTTTGAGTGCACTGCGCATGCCATCTGCCTTATGCTCCGACATCAGCAAGCCAAATCATGAGGCGGCCTCGAGAAACAAGGTGCCTGGGATTAAAGTCGCGTGGGCTCACTAAACCTGAGCCGCGGATCGATCCCTTAGTTATATGCATGATCAAGTTGTTGAAGCGTCTCTCTCTCTCTCCCTCTCGTGTTGAAGGAAATTGTTTATGAGTAGCACGAGTGTTTTCTTTTTCTGGATGACGACGCAAGGTCTTTACAATTGATTGATATGTGGACTGACCAGTACCCTCCTATCGGGCACCAGCCCCCCGTACCTCTCGTCCCAACACGGCCTTTTCCGTATAACAAGGGAAGGACACGTGTATGTGAGTGGGACGTACGAGAAGCTGTCGCACAGATCGGCGGGCGATATTACTTCCCTCCGGCCAACCGCTGTTCAGGGTTCGTAGAGGCTGGGTTTGTCATTATTGATACACACTTCCTACCTTACTCGATATTGTTGTCATTCAACGAGTTGATCGGCATCCCGTGGACGGCAGTAGAACCCCACTAGCCGCGCACTCTATGCACCGAATGTCGGCGTTTTGAGCGCTATGAATCCAGGGGTTTCCACTACCGTGTGCGGAGTGAAGACGAGCATAAGGAAAGAGCCATGCGGCTGAGACCATCCACGTCAGACTCGGAACTGACCACGGAACGACGACGAGATTTGATACGAAAACGAGACACGCGGAGCGTGCCAAAACCTTTCCATTCTAAACGACGGGCCGTAGCTCGATTGGAAGCCTGACAATATTTTTTGGAATAAATTTGGATTATTTTTCTCTTCGCGCCTTGTCCGCGCGCGCATCCTGCGACGCGCGAAAACAATCGACTTGCTTCATCGGACCATCACGGGGGATTTCACTTCCGTCTGTGTCCCCACACTCAATTTTCAAAAATCCTTGGCACACCCCATCTTGCTGTTTTTCTGGGCCTCTTTCCGCACAAGTAGCACTTCGAACGAAAGACAGCACAGTGCGTGAGGTTGGTATCGGAGCCGACACGTGTCGGTTCTGATGATAGTAAGTCGAATTGGCGCGAGGTAGGAGAGACTCTCAACTAGCTCGTCGGGATCGCCCAGTGACCAGGTCTCGGTCTAGCGCGGCTGCACCCGCAGTACCAATGGTGGACGGTACTAGGGTGATCGTTTGCATCCCTAAGCCCTTCCCCTTCTTCCCCAACCATACCCATCCCGAGGCATGGCTAGAAGCTGTCGAAGCTCAAAACTACAGCGCAGCCGATCATCCCCGCGTTCTGACATTGCTACTCCGCAACACGTCGCATGAATGGTTGAGAAAACATACGTGGGTAGATTGGGCTACTTTCAAGCAAGCCTTTTTGGCTCGATTCGACACAGTCAGTGAAGATGCCGCCTGGTACGTACTCAAAAATGGACCCCAAGGACCAGGGGAATTGCTGCCCGATTTCGTCGATCAGTTTCAAACCACGTTGGACAAATCCGAGCGGGATGAGAAATCCACTCGAGATTTGTTCATCGACCACCTACAAAATCCGACACTGAAAGGGAAATTACAGAAAAAGGTTCCGCCGAAAACGCACCAGTTATCGGCTATCATCACTAAAGCATTGGAACTGGATTTGGCTGATACAAAAAAATATATCAGTCAGGGAGATGAAGACATTACAGATACAATACGGGATGTAACGACCAAAAGGCGATCATGGTTGCAGGCGGTCGAATGGTTTTATCCCCGCCCCGACCATGACGTTCCAGGTGGGATCGTTTCTGACATCCCGACTGCTTCTCCTCCCGCTCCCCCGGTGAATCAATCGATCGCATCCGTTAGAAGTGGAATCTCATCCAAACCCCCTTCGCCGGCCGTAACCAACCTACACCTTGCCCAGAGGATCCATACAGCCACTACCAAGCAGTCCGAATGGATGAGCAACTTGATCCAAATGCAGGCCGCTCATATGGAACGAATGGAACAGATAATGAGCCGACTCATTAAGCCTAACCCGGCACCTGCTCGGCCTGCCCCTGCATCGTTTCCGCTCTTACCTGCCCCACCTGCTCCAGGGTTCGTGCCCCAGTTCCCTCATCTAGCTAATCCAGCAGGAAAGATCGAATGCTTTAACTGCAAACAGCCCGGGCATTTCGCCCGTGACTGCCCGCAGCCGAAGCGTAGTCAGCCTCCGCCTGCAGCGACCCCCGTCGCCCTTAATTAAGGACGAGTGGCCGCTTTGATGGATACGGATCAAGGAAAAGAACTCGTGGCATATGCCCCAGAGCAGCCGTCCCCTGCGACGACAATGGCATCGACATTAGGAGCTTCCTCCTCTGACGCTGCTGACATAGTCGATCCACTCGAATATCTTCATCTTGCAGGCATGATCGGAGCAATCCGATCGGTCCCGGATGATCTCGAGTGGGTCGATCGCAAATCCAATCCTGGACCACAGTTTCGGACAGGAGACATTGATGTACTGAAAACCCTCAAGTAACTAGATATTCGCGTGCCCATCCCAGTGGGACATCTGCTCACCATATCTGAAGTGGCAAACGATAAGCTTCTACAACATTGCCAGAAAAATCAAAAGTGTTTCACCTATCAACGCATACAACGGATGTTGAAGAAGAAAGAAGAAAGCGAGGAAGTTGTACCCCCCGAACCGGACACAAAAGAACCTCAACCCGAAGCTGCACGTTTAGCTGCAGCAATTTCTTTAGCAGAAAAGGATCACTTCGTACGAGCTCGACCGGTACTATGGAAAAGTGCGGAATGTGACTGTGAAGTTTGGGGCAAGCCGTTTAATGCTCTTATCGACATGGGGTCTTCTGCAGTGGCCATATCGTTAGATACTATCAAAAAAACGGGACGACTTGGATCTATTCTTCCTCAATCTGGCAAAGACAACTATGTCTCTGCCGACGAGGAAGCAATGAATATCGTAGGCATTATCGAGAATGTGGCTGTAAAAGTTGGACGAGTACACGTCCTTGTTAACGCGCTCGTAATAGATGTACATTCCTATTCTGTGTTGTTGGGATTACCTTGGGCAATGGCTGTAGGTGCACGTCTGCATTTCGATTCGAAACAACTGGTGCTCACGCAAACTGGGGGAAAGCCTCAAACTGTTCCTTTGCGAGTTTCCACCCGAACGATGAAACGGGTCCCTAACTCGGTCCAAGTCGGGATGATTCGATACATTGATCCCGAAGATTGCTCTCCCTCGAGCATCAGTAATGGAATCAGGGAACAAGGATATGAAGAAGAAATGCCCAGTGAAGAGGAATGGAAACACCTGGTCGAACTTTTCGAACGAGAAATTTCCGAAGAATTTCAAGTGTGCCCCGACACCACCCGAAGCTTCCACGTGGATGTTAAAGACAACACGTGCACGCCTCTGACAACCCAGGTCAGTCCTTCATTCCTCCTCGGGGAACCCCTATTATAAGTTTCCGATCTGGCTGATGATTTGGAACCCCCTCGCACCTTGTACGAGGGAGCTCTTTCCTTACGAACGCGTTATCAACAAACGGAACAGTATTTGGATGTCTCTGTTTTTCCGCCAAGATCGTTACTAACGACAGCAGCCACCATCGCCTTGATCAAACAAGAGGCGGAAGCACCGGTAAGTAACGTACCTAATCTGATGAAAAAAATGACGGATCTAACAGGGCTAACTGTGAAACCGACCTCGGTTGGTTCAGAGACCGACGCTGAAACCAAAGAAACGGAGATGATCAGCCCCGCTGAGTCCCAAATGATAGCAACTGTCTTCTCTGTTCGCACCAGTAGTTCCGTTTTCTCTAGTGTCCATGAACGGCGGGAACGACCGATTGATTGGGTCGATATGCCCCTCAAGATTTCCGGGGAATCAACAATCCCCCTCCCGAGTCACGTTCCCGCGGAACTTCGAAAATCGTTAATTCGTGTGTCAAATGGCTACGCAGAAGTATTGAGCATACACGATAACGACATCGGTTTAACTAATGTGATCGAGCATGCCATTCCCACGGGAGATCATCCGCCCATTAGCTGCGCTCCCTACCGATACTCGCCAGCTCAAAGAGCGGCCGCTTTTCAGCGGATTAAGGAGTTCGAAGTTAATGGATGGATCGAACCTGCTATAGGTCTATGGATTTTTCCTGTAGTGATCGTGCCTAAAAAGGTCGGAGGGATTCGCATTCGTATTGATTACCGAAAATTGAATGATATCACGATTAAAGATGTGTACCCTCTTCCCCGGATTGATGAATTGTTGGATGCGATTGAGAGTGCACGATTTTTCAGCAAGTTTGATGTCCGCCATGGGTTCCATCATCTTCTTGTTGGAGAAGAAGATCGTCTGAAAATCGCGTTTGTGTTTTTCGAAGGTAAGTGGCAATGGATTCGATGTCCGATGGGTATCTGCAACGCCCCTGCGACTTTTCAGCGGGCCATGAACATGGCTTTTCATAATTTCGTGCGAAGACTCGTTTGGCGCAGAGCATCATCAACTACTGCGTGATCGTGTACATGGATGATATCCTAGTGTATTCGAGTTCCTACGAGGGACACGTGCAACACATCGAATGGGCACTGCATGCGTTACGAGATCCAGGCTTCAAGGTGGCGCTTGAGAAGTGTCAGTTTTTCCTCACCACCATTTCCTTCCTAAGGCACGTGGTGACAGACAAGGGACTCCAACCGGAACCGCAGAAGGTGGCAGCTGTCAGGGACGCTCCGGTGCCTACGACTATCACGCAAGTTCGCGCCTTTCTTGGCCTAGCCTCGTACTACCGAAGATTTATCAAGGGCTTCGCGGCGATCGTGGGACCCCTCACAAACCTGTTGCGCAAGGATCAGCCGTTGATCTGGAAGTCGGAATGCAATCAAGTGTTCTCCACACTCAAGGCCGCTCTCATTTCGGCTCCGGTCCTTATAAGACCGGATCCCGAAAAACCTTTTATTCTCATCACTGACTGGCAGCCAGAAGCGATTTCGGCGATCCTTGCCCAGGAGGGACCAAGCGGACTCGAGAGTGTGGTGGAGTATGCGTCCAAATCAGTGCCCGCCTGCAAGCACAACTACGCCGCTCCAACAGGTGAATGCTATGCGGCTCTCTAGGGAATCAGTCACTTTCGTGCTTACCTGTACGGACGAAAATTCACCCTGGTGACCGATCATGAGCCCCTGTTGGCTCTGAAGAAGCCGAAGGATTACTCGGGCATGATCGGGCGATGGGCAACGGTGCTGCAGAGCATGGACTTTGACATTCGTCATCGGAAGCACGAGAGACACGGGAATGCAGACGGACTGACACGGCTGCACCGGCCTGAGAAGGTTCCGAAGAATGAGGAGGTGATTCCGTGGAACGAACCTAAACAGGAGGTTGGACCCCGGTACGGCCAAGTGGAGATTTTGTCGAAGCAGTAAGTGGCACGAAGACTAATTTGTCTGTTCTACTTCATCTATAAGTCAGTCCCATCTCTCCTCTTTTGTCACCATGAATACCTCACTCGCCTCCGCAACCCCTTCATCTCCTACTAATTCTGCCCCTCACGTCCTCCGCCTTCTTCGCCACCCTCCCCGATATATTCTGTTATTTTTGCACGTGTATTGCACGGGTTTATGGGGTCGACTGTCATCCTTTCGAGACCGGGTGGTCGATTGGGTAGAATGTCCCACGTGTGTTAGCCGTGCCCACGGGGCCTGTGTTCGATATCGGACGAGTAGCAAGGAATGGAGGTGCCCCCTGTGTAGAACGAACAAGCTCCCCACAGAGGTTCGATTCGAGGCCGCCCGTACGGACGGCCCTGAATACGACGAAAAATACCGACGAGCAGAGGTTTGGACGGATAAAATTTTATTAGCAAAATTAGCGGGATTATTGTTGGGCCACCTCACCAAGCACGACAAACGTAGGGCAACCGCGAGATCTCGAGACTATCGATGGATCAATGGTCATTTGGAAAAGCGTAAAACTGACGGATCAGGTTCGTGGTTGACGGTTCCCCATCCCTTCCAGAGATACGATTGGATCCGATCCGCTCACGAAGAACAGGCCGCTCATTTCGCGATACGTGTCACGGAGGCAACTGTAGACCAGAACCGATGATTCTGGTCCAATATACGAGATGACGTCAAGTACATTATCGCTAACTGTCTGGTCTGTGTCGCTGATCGCGCCCCTATACGGGGACCAAACACGATAGTACCAACGGAAGTAGAGCGTCCTTTCCAGCGAGTCAGTATGGATACGACAGATATTGACATGCCACCTGGACCAAACTGCTATGAATATTCTATCCTGTTAGTTTTAATTGACCATTTTCCCAAATACATCGAAGTCTATCCCTGTAAGACCCGAAAGGCCGCAGAAATAGCCACATACATCGAACGATTCCTCTATACCCATCTAGATACGGAAGAAATTCTAACCGACAATGGGTCGGAATTCAAAGGAGAGGTAGAAGAACTGCTTGCGTGAAGGGGCGTCACGCTCCGACATATGGCACCCCACGTGTCCCAATCGAACAGGTTGGCCGAGAACGTCAACCGTATGATTAAAACCGCCTTTCGCAGGAACTTAGTGGCACCCGACATGCGTCCTTGGCCCGAGATTGTATATCAGATCGTCGGAATTCACCGGGCTACCCCTCACGAGTCTACAGGGTTCACCCCCTTTCAGCTTCGAACTAATAGCCTCCCCTGTGTCAATTACCGGGGTAACTCGGAAATTGCCGAAGTAGGGGGTAGAGACACGTGTGCAGCTCTCAAGGCCAAGGCCAAAAGGTACACCGAATTAATGGAACAGGCCATCCCAAAGCTAGCCCGAAAAAGGCAAAGGATGACCGAACTGGCCCACGGTAGACAAGTCCGTAGCTACGAGGCCCGGAATGGAAATGCTGGGCCCCAGTACCAATATAAATTAGGGGACCTAGTGCAGGTACGTAAATGTGCACGCGACCGGAAACTCGCTCCCAAGTTCTCTGGCTGTTTTCGCGTTGTCGAACTCGGACCCAACGGCGCTAACACGGTGCGCATCACGCCTGAAGCTAGTGTCAGCCATAGCTCTGTCCCCATCGTCCGGCATACCTCCTACCTCCGGCTTCTTCCTCCTTCTGATCTTCCTCCCTCTTCTTCCTCGGAAAGCGAGGAGAACGACGACAATCTAACTCTCTCTCCTTTTTTTCCCTCTTGTCCTTCGTCCTCCTCTCCCACCTCGCCATGAGTTTTATCACGGAGCGAGTTCTTGACGCACAGCTGTTGCAGCCACGTGGCCACATCTCCGAGATTCGGCAAGTTTGTCACCCTCGGCTCAATGCAGATTTTCGGCGTCTGATGCGATTCTTCTGCGACGAAGGTATCTGTGCCGCCGCCGCGTTTTGAATCGAAGGAAGTCCTCACGCAGTGGTATTCGCGGAGGTAACCGCAGTTCATCGGCGAGCAGGTCTCAGGACGAGCTACGTCACCACGGTGGCGGCATTCACCGGCGACATCAGCTCGGTCAAGCTGCTGTGGCATACCGCGATCTTGACCTCGCTGCGTGATTGGACCGAGCAAATGTCCAACGTGTGGCAGCACGTCCTCGCCCGACAGGGGTATAACCTCATCCCGATCTTTACAACGGATCTAGACAATATTCGCCGATCACCGCGCGAGCGGCCAATTGCGATCCCAACCCTCGTCCCCTTCCCACATCCCCAATGAACCACGCCGATCTCCTCGCTCCTCTCTCTATCTATGGTCTCCCCTCTCTCTTCCCCACCTTTTGGCAATCCGATCTTCACCCTTCTCTTTCCTTCTCGTTCGAGCCTCTTTCAGTCTCTCTTATCAATCCTGGACATTGGCGGTTGTGGCGCAAAATGTTTGAGGAGCTGTCTTTTTGCTTGGCCATAGTATAGGTGACATGGACGGGCACTAGCGAGCATCCCACGTGGATCGAGAATCCGGAGCTGCTGATCATACAGGCTTGGAGGACTAACGTGGAAGGAGATCTTCTTGGCTTTCTCTTTGGATCAGTACGGCCGGGTCGACGCCACCTGATTGCGCAGGAGCTCATTGCACCGATCGTGCAATTGACAGACGATCTCTCGCCCGACATCTATTTTCAGAGTGACGACAGTCCTGCTCCGCACATTTTTGAGCGATCACTGGACCCGTACCTTCAGTGGACTGCGTGCTTGGAGGAACCTAGGGACGAGGATACGCTACCATCGCGGCAGGAGTATTTGAAGCCATACGAGATCATCCCTCACACCTTCCACCCGAGGGTAGAGGAAGTGGTGATCGACGACGATGACGAAGAAGAAGACGACGACGAAGAAACATCGGAGGAGGGAAGCTATAGTGAACATAGCAAGGGTGAGCTGAGTGAGGAGGAAGAGGAAGAAGAAGGAACCGGGTCCGGGTGGGAAGCCTTGCAGGAGGAAGCGACGCGCACGGGAACGGAGGTGGAAGATCCGAAAGCGGCACGAAAGCGCGAAGAAATTGCCACCGGGAAGCGCCAGCTGGAGTTCGCCAGCCAAGCTAGCCTGCGCATCGGTAACGATCCAACCAGGGATCTGGAGCCGCCGAAGCCCGAAGATGGCGACCCTGCAGCCGCCACCTCAAGTACCGCGTGACGGAGACGGAGCCGATCCCCCTCCTCCTCCAGCCCCACCCGTCCCCCAGTTCGCCAACGTACCAATGCGGGCGATAGGCCTTCGTCCTCGGATGCTGTCCCGCCGACCCCTTGATTTCCTCACCCTCAAGCAGATCCGTACCCCCGTCACCTTCCCTTCCCATCCTTTCCATCCCCATCTCTTCCGTGACTTTTATTCTACCCGTCTACTCGCCACCGTCCATCCCCATGCCTCCCTTCAATCCGCTGCCCCCACGTTCTGCTGGCATCTCCTGCTGTTCAGCGCTGCATGGGAGCGATGCAACGTGGTAGAGGTTCACTGCGTCGCCACGGGGACAATCCCCGCTTGCCGCCACTTCGAGATTTTTCAAGCGGCGCTCTTCCGCACCCTTTCCTCCTTCTATCGCGACTACCTCGCTTCCCTTCCCCGCAGCGGCAATCATTTCCCCCACTTCCACCGGATCATCCGGTATGAGGAGCTCCCGGTGACGATGGAAGGGATGAATCGCTTCCTGCCCCCGCTTCCTCCCCGTCATCCCCACGAGATCCCCTCCATGTACCGTCTCTACTGGCCTATTCCAACTAGGCAGTAGGCCCCAATCACATAACCCCCCCCCCCTCCTCTCCTCATCGGCACGAATCAGTAAGCTTCGTGAAGATCCTGCCATCAACGATGACGTCAACCTACGCTCTGATTCGACGGGCAGCAACGAGCTGGGGTGCAGAGCACACGGAGATCAGGTGGACCGTGATGGCGTCACCTGGACGATCTCTACAGGGCAAGGGGTTGCATATGATAGGGCCGCGGAGATCTTGCCACGGATGTTGTCACCATCTCATTCACGGCTCAGTTACCACTCCTTGTGCTTCCTTCTGGAGCTCTGATTGATGTGTTTGGTTCCTCATGCATCACTCTGTTCTCCCTCTTCTCTTTCCTCCTCCGCCATGACATGCAATCAGGAGATCGCATAATTTTGGAACCCCCTGCGCGTCACATATGTGACGAACCACTTCCCGAACCCGTGCCATCTTTCGTACCCCTTCTTTTGCTTGTATCATACCAACCCCAGAAAGACCCCGTTTCGATTTTTCTTGTTTTCGGATGCCGCATTTTTCTTTTTTTTCTGAAAGCTTTTTCGACTTCTGGGTTCTGTTTTTCCTTTTTGCAAAATCGGGAAATACATGGGAATTTACGTGCGCCTTAGCGAGCACACTGGAAATTGGGCTCGGCAATTGGAAATTCCGGGACAAGCGGAACTTCGACGTGTCCTTTTCGAGTGTGTATGTTCTTGGGCGCGTCGGGGAAAACTCTCGGAATTTTGCGTGAATACGAATAGACGTAGGATTTTCTTTTCCCGCGTCGCCTTTTGTGCGCGGATAGAAGCAAGCCGTAACTGTTTCAGTGCCTTTTTCTTTTTTTTTGTTGACGGTGCCACGTATGCAGAGCTTTTTCCTCTCTGTCCCCCGCATCGCTCCCTCCCGCGCCTCCCTTCCCTTCTCCCTCCTTTTTCTCTCTCCCCGTAACTGTTTTCCTTCTCTCTCTCTCTCTCCCGCCTTGCTTTTTGCGCGCCCATTTCCCTTTCTTGATCATATGAATCTTGGACCCGTCTTGCGCTACTTCTCGCGCCTTTTCTCTTCTCACCCTCTGAGCCTGGCGCACGACGCCCGGTCGATCCATCGATAACTCCCGCTCGCCAATCAGGTGTGCGGATCAATAGGACCTTCCTATTGCGCGGCGAATCTGATTGGTTGAACCTTGAGTTTCGAGGGATCAACATGCGTTCGTAGAGCACTCTTCTCAAAGTCTTCTCCTCTTGCTTCTCCTCTTACACCTCAGCTTTCCCGTCGCCTTCTCCCCCTTCTATCTCCCTTGTCGCAACTATAAAACCCGCAAGCGCGTCCGCAAATCTCTCTTACGTTCTCGACTCCTAAACCAGCGTCTGGGAAGCAGTGGCTAGGCAGAGTGGGCTGATGCGAGTCGGAAAGTCCTGTCGGGTTGACGATAGGCTGGCCGGTTGCGCGCTTGATCGCCACGACGGACTGTGGGATCCGGGCGGACCGTGTCGAGTTTACGACAGCGGGGTGACGATTGCAGTGGTGGGAGTTAGCACGCGGCGGCCGGGACCGTCGGTGCGGGTATGAGGATCGATGATCGGAGTTGAGTTGATTGGCCCGGGGCCATATTGGAATTAACAGCGAATGCGCCTTTGTTGCGGATTGTTATCTGTGGCGTGAGTGTACGGCGGCAACGCCGAACTTTTCTCTTTCCGGACCTTGTCCTCTTCTATTTTGACTTTCTTTCCCTCGACTCTCTCTCTCTCTCTCTCTCTCTCTCTCTCTCTCTCTCTCTCTCTCTC
>BFEA01000788.1:306265-316854 GCA_003427395.1 Chara braunii
CCCCCACTCCCCCTGCCGAAAAAAAAAGAAAAAAAAAAAAAAAGAAAAGAAAGACAGGCCTCACATGTGCCAGCTCTGCAAGTCAGGGTCAGACAAACAACAGGTTTGCCAAAATAGGTTCAGGAAACATAGTCACGGTCTAGGCTACCAGAGTGACCGGGGACCACTTGCCCGGCCAGGCCAAAAAGAATAAAATTATTAAAAAATAAATAAAATAAGAATTGTTTTTAATTTTTATTTTTTTTTAATTTGGTAAAGAGTTTCGATCTGACCCTGAGGCAAAAGTTGTCCAGTTCATTTTTCTGCATGTCCTTGGACGGCCGGGCAGCCTGGGCAAACAAGGTGCTGCAGAACGGAACCGTTGAGGGAATCTCAACCCCAAGGGAGAAAGGTGGTATGGGTGGAGACAAGAACCTTGATTCAGAGCAGAGATTCTTTATCAGTGGCATACGACGAGACACTCTGCGCCAGACAACGAGGAGCAACACAGAAGAATCAAGGCAAAATTAACTGAGGTGTGGCTTGCAAGGGGCAAAGTAGCAGAGATAAACGACGTTCGCATACGGTGGAAAGACTGGCACAACTCAGAAGCAGGGTGGAGAAGGCAGAGATCCCAGACAGCAGAGACGTACAAGATGTATCATCACACGCCATGTAATTTGGGCGAAGGGTTAATCCAAAGAATGCATCTTCCATAGCTTCTATACCTTTCTTGCTCTGTATGATTGATCTGGCATATGACGAGCTACTGCTGCTACTGCTGGTCATGCCGCGTAGGGGATCGGCTGCGTGACAGTCACGTATTTGAATACATCGTTGCGGCTACGAGCTTGGTCAAGCCGCGTAGGGGATCGCTTGCGTGACCGTCACGTATTTGGATACATGCAGTAGCAGCAGTAGCACACAGTAGCTCTGTTCAGGGAGTGGACCAGAGAGGAAAGGTCGACGTATGACGAGCTGACGGTCGATCCTCCACGATGTTGGAGTAATCAATGCTAGTCAGGGTTCCTTCGGCCATACGGAAGGAAGCGTTGAGTGTGTTTCATGATGTAATATACTATATGTTATCCTGACTTGCTGGTGGAATAGGAACCGGACGAATGCTCCCCAGAATGGAAATGGAGCCACATCCATAAGGACCTGTTTTATTTGGTGTGTGTGTGTGGGGGGGGGGGGGGGAGGACTCCTTGCTGCTATTGTCGTTGCTGCCAGTATTGCCTCTGTCATTGTTAATGCTGGTGCTGGTCGGTGCTGGCTGCTGCTGGCTGCTGCTGCTGCTGCTGCTGCTATAGCTATGGTAGCTATGGCTGTCGGTGTCACTACCACTGCCACTGTCATCCTTTTGATGCTGGCGCTATGCTCGCCATTGCTTCTATGAAATGGATAGTTTGGGTGCTGTCACTGCCATAGCCACTCTTGTTGCTATTGCTCCAATTGCTGATGACACGATTATTGCCGCCATTGTGGCAATTGCAGCTATCGCTGACGATGCCGCTCCGTACTCTCATGCTTCTCTCCTTTCCATTACCAGTCATGCTGCTGTTGCTGTTATAGCCGCCGCTGCAGAGCTGTTGCTTTGCCGCTGCCACTCCTGCTATTCACAAGTGCTGATGCCGACAAGCTTGCTTGCTTTCCATGGTTTTTCCTCGTGCCATAATTATCGCTGTACCATTGTTGCTGTTATTTGTCTTCTTCTTCGTCGTTGTCGTTGTCTTCTTGTTTCTTGTTGCTACTGCTGTTGCTGTGCTGCTAATTACTGTTGTTGTCCGTACTGTCCTTCGTCTGTTCTTCTTCCTCCTGTGCTTGTCATTCATGTTGCTGTCTTCTTCTTCTTCTTCTTCTTCTTCTTGCTGCTGCTCTTGCTGCGCTTGTCATTTATGTCTTGTCACCATTCTTTTTTGTTCATTCTTCCTCTTCCTCCGCTTTGTCATTCATCGCTCTTCTTGCAACACCTGTTACTGCACTTGTCATTTACGTTGCTGTGATCACTCTTCTTCATTTGTTCTTCTTCATTTGTTCTTCTTCATCCTCCTCTCCTCGCATTCACGTTGCTTTCTTCTCCTTCTTCTTCTTCTTCTTCTTCTTCTTCTTTCTTACTTACTTACTGATGTTGCTGTGCTTGTCAGTAATGTTGATGTCACCGCTGTTGCTCGTCTGTTCTTCTTTGTCCTCCTTTTGCCATTGAGTAGTCGGTAACTTGAGAACCGAAAATGCGATATTCCACGTCCTTCAGATAAACAGTGCTATCGGACCAAAATGGCTGCGCCAGCCAAAACAAAAACGAAAATGCCTCCATGGCAGTTCATTTTCTTTCAGTGCCAGGGAAAATCCGCCTTAGAGGTACTGGTGGTTTAATGATGCTGGCTTCTTCTTCTTCTTCTTCTTTTCTTCTTGTTCTTCTTTTTCTTCTTGTTCTTCTTTTTCTTCTTCCTTTTCTTCTTCTTTTTCTTCTTCTTGTTACTGCTGTTGCTGTGCTTGTCATTTCTGATGCTGTCACCACTTTTTCTTCTTCTTCTTCTTCTTCTTCTTCTTCTTCTTCTTCTTCTTCTGCTGCTGCTGCTGCTGCTGCTGCTGCTGCTGCTGCAGTTTGTCATTGCTGCTGCTGCTGCTGCTGTACTTTGTCATTGCTGCTGCTTCTGCTGCTGCTACTGCTGCTGCTGTTGCTGCAGTTTGTCATTTGCTGCCGCCAATGCTGTTGACATTGCCACACCACATTGACCTTAACTTTGTGACTGCTGGATCCATCATTGCTGCTGTGTTTCTCTTGCATTTGGTGGTTCCTTCTTTTTTTCTTTTTTTTTCTTTTTTTCTTTTTTTCTTTTTTTCTTTTTTTCTTTTTTTCATTCTTTATTGCTGCTGTTGTAGCAGTTGGTCCATGTTGTGTCCCTGCTTGCTTGCTTGCTGTCACATAGTTTCTGACATGAAGCACCTGCAGGTCAGAGTAATCCACGCAAGCATTCGGCGGAATGGAAGTCACTGGGCGTTACTGGAGGCATGCCTGCGAGCCATGAGGCATATTGCGCATCTACGAGCTGGAAAAATTGCGGTAAAGAAGAAATACGCCTACTTTAACCATTACGACTACCGCTACTTCCACTACCGACTACCATCACTGCTAGGATCAAAACTACTGCTGCTACTGCTGGTACTGCTGGTGGTGGGGAACTCATTACCGGGATCGCTGGTACTGGTACTGGTACCGGTACTCGTACTGGCGTAACTTGTCACTGGGACTGCTGGTACTGGTACTGGTACTGGTACTGGTACTGGAACTCGTACTGGTGGAACTCACTACCAGGACTGCTGGGACTGCTGTTAATGGTACTGCTACTGGTGGAAGTCATTGCCGCAACGGCTGGTACTGGTACTGCTACTGGTACTGGTACTTGTGGAACTCATTACAGGGACTGCTGGTACTGGTACTGCTGGAACTCAGTGACGGGACTGCTGGCACTGCTGGCCTTGGTGGTGATGGTGGGGGTAGTGGTGGAACTGGTTACCTGGATCGGTCCCAGCTATAATTCTTTAATAACTATCAGAAGACTAGTATCGGTAGCAATTTTTCGTTGTTTTTTTTTGTTTTTGTTTTTTTTTTTTGGGGGGGGGAGGGGGGGTCAGCAATATTTCATAGCTACTTCTCCCGAGAGTTTTTTTTTTGTTTTTTTTTTGACAAAAACAGGTCCTTATGACCGACAGTTGTCTTTTTTTTTTTGTCTTTTTCAGTTGATTTTCAGCTGAAATCATTCGCAAACATATAGATAATTTGCCACGTGTAATCATTACAATGCACCAAAGAAGAAGAAGAAGATCAGGGAGGAGGTGGTGAGGTGGTGGTCCCCCTGTGTATATGAGGGAGGAGGTGGTGAGGTGGGCCCCCTGTGTATATATCGTCACAAACAGAACTGCCCGGTAAACCGTAGGCAGAGAGAGAGAGAAGAGGACAACAAACGAGGGGCTGTGACAAACTGTTTCGTCGGAGTTTCACCGACTCATCAGGAGGCTGAACCCTCAACAGTCTGCAGAATCCCCTCACTGATTACACTGTAAATGATAATCTACCTTAACCAAATATATCGTCACAAACAGAACTGCCCGGTAAACCGTAGGCAGAGAGAGAGAAGCGGACAACAAACGAGGGGCTGTGACAAACTGCTTCGTCGGAGTTTCACCGACTCATCAGGAGGCCACACCAGATGAAACATTCGCAACCCCATACATATACCCCTAGCATGCCACTTAGGCAGATGATTGCATGGAAGATCGGAATGAAAAGGGGTCTTATGAAAAAAAAAAAAAAAAGGCCCATCCCCTCCACCAGGTGGGGGGAGGGCGGGCTCTACACTTTATCATCGTCATTGTGTAGACTGCAACGTATCAGCCTGCAACCCCCCGCATCCCCCCAATTCTTCTTCCTCCCCACCAAAAAACAAAAAAAAAACTAATTAGTCATTCCAAGAAAAGGAAGCTTTGCTAGGTGTTCCACATTCACGGGAACCTCTCAATTATTGTACACAAATTCTCTCTTCAAAAAAAAATAAAAAAAAATAAAATCAATCCCGTTTCTGCTACTGCTGATACTCCTCAATCTTGACAAAAAAAAAAAAAAAAAGAACTCAATCTTTATTGTCATCATCAGCAGCAGCAGACGCTGTCGCAGGAGCAGCAGCAGCAACAGCAGAGGCGGAGGATATCTTCGCGTAGATATCGTGCACTGCCTGCGAGATTTCCTTGACTCTTCCGAGAATCTTCTCCCTATCAGCCGGATTTAATCTTTGTCCCCATCTTTGCATGAATTTGTCGGGGTGCCACCTCACCACCTCCTCCCTGATCTTCTTCTTCTGATCTGACGGTTCGACGCCTTGCAAAAGCACCTTATCCAGATCTTTATCCTTTCCTTCGTCGATGGGAAAAGGCACATCCCCATAGCAAACGCACATGTTACAAGACGAAGAGAATCGGACCCACTCCACGTCATATCTGTGTTTCTTCTGGAGCCATTTCCCGCCAAGCACCCTCTCTCTCCATGCTTTATCCTTGGCGATTTCCTCTTCAAGGATTCGCGACGGGTCCGTCTCTCTTCCCCGACCTCCTCCTCCTCCTCCTCCTCCTCCTCCTCCTTCTCTCCTTTCCCTACAACTCCCTCCTCCCCCTCGTCTCTCCTTCTTCAACTCCTCTCTCTCCTCTTTCTCCCTCTCTCTCCTTTCTTTCTCTTCCGCCTGACGTTCCAAGTACGCTTTCCTCCTCATTTCCTCCTCCCTCCTCCTCTCTCTCTGCTCCTCCTCCCTTGCCATCGCCGCTCTCATTTTCGCGTCTGCTTCCTCCATAGCTCGTGCTTGCACGTGTTTGTTCTTCCTTATCGCTTCCGCTATCTTCTTCGCCATATCCGGTCCTCCTCCTCCTCCTCCTCCATTACGTCGATGTCGATTCCCGCCAAAATCAGCAAATCTAGTCAGCAAATCATCATCCTCGTCCGCTCCACCCCACTGATAACCACCACCACCACCACCACCTCCTCTCTCCCAATCCTCCCCCACCCCCCAGAGGCAGCTGCTGCTTCTGTTCCCTCTTCTTCCTCCCTCCCCTCCCTCGTCATCGCTCGCCTCAGCTTCCAACTTCGCCTCCCAACCGTCCCGATCCGGATCTTCAAATCGCGATCCGCGAGCGAATCTCTCACACTTTTTAGACAGCCTCTCTCCCACGATGTCCTCTGGGGTCTCTCCTCTCCCATTCCTCGCTCCCATATCACCTCCCTCCTTTCTCAGAAGGGCAATCAGCTTAGGCTCGCCCAACCGGGCCGCCACGTGGAGCGGCGTGTTTCCTTTCCTATCACGTGCTGCCACGTCAGCACCACAATACAGCAAATACTTGACTAGATCCAATGCACCTACGTAACAAGCATGATGTAATGGTGTCAAACCCTCCACGTCGGTGCAATTCACGTCCACGTGTAGCTTGTGCTGGAGTGTTTTCTTCTTCTCCCTCCTCCTCCTCCTCCTCCTCCTCCTCCTCCTCCTCTTCCTCCTGCTTCTGCTGCTGCTGCTGGTCGTACCATTGCTGCTCCCCTTCCTCTTCCTCTTCTCTTTCCCCACCATATCCTTTCTTTTCCTCCCAGATACGACAAACCTATCCCTATCCCTATCCCTATCCTTCCCCTTCTCAACTTCTTTCTTCTGCTTCTTCTTCTTCGTCGACGTGTCATCCATCTTCTTCATCCTTTTCCCCTCCTCCTTCCCCTCCACACCCACCTCCCTCCTCCTCCTCTTCTCCTTCCTGTGAGCTCCTATCTCTTCGCTCGAATCCGACTCTCTCCTCCTTCGCTTTCGAGTTCTGTGTTCTTCTTCTCGTTGCTGCCGATCAAGCTGGCCGCCATCGCCACCATAGCCACCATAGCCACGAACAGCAGCAGCAGCAGCAACGGCAGCGTTACTCTTACTTCTACGCTTGTCTTTCTCTGTTCTTTTCTCCCTTTTCTGAGTTTTCTTCTCTCTCTCGCCCACACAGACTCTCTTCCTTCTCCTACCTCTCTCCTTCCCCTCCGCCATATCCGATTCCCCATCTTCAGCTCTACCGCCTCCACCTCCTCTCCGGTGATCGCTGTCATCGCCGCTCCCACTGCTACTCGTCGTACTGTACACGTCAGCAAGGCTCAAGTCGCTCCAGCTTTCACTGCTGCGGCTGCCGCTGCATGTGGAGGGGGAGGTGGACAGCGAGGAAGTGGAGGTGGGAATGGGGGAGGACGAAGGGGAGGTGGAGAACGATGACGTGGAGGGGGAGGAGGTGGAAGTGGAGGAGAAACTGCTGTCGCTGCTTTCATCAACACTGCTGTCGTCATCATCATCGTCCGGAATAAGTCTTTTCACTCGCCGAAGCGAGCCCACGCCTGCTGCATGCAGCAGCTTCAGCTCTGTCTTCCTCGTCCTTCCCATTCCTCCAATCTTCACTTGCAATCATAATCACGATGAATGATGCACCTACCTCTATCATTCAATCAAGTCAAGCAATTCCTTCATATCCATCGATAAATCGCTCCATCGATCGATCAAATCATCCCCAACTCGATCAACCAATCAATCAATCAGCTATTGTTTTTTCCTAATTAGTATCTACAGATGTATCCAAATACGTAACTGTCACGCAAGCGATCCCACACGCGGCTTGACCAGCTCGTAGCCGCAACGACAAGGGGGAGGAGACGGAGGAGGAAGAGGAAGGAGGGAGGAGGAAGGAGAGAGGAGGAGGGAGGAAGGAGAAAGGAGGAGGAGGAGGAAGGAGGAGGAAGGAGGAGGAAGGAGGAGGATGCTCCGTTGATCACGCCGATCTATCCCCTGCGTGATTGGGCTGATGATGATTCGCGGGGGGGGGGGGAAGAGGAAGGAAGAACGAGGAGGAAGGAGGGAGAAGGAGGAGGAAGGCAGGAGGGAGGAGGAAGGACGAAGACGGAGCTATTCTCTTCGATGGGGGAGACAAACGACGAAGGGTACATGGCTGCTACCGACGATGATGCTTCGCTAATCACGCTGATCTGCACATTATCGAGCGGTAGGGGAGAAAGATCGGACAGTCTTCGTTGTTGCACGTCTGCTTCTCGCGTCCGCTAGGCACAGTCTCCAACGTGGAGGCCAATCACTCGAGACACGTGTCCACCACTAAGCTATTACCCAGATCCGCCGCTCACCCTGTTCGCCGACGTGGCGGGAACCCTGGAAAAGCGTGTGGACACTCAGCTGTTCACCCAGGCCGGGGGCAAGGTCCCACTTGCACGGATTACGAAAATCTGGCCGTTGATCTTTGCTATCTACGGTCAATATCGCTTAATTCGTGTAGGTGGGACCTAGCCCCGGGCACCCGCAGAGTGTCGGACAGAAGACAAGTCGTGAGTTCCTGCTAAATGGTAAAAACGTGTAAATGTAATAAACAGGTCGTGCGTTCGAGTCCTGCGCCGCAGTTAGGCAGGCCTTACCTTTCCCCGTCGGGAAAAACAAATATGCGCCCGACGTCGGCATGGCTGGCGACGCCAGCCAAAATGAGGGTCGTGCGGCTTGTCGTTTTGTGGCGCGCAGGGCGATTTTAGGCTCGACATCCATAGCTGAGAAAGGTACTGGAAAAGTAAATAAAATGCAAGGACCCGATACGGACACCCGCAAGACACTACCCACATATGGATGGAGGGGCCACCCGACCAGGGTGTCAGTACAGGGAGGAGAGATGCGGCCGGCCAGGTGGGCCCCAAGGAAGGGCAATAGGGGAGAGGAGCGGGCTCCAGACACTCAGCAGAACCCTTGGAATGTCAGCAGGAGGGAGGAGCGGGCTATGGACACTTAGGGCTGGACCCCACAGGCGCGCGGTAGCTTGGAGCAAATGGTAGCCGACCGGAATGGGCAAGAGAAAAGGGGTTCCACCACCACAGCAGATTTCGGCACGGCCGCAGGTTTAGGTTACCAGATCAGGAAGACTTGCCCTCTCAGGCAAGTGTACCTACCTCCTCTTGTTCAGCACCCCGTCCAATCACTGTGCCTCCTTTCCGCATGGGATGGCTGAATCAAGAGGGTAGCCTGGGGGCTACCATGTTGTTTTGCCAAAATATTTCGAAAATTGGAGAGCCACTGAGAAATTTCCCATCATGACGCTATGTGGAAACGTCCTCCCAAAGTTTTCCTGGCCGCTCCCTACGGTCTGTGGGGTCTGAAAAAAAAACTTGGCGCCAATCCATACACTTTTCTGCACACCCTTTGGGGTCCAGAGCTTAGTGGGACCCAGCAGTAGGGGGGAGATACAAGGGGGAAAGAGACTAGCTCCATCATTTGCTTATTCTGTGTGCTGGGGCAGGGGAGTTTTGCTGGTGTGAGGGATTCTCCAGGTTATTGGCATGCTGGACCCAGTTTCCAGCAGGTGTAGCTCCCCACCAATAGATAGGAGCCATCTGGGGGGGGTGCTATCCGAGTCGGGGGCTGCTCTTATCACCCCTGATAGCACCACCAGCCGATTTTTGCGTTTAAGCCTTTAAGGGAAAAACAAAACAAAAAAACGCAAGAACAACGGTTTTCCTTTTTTTTTTTTTTCAATAAAAAAAGCAGCCCAAGCTAATGCTAGGGGTGCTGATAGGAGCAGACACCACTAGCACTCTCGGGGAGGCTCCATCTATTGGTGGGAACGGACACCTGCTGGAAAGCGGGTCCAGCGTCCCTGAACAATTGTAATCATTTGTTTGAAGAGACATGTGTTTGTAGTATATGCGCAGACATTTACTGATGAGCGGCATTGATTGCTCTCATACGAGGGGATTGTTACTGCTCATCGAAACCCTAGCATCATTACCCTGCCCTGCTCAACTCATCTACCGCTACATGGACCATTCAGCACCATGAGAGGGAGGGGGAAGTCATAGCAGGGTCTGGCTTAATCGATAATCCCAGTCAAACCCTAAGCACTACATCTGTAATCTCCCTAATGCGACACTAATTGACACAGACCCAATCAGAAAAGGGAGAGAATTCCATCATCACCATAGTACAAGCGGGAACCATAGAACGAAGTGAAGTGTAGATCGGCCCAATCGTCTCTACCCAAATAGGACATACGGGCATTATGGCGCTATTTGGGGCAACTTTCAGTCCAGATATTGCCGTCCTATTCGGGTAAAAATGGAAGTCAAGGCTATAGCTGTGTCACAACAGCCTAGATTAGGCCATATGATTTATGAGCCAATGGGACTGGATCACATGACAGCTTGAATGTGGACTGAAAATGGTGATGGGTCCATGAATGATTATGATAACAAGAAATAAGAGGGGGCCCATGAGTAATGGTACTTGCTGTGGGACTTGGTGGTCATGTATTCGACTTGTCACGCTGCAGGTACTGGAGGAGAAGGGACTCGATATCGTAGGTGAAGCA
This sequence comes from Chara braunii, assembly GCA_003427395.1. Classification (NCBI taxonomy): domain Eukaryota; kingdom Viridiplantae; phylum Streptophyta; class Charophyceae; order Charales; family Characeae; genus Chara; species Chara braunii. The sequence continues at coordinate 316,160 of BFEA01000788.1, forward strand.
TTCCACTCAGAATTTGCGATGATCAGGAAATTCGCTGTTGCAACTTTAATGGGGTTAACATTGGACGAAGACACCAAGTATGACTGCATCGAGGAGTACGGGCACGACCTCGCACAGCTTCTCGACGATGAGGTATTTGTTTCCCACTACGCCGAAAACAACTTTGTAGAGGCCGCTGGACAGTAAAAAACGAAGCTTTCAAAAGATGCTTTCCTTTTTGGGGAAAAATAAAGCTTCGACTCGTTGTTATTGACCGCCCATTCAGTGGTCACTTCTTCTTCGTCTTCTATTCCTTCTTCTTCTTCTTCTTCTTCAATTCTTCCTTTGCTTTAACTATCTGCGTTATTGTCCGCTTAGGACCTCCATAACTAAGAGGCCCTGTTAAAAATCCTGAGTTCCAGCCGTCTGCCAATTGCAGCTCAAAAGCAATATCTGTCAAATAGCCTAACAACAATTGGGTTCCCCCCCATCCCCCATCCCCCCCCCAAAAAAAAACACAATTGGGGACATAGGTCAATGCTGATGTACATAGTCTTGGTATCCCTTCTTCTCCTTTCCGTTCTATTCGCTTCCCCTCAGTCTCGCTTTCCATTCAGTCAGGCATCATTGTCATCGAGATGGTCTGTTATGCTTCTCTCTCTCTCTCTCTCTCTCTCTCTCTCTCTCTCTCTCTCTCTCTCTCTCTCTCTCTCTCT
>BFEA01000788.1:367582-380082 GCA_003427395.1 Chara braunii
GGCCGCTTTGAAATTGCTCGGGCCTGTGCGAAACCCGCCACCTCAAAAACCTGCAGTGTCTTGTGTCTGGACCTCTAGGCCATTTCCGGTGGGGTGAAAGGACACTCAAAAATCACCCCGTTAATTTTCGAGGGGCGGCTAGGACCCGACAAACGTCCTGGGCCGCCCCTTTTTTTTTTTTTTTTTTTCGCCCCAGGGGCCTCCATCCAGACATGGGGACCGGACACCGGACACCGGACACCAGACACCGGACACCGGACTGTCTGGAACCCGGTCCGGACGTCCGGGCGGTTACCATGGTTTACGTCCTTCATGGTGGGTGCCCACTTTGTGCTTCTGAAACACCCTTCTGCATGTGAGGCTTTCAAGGGGATACCCACCGTCCTCATCGAAAGCACGGAAACCTTACTGCTTATACAGGATCCCAAACAGCTCACTGGCTTTCAATGAGGTGGTAGAGAATTTGGCAGTATTTTCAAATTTCAATGCTGAGTATTTTCAATGCCGTCATACAAACAGTCAAACAAGGCACCAAGGTAGGGGACACATGCATGTCGTCAGAAGCACAAAGCAGTAAGGGTGAGCCCTCGTGAACAGGGGAGGGGGTACCCACTTTGTGTTTCTGATGATGATCGTGTGTACGTTTGTCCCAAAGGCGGAGGGTTTACGCCCTTCATGGTGGGTGCTCACTTTGTGCTTCTGAAACACCCCTCTGCATGTGAGGCTTTCAAGGGGATACCCACCGTCCCAATGACCGTGTGAGGCCTCGTGAAGCGAACATAGGCATCCACCCAAGCCAATAAAGAGGCAAACAGTGACGCAGGGCGAGCCGCTGTGCCTGCTATCAATTCAGCAACTGCTGTCGCAGATGAGTCGTCATCTTCCTCATCAATCGGTCTTGCTGTCGTAGAGTGCAGCGCAGCTATGGTTATCTTGCTTCGCCTCATTTTCGCATGCCCCAATCCCCATCTTTCACACTGCAGTCCTCTTGATGTCAAGGAGGACCGGCATCGTTCTGCGAGCTCAGATCCCGGCCGCCAGGCCAGCATCGCATTTGCATTTTTATACGTTGAAGACCAGCAGTGCGCACTCCACGCTTGAGAGCCTAAGCCTGCAAAAGCAACTGCCAACACCTCTCCCAAAACCACCCACCCACACACACATACATTTCAGCTTAGCAATTGTTTCTTTTCACCTTGTGCGTGTGGGTGTGTGTGTGTGTGTGTGTGTGTGTGTGTGTGTGTGTGTGTTGTTGTTTTCCTCTTTTCATTTTTTCGCTTTCCGCTTTACGATAAATCTGTAAGGAAACGCATACCATGCTATGCATTCGCAGGACAACACAAGAAGCTCCACCATAGGAAATGTGAAGCACCCGAACCAGCCCCAAAGGCCACCACTTCTACCACCACTCAATGCCGTCACTCTATGACAAGGAGCAATCGCCGAGAGGGAAATGGACACAGTGTCCCCCTGTTATTCAATTCCATTGTATGCATTTGCAGGACCCTAAGTCCTGCTCAGCAGACCTGAGCAGAGTCTGTAAAAATCACCACAAAACGTCTGCAAAGAAACTTGAACACAGCTGAAAATCTCAGCTTCACAGAGGAAATAAGTTTCCTAATACTAAGTAGAAAATGCAAAAAACGGAACTGTTTGGAAAAAAAAAAAAAAAATCGATCATAAAGAAAAGCCTGGCCTATTTTCTTCTCTCTTACCTCGCTCTAACTACTCGTATCTATACGTTGCCTTACCATTTGTGATTTATGGCATCAATCACTACTATGGTCCCTCCGTCGCCCCCAGTGTTCGCACTTTCGAGCGATCCCGAATTCCAACCAAATGCGAACTTGGGATCCTTAGGTGTCCCCACATCTTGGATCTGCTGCCTGCAGACAGTCTGTACGCTTTCTCCTGTGCGAACCCTCTACGTAATCCTTTTTTCTTTTTCTTTTAACTTCGTATGTGATAAAAACCTAAGTAATCGTTCTTAATATACTGCTACGAACTCATCCGCGGTAATCCTGGTAATATGACTCCAAGAGCGACACTTTCTTTTTTTTTTTTTACGATCAACTGGTTCTCAAAATTGAGTCAGCAATTACAAGCTGGTAAATTTGAGCCACAAGCGTGGTCCTACCTTATGGAAGCGTGGCCTTTCTCTAGCTACCCGTACAGGCAATACCTTCCCTAAGCGGTTCAATGGACGACTACACCTACCAATGGAAGCAACAGGGACTAAGCTTAGAAATTCACTAACCCAAGCTCAACTAAATTTAGGTTATGCGAAGAACCAATCCAAAGCAGATACAGTTTTTAAGGAAAGACAAGCTCTCAAGAATCAGGGTCCTTAGAGTGAAAGACAGATGGACGGCATTCCTCCTGGACACCCCGATAACCCAACTGCCTTTGGACCCGTTGGAATGGGTGTGGACCACCACAGCCAGCAGAAACAGGGTATGTACTAGATGGTTAAAGCGACATACAGACTGTTTCGTCCAAAAATTAACCTGAGGGATCAGGTGGAAAGAAGATGGATGAAACACCTGGATGTAAGCAAGGAGTCACTGAGAAAAGTTCCAACTGACTAAAAAGAAACCAGCGAATTTCGCCTCCCTGCAATGGCAAGTAGAACAGCGGTGCTCGCCAACCAATAACTGGCTGATAGACAGGTCAACACTCGAACAGAGAGGGCTAGCCCTACCGTGGCGCAGATTCTGCACCAACGCATTCCCATCCAGAAAAAGACCAGAAACAATAGAACACATCTTTCTACAATGCCCTCGAGCAGTCTGGCTCTGGCGATGGTGGGAAAGGGTCTGGGGCCAGCTCGAAACAGGAGCTCCCTGGCCATGGGATTGGAGAGCCCCGATGTTTGAGATATGGCCTGCAGAACAACCTGACATTTTCACTTTCAATTTGTTCAAACCGAGACGCAGAACAATACTATGGGCACTGTGGAGACGGCGCTGCACCCATGAGATGGAAGGTGCGAGGCTGGAGGGACCAGAATTTACAGAAAACATACAGCAACAAATCCATACAAACGTAACAACACGGCGGGAAGAAGTCAAAGCACAAATATGCCACTTGCACACACAAAGTGAGATAAAGCAAAGGATACAAGAATTCAGCAAAATCTGGCTTGGGGGGGAATTAGGGGGGAAGATAGGAAAGGTGGAATGGAATGGAGAAGGAAGAGGACAAGGGAGGATGCAGGGCAACAAGCACCGACTCATCTTCCATAACTGGACCAAGCTAGATGGCTCAATCCCAATGCGACCATGTGATGAATTCCCGGACTTCTTTCCCCCCCCTGCATTAGCCTAGTAGGAATAGACTGGTACGGGGGAAAAAGATGGGAAGGAACGGGGGCTATCCCGGGACAGAATGACTGAGGTTCAGGTAGGAAAGGGTTTTAAGGTTTAAGGGAGTTAAATGAGGTGGTAAATTGTCTTGGGTGAAAGGTAGTTGGGCCTGGGACAGAAGGACTGAGGTACACGTGGGGAGCTTAAGGGTTTGAGTGGTAAATCTTCTTGTGTAAAAGGTAGTTGGGAGAGGAAGAGACTAGCCCCTCAGCAGTTGATATCTGGCGCCTGATACAGGGCGAAGAGGTTTCTCCCTTTTTTCAACAGCCTGCATAATCGGCAGATTTTTCAAAAAAAAAAAGGAAAAAAAAAAAAAAAAAAGGTTATGGGTCTACAGTGACCTACCTATCTCTGCTCTGTACGGGGAGCAGCACCCAAGCTCCTAACACCCGGCGCGGGCTGGAAAGAACCACTTACTTCCACAACCAGCCAGGAGGCCCAAGCCAACAATCTGCGCTGGTGAACCCAAAGTATATCCCCATGAGTTCGCGGGGGAAAGAAAGGACGACGTCGGGTAACGAACCTGCGACCTCCTGAGTGTCACTGGCGTGCTCAACCAACTGAGCTAGCCTGCTTGCGGCTTAAAAGAATTCGCCTGTTTAAAACTTTAAACAAAGAAAAGAAAAAAGAAGAGTCCTTACTCCTCTTTTCTTTTTCGATGCAGTGCCAAGTGTTTTTTTTTTTTTTTTTTTTTTTTTTTTAACCCAGTGCCAAGTTAGTCAGGTGAGATGTGGTCTTCCTCCAGGCCAGCTTGGACAGCATGTACACTGTACAGCATGAGCTTAGAAGCATGGAAGACCAGTTAAGTCTTCAGGTGCAGTGGCACATTACCGTCTTACTCCCCGAATAGAGGTACGGTCATTATAGCTGTATTTCAGGCAAATTTGATTCTAGATGTGATGATGACGACCGGTTATTATAGCTGTATTTCAGGCAATTTTCAGTCTCGATACAGCGATAATGACCGCACGTTCTATTCGGGTGAAGACGGTTGTCCGGTAAGATGGTCCTTTGGGGGTATCTCCAACTGCGTGCAGCATCCGTACCATTGTGTAACCCGCTTCTTTGGCCGCCGCCAACTTCGGTGACACCGGTTCCTTCTTCTTCAAGAATTCATCCATGGCTGACCCAGACCATGGTTTTTGGTGCCATGCAGCCTTCTAGTTTGTATGACGAGACCTCCACCTGCACTTCATTGGTTTCTGCGGTCATGGGCTCGTTCTTTTGGGAGGGGGGCTTCTGCGCATCTCGCATGGCCTTCGAATCTGTGCGTGCACAGAGGAGGGCTTAGGCCAGACGTACGGAATCCATACTACTGTGGAAGCGCCCGTGAACCGCGGGCATTGATAAGTCCCGTCTGTGTGAGCGGGTAAGAGTACCAGCGGGGGTTACGTGCTGACTACAGAGCGAAGTGTACGAGAATTGTCATGTATGTGGGTGTTGTGTGTGGTGTGTGTTGAGTTGGACACAACAGCCTTGCAGGGGTGGGGTGGATATCATGACTGGTTCGATTCCACTTTTGAACACCGTGTCCTGGCTGTAGCGGTTAAGAGACTTGGCTCTTGAGGCCGAGGTCGCCGGTTCGAATCTGTGCGTGCACAGAGGAGGGCTTAGGCCCAGACGTACGGAATCCATACTATTGTGGAAGCGCCCGTGAACCGCGGGCATTGCTAAGCCCCGTCTGTGCGAGCGGGTAAGAGTACCAGCGGGGGTTACGTGCTGACTACAGAGCGTCCGTGGGTGTTGTGTGTGGTGTGTGTTGCATTGGACACTACAGCCTTGCAGGGGTGGGGTGGATATCACGACCGGCACGATTCCACTTTTGAACACCGTGTCCTGGCTGTAATGGTTAAGAGACTTGGCTCTTGAGGCCGAGGTCGCCGGTTCGAATCTGTGCGTGCACAGAGGAGGGCTTAGGCCCAGACGTACAGAATCCATACTACTGCCTGCGTGAGACCATCTACAAATTGGGCAGTGCACTACAGTTGTGACACTTGTTCAGTGTTCCAGGAGGAGAGTTGGGCTGGTCGTCTGGGACCAGAAAGTAACGTGCATTTTTCTTGTTCCATCCCAACTGTAGCTCCAAGGTGTCCTCACCGTCAGAAAAGAGAGAGATGTTTAACCGAGGCCTGAATTTTCAGTGATTTGTCATGTCATTTATAAGAAAACCCGAAGGGCTTCTTGACCAGAACTTGGCACCATGGCTCAGATGTCTCTCAGTACCCGCAGAGCCATGCGATTCATACTTTACTATTTATTTATTTTTTTGAAAAATGCTCCGATCTATTCGTTTGCAGCAGCACGTGCTGGGAAACGGGCCCAGCATCCCATATGGAAATGAATAGAAGAAAAGTTGGGATAGTGGGGTCATTACCCAGCTTCAGCTAGCAAAAGCATAGACCTTCCTGAATCTACTGCTGAGAAAGTAAAAGTGTCGGAAATCAGGTCCAGCGTCCCATAGCCATAGTCTAAATGGCATGTGTCTGGCTCTGCCTGACAGGGGGGCACCAGTGAACCCCCCTGGCCATCATAAGGGTGCGACTAGGGAGTACGGTGCAGCTGTACCCTCCCCAGGGGAAACCAGGGACCGAACTGATGTTTGTCTCTGTTGGGGGACCGGGTTCGTAGTTAAGGCCTGGGACAGGGGCTAGAGTACCGTTTTGGCTAGGGAAAGGGGGCACAGTGGAAAGGGGTCTGGGAAATCGGACGGGGCCCCTAGAGGGAAGGAGGGGTCGATGCACAACCAGTCATGAAAGATCAGATCTCCGCTAGTTCCTGCTGACTCCTCTCGGGGGCGTCACCACCCCATTCTACTTTGGCTATCCACCCTCTCCGAGGCCCTCCCAACCAGTCAGTGCAGAAGGTGGTGATCGCCCTTCTGATGTCCCTGTTCATTTCAAACAGATCCAACTAGACTTGAGAGCACCCCACCTCCACATTATCTCTAGCTGGACCTGGAGTTTAATCTTCTCAGACACTTCCGTACCCTCCACCCAAACCCCCTCGTGCCAGAAGACAGCACTGCCACCAGAGGGCCCATAGGACTGACAGTGTGCTCAACCTGATCATATTATCCGTGGAAGTCGATTTCTCCTGTGTCGATGGCCAGAAACCAGTCAGTATGGCCTGCCAAGACCAGGGCGAGAGGGTGTCCGGCACCGTCTTCCGCCAAATGCGGTCCCACCATCTCCAAGTAAGTTGGGCGACGGGGCATTGCGTGAAGATGTGTTCAATGGTCTCATTTCTTCCATGCGGAGGGAAGACGTGCAGGCACCATGGGCACCAGGGTGAGGCAAGTCCCCTCTATTCCAGATTTGTGTGGTCCACTAGCCAGTCGTAGGTTGGGAGGCAGCGATGTACAATCTGCCACTGCAGCGAGGTGATCTTGGCTCGCCTGAACTTCCTTTCCTAGAACAAAGGAATCGGCGTGAGCAGATGGCAACCAATATTTAGGTGCTTGGCTCACCTACCAATGATCACATCTTTCAAGGGCCATTTGGGCCAAAGCATTTTATAAGTGGACTTAACCGAAAGACCATGGAGATGAATCTGTCGGGACGGGAGGTTGGCCATGGGTCGAGCACCATCTCTATTCACTTGGATCCAAAGCTAAGGATTTAATGCAGGTGCATGCCTGGAAGGTGAAGGCTTCTGCTTTGTCCCCCCCCAAGACTTGGACACTGAAGATGTCTGATTTATCCCTTCAGTGGAAAGGGTCCCTGGTGCCAAGGAGTGAGCCTGTCCTACTAACCGAAAAGAGATCTACCAACACATCCTGTGGCCGTATCATATGTACCCTGCCTATCTGCTCAGAGACTCCCCTGATGGCCACCCAGTCCCCGTCCTGCAGGGTGGGGCCTCGTCGAAGAGTTCATGTAATTGTACCACTGTTTTCCAGTCCCTGTTGATCCATAATACCCCATGACGAACCAGCCCTCTCCAAGGCGGCTCTGATCTGCACCTGACTCGGTCGTTGTGGTATGTCAACCACCTGTTTCGGAAGAGGGGTTGCCAAAGAACCTCCTCCTAGTGGTCCAAGGGGGGTTTGGCCGTTAATGGGAGCTTGCGCCAGCTCTAGAGTAGAGATGGCCAGAACTGGTCTGACGTCTGGTAGTTCCCACCATCATCCATAGGGGCCTCTACTGGCCGTGGTCCAAAAACGATCCTCCAGCAAAGTTAGGGGGTGCACTCCAGGAGATGTTGGGGGGGGGCAGCTAAGCAAGGTGCTCCAAGGAAAGGGGCCTCCATGGGCTGTCAGAGGCAAAGATCAGACTCTTAAGTCACTGGAGGCGGAGGGTCCGAACCTAAGTTGATGGGTTAATAATCCCCAGCTCACGCCTGTTCTTAGGCTGAATTATTGAATCCCATGCGACGCGGCTGATAGCATTGGCAATTTCACAGTCCTCTCACCATAGGTAAGCGGCCACCTTGGCCTTTAGTGCCCGCAGAGCCTTGGTGGCCAGAGCAGGACTTATACCACACAGTGGCAAATACTCCGTCGTTGATGGCTAAGGCCCGGCCAAAGAGGGAGGTGGGTTTGTTCCGCCAGTTGGCCAGTTTGGCTAGGGCCAGAGAGCTAACCCACTCGTCATTTGTGGGGGGGCGCACCCCCAAAACCCGGAGCAGGGGCTCTAATGGGAGCCAAGCAATGCATGGGGGATCCAGGGGACATCCCCCTCTGTAGTGTATCCGCCAACCCTGGTCTTACTCCCCCAGTTACCCCTCATGTTAGAAACGTGAGTGAATTTCTCCATCAAGGACTTCATCTCCGAGTCCTCCATGTTTTTGTTGGTGGCGTCGACCATAATCGTGAGATCGTCTACGAACAAGGAGCACACCGAGACTGCGTCCTCCAGGATCCGTGCAATCTTGACCTGGGTGATGTCCTTGTTCTTACATGGGTTGGCCGAAAGAGCCTCCATGATGATCAGGAACACCCAAGTGTGCAAAATGTGTTTCAGATGGTTGACTCTCAGGATTCATGTTCAACCCTCTGCCACAAAGAACTCTCGCTGCCTTTAGGGACATCCCTTGGAATTGGAACAGTATAGAGAAGGGCAATTAGCATGGCCCCTGCACAAGGGTGACACGCATAAATAGTAAGTCTGTTACAAAGTGTTTTGGCCACAATTTTGTAGGGGAGTGGGAGCAGTGTGATTGAACGGTATTTCCGGATCTCTGCTCTGTCCCCTTTTCTGTACAGCAGTGTGGTGAACCCCTGGACCTCTTGGATGTACTCCAACAGGTCATGGCGAAGGAGCTCCCAAAAACGAATCCAGAATTCCTTTGGGAAGGCATGGAGGCCCGGGGTTTTGCCGTCCTCCATATCCTGCAGTGCTGCGAGGACTTCCTGGGTTGTGATAGGGGTCTCTAGTGTCATTCTTTGTTGTTGGGATAGCAGCGTCGTGAGATTGTGTATCATTGTGTCTGGCGTGTCCCAGTGTTTCTTTGTCCCATTGAGTGTTTTCTGAGGTGAAAATATATTGATAATAAGGGTTGGTGGCATCTCTTTGTTGTCGATCAAAGGGGTGGTGTAGTGATGGGACCGGGGCTGACGGGTACCAGGCTATCCAAACTGACTAGAAAGGAGGACCTCAACACACAGCGACCTTTGTCAAGACTGATACGAGTGAGGGTGGTAGGGGATGAGATGGATGGTTGGTGGGCATACAAGTCTACAACCCCCATTTGCACATTGCCCTTTGACCCGATCGAATGGCAATGGGGAGGTAAGACATCGCTACCGGTCTGGAAGTATACAGTCAAGGACTGCTATAGAAAGATCCATAAGACGGTTAACACCACCCAAATAATAAACGACCAATGGCGGCGTGACTACATCCTCAAAGACGGACACCTCATAGCTTCAACTGCAGACCTTGATCATTGCATGTTAGATTGCCCCATGGCAAAACAGATATGGCGATGGTGGGAAGCAGCGTGGAAGAGCTTCACATGGGTTGATCTCCCCTAGGACCCCGCGCTGTTATTGCTGGACCAACCATCGCCACCCCATACCACATGGACTACCTTCCAGTTGACCCTCTTCAATTACACAAGATTGGAGGTACTCATGACTATCTAGCGGGCGCGCTTCTTCCATGAGAGATAAGAAACCAGCTTCGGGTACCTCCAAGCCAAACAACATATTGTTGAAACAATCCGCACAAACTTGCAAAAAGTGTGGTCACGCCTCAAGGACACACTTAGAACAACACCTGACCCAACAAAAATTGTGCAGCTCATGAATACATTTCAGCAAACATGGCTTGACCTGGCCCAAAAAATTGGGTCTTCGCAGGGGGACCACAACGTGCACTGGAAGCCATGGTGGACGAACGAACGAGACTGGCAGCGGAAGACATCACCCTCGTTCACCCGACATCCACCACACCAACCTGTGCTGGTAACCCCTGCCTCCAGCCAGCTCAATCACAGTCCAACGGACTCCTAACAGTGCAATACATAGAACAGACTCACAGCTGCCAAACACACCGCTTCCCATCACGCCCCCAGACCCCCCACCATACCCACAACCACCACCGACCCCCCAGCCCCCATTGACTCCACCCTCCCAACAATTGATCCCCAACCCCCCCCCCAATTGCCAGAAGGGACCCCACCATCGACCCCCTAATCCCCATGGACCCACCCCTACCTAACCATCCAGCCTAACACCCCTCCCTCCCCCAGAAGAAACCCCACTCCAGCTCCCCCAAACATTGTCCCCCCCTCCTCCCGGCCCCCGCCCCTATACCCCTGTCCCACGCCCGACACCCCCCCCCTCCGGAGGAACCTTATCATTGCCGAAGAGGGGCTGGCAGAGGACTTCCTCTCATCTTCAGGGTAGGGAGCGGTCTAGAAGGGGGAGCTTTCTCCAGGTCCATAGGAGGTGTGGCCGGAAGTCATTGTGAGCGAGGTTCTCCCGAAGGTACGTTTTTGTCCTGGTAGCGGTCTTCTAGCCACGTGAGGGGGTCCACCTAAGTTGGGGCCTCGGGAGCTAGCCGGGTGATCTGCGCTAGTGCTAAAGGCCTCCAGGGGTTGTGGACTGAGAAGATCAGTCGTTTGATCCATTGCATGCTCAAGGCCTGGCATTGGGTGGGAGGGTCTATAATGCCCAGCCCCCCTCTTTAGGCTGGACCACCGAGCCCCAGGCAACCTGACAGATAGCCTTTCCATTTTCACCATCTCCCCGCCAGAGGAAGGCGGCCACGTACCTCTTAAGTGATTTTAACGCTCTCTCACTTAGTGGCCACAAGACAGATTTGTACCATGTGGACGCCAGTACCACGTTGTTAATCACTAGAGCGTGCCGGAAAAGAGAGGTGTGCTTGTTATTCCACTATGTTAATTTAGCCAGGGCAGGGTTTTCCACCGACTCATGGTTGGTGGTTGGCTTTCCCTTGTGGTCAAGTATACCCCCAGGACCCTAACCGGGGCTTCCAATCGAAGCCATGTGATTTGGGGGTCCTCGGGCAGTCTGCCCCGTTCATGGTGCATCCACCACCCTAATGTTTTATTTCCCCAGTTTATCCACATATCAGACACCCGACAAAATCTATCCATCAGGTTCTACAACTCTTCCAAATCATGTGCAGTGGCCTCCTTCATAATTGTGAGGTCGTCAACAAAAAGAGAGCACACCAGTGTGGCCTCCTCTGGAATGTTTGCGCCTCATATGTATTGGGGGTCCGATACCTGGGGTGCAGCCTCATAAAAGTTTCCTCAAGTTTCTTGATTGGGCCTCCATGATTATTAGGAAGAGGAAGGGAGCAATCGGGTCTCCTTGTCTGACTGAGCGGTGCAGCCTAATCTTTGGGGTGAGCAAACCATTGACTTGTATTCGGGTGGTGGCGTTATGGTGGAGGATACCTACCCATCGACCAAAGAGAGAGGAGAAATTCCTCCTCTGCAAACATTTGCAAAGGAAAACCCAATCCACGTGATCATACGCCTTCTCCAAGCCGATGGATATGAAGGCCACATTCTGTTTGTTCTGTCGTGACAATTTGATCATCTTGTTTACATGGAAGATGTCTTCCTGGATGTTGAGGCTGTGTATGAAGCCCGTCCAGGCCCAGTGGATGATATCTTCTGTAACCTCTATCATCCTATTGGCCAGGGCTTTGGCCAAGCAGTAACTGATTAGTTTAGGTTTTGTCTTTGTAGAATCCTTCTGGTGCTAACACCCTCCCCCCTCCATAGCAGCTTATTCTTGCTGGCTCCATCCCAACGGTTAGGTTGTCGGGCGAATCCTATTTTTGAAACAAATTGAGACAATACTCCAATCTATTCGCGAGGAGCAACGCATGCTGGGAACCAGCCCAGCATCCCTTGAGAAAATCAACTGAACAATTTTTAGGTATCGGCTAGGCTACCAGTTGGGCCGCCCGGGTCACCTTGTTTGCCCGGGGCTGCTCGGTCATGGAAGGGCCACAGAAGGACCCAGCAAAAAAAAAGGTAGATCCTTGCCCCAGCAAAAAATAAAAGGTAGATCTGCAACTCCCAGGGTTGATCGCTTATCTAAGCAATCAGCTCTTGCACCAGAAGAATAGAGCCAACCCTCATATCCGCCCTCTCAAAGGCTTACTGATTGTTTGTTTTTTTTGTACACAAAGGGTACTGTTTTTTTTTTTGTTTTTTTTTTGGGGGGGGACCATTTGTCGATTTATGCATGTCACCCTTGTGCAGGGGCCATGCTAATCTTCTTTCTCTGTATCCTTTTTTTTTTTTTTTYTCTGTATCATTCCAATTTTAACAGATGTCCTGAAGGACCAAAGGTTACTGTTTTGGAATATATAAGTCAGCTTCTCATTAATTAAAAAAAAAAGGTAGATCCTTGCCCCAGTGATCAATGAACCACAAAAATGTGCCTCCGTTGAGGTTTTTAAAACGACTGCACGTCATCCCAACCATTTAAGATGGGATGATGTTATAGTCTGAACTGGGAGGGACTGAAAGCTCAAGCGTTTTCCTTGGGATCGGATCTACTTAATCAACACTTCGTGCCTCCAGATTCAGGCTTCATAGAAGTGTAGGTACTTGACCTATCAAACCCTGTTTTGCTCGGCATTTACAGTCTCAAAGCAGAGGTCTTTTTAAGGTTGTGCCGGGAAGAAGGGGTGTCAGTTGTGG
>BFEA01000788.1:382582-398455 GCA_003427395.1 Chara braunii
GAGAGAGAGAGAGAGAGAGAGAGACAGAGAGAGAGACAGAGCCACAGAGAGAGAGAGAGCCAGAGAGAGGGGGAGAGAGAGAGAGAGAGGGAAGGAGGGAGAATAGGAGAGAGAGACAGAGAGGCAATCAAAATCGAACTTACAGGTTGGTTCTGTCGTCATCGAGGTGCCGCTCTTAGGAACCGAAGTGTCTGTAGGATCCACGTGTCCAAATTTCCCAGCTCCACCGCGGGACGGACTATGGTGACCATCTCCACATCGTCTGCAGCTTCCACGTCGACAAGCGAGCAGTAAATCCGTAGAGGAGGAGGCGCAGGAGGCGGATCGTCTGGGGGCCATTGTGGCAGCAACGCGTCCAAGCTCTGCCACGTGGCAATCGTACACTGTCCGTTCCTTGCAGCTTGCGCTGTTCTGACACCTTCTGACACCGCTCCTCCTGGGCATTAAGCGTTCCCCGATCACGACTGTATCTAGACACCTGCTCCGCCTGCTCCTTCGATCCCGATACCGGCCATCATCATTGTCGTTCGTCTGGCTTTCCTGCCGATAAAGTGAAGGACAAGCGCGGGAATTCTGCCGTCGCACCGTGTCTACGGCAGATCTCCGCCGTCGATTCGGCATCCATAGGCGAGATGATGTGGCTGATGACGACAGTCTGCCCCGTATCGGATGATGAAGGCGATGACGAACGGAATCATCAGCTGGTCGAGGTATAGACGACGCAGAAATACTCCGATCTTTGCACCAATGCCACGTGGAGCCCCCCCAAGCAACGAGTTCCGCCATAGCCGGCAATGACGGTAAGCTTGTAACATTATGCCGCTGCTGCAGCTGACACAGCACGTGTGACGAAAACGACGGCGCCGACATCGTCGCCTGGCACCCCGCAGCCATGATTACGAGCCCCGAAACAGATCACAATCCAGGACGACAATTTCACAACTGATCTCTCTCTCTCTCTCTCTCTCGCTCGCTCTCTCTCTCTCTCTCTCTCTCTCTCTCTCTCTCTCTCTGTGTTGTTACAGGATTACTGGATTAAGCAGATCGTTGGCCGACTACGATCAGTGCGACAATGCAGCGCCAAGGAACGCAGAAGGGAGAGAGAGGAGAGAGAGAGAGAGGGTAGAGGGTGGAGGAAGGCACACGGGTCGCCAGACGCGGCTTGCCGGCTTCAGCCGGCAAAGCTGCGTTGCCGAACTCTGGCCGTCCGTTCCGTGCGCGTCGGTTTGGACCCGTTTGGCTGTATTGTCTGTGCAGTGAAACTTCCAGGCTACTGCTTCTGGATGATCGGGGTTAAGGAAAAAGGATATAACACGTCATATGAAAAAGTTCCGTTTGAACAACGACAAGACAAGGAGGGAGAAAATATCTAAATCGGGAAGAGAAAGTGAACAAACAACCCGTTCTGTTTTGAAATAGTAACAACGTCCTTCGGGACATCCGTTAAAATTGGAACGATACAGAGAAAGAAGATTAGCATGGCCCCTGCGCAAGGATGACACGCATAGAATATAAAAAAAAAAAAAAAAACAATTGTAACAACTACCAACGTCAGAATGCACCTGGTATACTTACCTGGCCTGGGCGTATCCGGGATCAGCACGGCGGATGGCCTAAGGTTGCAGGGTCTCCCATCGCACTTACGGGAACTCACCTGGCCTAAGGGGTTGCATCGTCTCCCATCGCACTTACCGGAACTCGCCTGGCCTAAGGGCCTCATCCCACCCTACTTATGGTTAGTGAAAGTGTAAAAGAAACGAAAACGAAGGGGCCAGCCGTGAAAGGAATTTCGTACTCCACCTTGAAGTTCCCTCTACTTTCTAAGATGCCACACAGATAGGGCACACTTGCATCCTATACTAAACATCGGTTACGCACGCCCTAGCCTCTTGGCAAGGTTCCACACAAATACTGTTTCTGAAGAAAGGGGACAAGCAAATGGCAAAAGGGAAAGCCCCTGGAGAAGATGGGCTCCCAATTGAGTTCTTTCTGAAATTTTGGAATCTATTTAGGGAAGACTTAGTCCAAATATATAATGAGACCCTAACAGGTACTACGCTGCCTGCGTGCATGACTAAAGGGATCATAGCACTCCTCTTTAAGAAAGGGGACAAAAGTAATATACGTAATTGGCGGCCGATTTCTCTGCTTAACACTGTCTACAAACTTCTGGCAAAGACTCTGGCCATT
Source organism: Chara braunii (assembly GCA_003427395.1). Lineage (NCBI taxonomy): Eukaryota > Viridiplantae > Streptophyta > Charophyceae > Charales > Characeae > Chara > Chara braunii. The sequence continues at coordinate 384,773 of BFEA01000788.1, forward strand.
AGGTTAGCCGAGTACTTGCCAGGACTGGTAGGCGTGGACCAAGGAGCCTTCGTAAAAGGTAGGTCAATACTGGACAACATTGTCGCAGTAATCGAGTCAATGGAAATTATTGAGGGAGAACAACTTGATATGGTCGTCCTTCTCCTGGATCTGGAGAAGGCGTACGACAGAGTAAGTTGGCCCTTTGTTATAACAACATTGAGGCACATGGGTATAGGGTTGAACTTTATCACATGGGTTAAAGTTATGTACTTCCATGCCACGGCCTCCGTGATGATCAATGGTAGAATCTCCACAGCTTTTCCGTTGACACGGTCACTCCGACAGGGTTGCCCATTGGCCCCACTACTCTTCGTAATGCAGATGGATGTATTGTTGAACAATGTGAGATGTAATCCCTACATAATTGGACTGGTAATTCGTGGACATATGCAGTTCAAGGGGAGTGCTCTTGCAGATGATTTAACAATAATATCCAAGAACACGGTAGGCTCTCTAACAGCGGTGAAAGGAATATTAGTTGAGTACTGTGGTCTTTGTGAGGCTCAAGTAAACTGGTCGAAGTCAGTCAGCCTTTTTTCTGCCCAATCAATACGAGTTGTGTGTGGATTTGGGGATGAAAAAGATCCCGGCTGACTCATCGGAGAGATTTTTGGGAGTGCAAGTTTCCTTTCAAAGTTGTGCAGAATCCCAAGACAAATTGCTGGTGGGGAAGGTGGAACAGCGGATTTGCAAATGGAAGACGGTCTACGGCCTATCTCTGTTTGGAAGAGCCTTGATAATCAACGCAGCAGTTTTTTCCCAGCTATGGTACACGCTCGCTGTGAGGCCCATCGGGAAGAAAGCAGCGCAACACATCAGGGCGGCGGCCTCCAAGTACATATTGAAGCCTGACGCTGAGGAAGGTCAGGGTTGTATGTCCAAATTGTCGTGGGAGAAATTAACAGCGACAAAGGAGGAGGGGGGTCTTGCGGTGCTGGTTCCTACACGGCAGAACAATGCTCTGCTCTCTAAATGGCCGGTTAAAGCAGCCATCGATACGGAGGATCGCAGCTAGGTTGCTCTAGCGGAGTACATTTTGGCGAAAGACTGGGGCTTGTCCAGAGGAGAGGACGTATGGATGGCAATGACGCTGCCAGCATATCAGAGACGGAGACCGAAGTCTGTCTTCTGGCGAGGAGTGATTCGAGCCTGGGCAATCATTGCTGTTGCACCCATTAGAAAGCCTCAAACGCGTGATGAAGTCTTGCGCCAACCTCTGTTCGAGAATCAGTGGGTTATGAAGGAGGATGGCACAGTCTTCGCTATTACAGGCAGCGGGAACTTTGGGAGGGCTTGGGTAGAGAGAGGTGTTCTGCGGGTGGAGGACCTGTGGGATGACCTTAGAATGGATTGGAAAGACGAAACAACACTTCGGGAGGGACTTGTGAGAATGTGGTATGTCGGTCTTAGGCAGGCGGAACTGATTAACGCGATCCCAGAAGATTGGAAACGCTTGCTGCAAGGTACCGCGTCCAAAGGGAGCTGGTATCGCCCAGCGCTCAGTGTAGGATCAGAGCTGCAGGTACTGAAGTATGTTGACAATGACCAGATGCAGGCGTGGGAAGGGGGAGCAGGAGAGGGTCCACATAATAACAGTCTAACATTCAAGGAGGAACGGAAGGCAAGTGGTCCGTGCTTGTTAGATGAAGTGCGAGTAGTCCTACAGTTTTCAGCCGGTGGGGCGGTTCAACCTACCCTGCTTATGAATGAAACTCCGATCCGCAAATGCGGCTGGATATAGGAATATATGGGTACAATGGCTAAGATACAGAGTGCACATCCGAATTCTAGCACTGGATCTACCCTCTCAGTGGACTACTACAAGGATATGTGGAAAGTCTGTCAGCGCTTACCAAGCAAGAAATGTGCATCAACGTTGTGGTTGATCCGGGCCCCGCTGGACGCAGTATCCTTATTCATGAAAGGGATGGAGGTGGAGGTGCAATGCGTGGGTTGTCATCGACTTCCTGAAGATCATACACATTTGCGGGGCACTTGTCCTCTCTCCTTCAAAATTTGGCGTTGGTGGGGATATCACTGGAAGGCGATGGGGGGCCCGGAGGAATTGGAGTGGGATCTGGAATGGGCAATAACGGGCAAGTTACCTGCTTCACTAGCCTACGGTAAGGGTTGAGGCTACGTAGCTACGGCGCTGCGGGCAGTGGCGATTTGGTGGATATGGAAAGAACGGAACTCGGTGCTGTTCCATAATAGATATTTATCAGACAATGAACTGAGGGAAGGCATGAAGGTTACCATCAGACACATAGTGGTGGTGGATTGGCGACGACGGGTGCTGTCACAGGCCGAACCTCAAAGATCCAAAGTAAGACTGTGGTTCTTACGGTCTTGGGCTAAGAAGAACCGACTGGCGCCGGTCTCCTCTGAGACAGGGAAACTGGTGTTGTCCCCATGGCTTAAGGTGGCTTGAGCAGTAGCAGCTTGTTTTCTGTATGGTCTTACGAGGGGGAAGAATTGACTGTTAGGATATAACTATAACATTCGGAAATACTTCTAGGTAAGGGTTTTTAACTTAGCAGCTGGGGTTGGGGTAGGATTAATGAGTATTGGCTTAACTGAGTAAACCTGGACACTCGGTGGGCTCAGGCCATTCGGTATCGGCATGTTAGACCTCGGACCCGCGGTAGGGTCAGAGAGGTCGCTCCTATTAAGTGGTCGTTCCCCCGCGTCCTAGGATAGTCTGCAAATGTCGCCAGGCTGGTCTGGTTGATAGCTGGTAGTGGCACAAAGTCCCTTTGTTGTTGTGCCAGGTTGGCCTGGCCGTGATCTTCGTTTTGAATGCCAGGTTGGTCTGGCTTGTTGCTGTTGTCCGCCAGGTTGGTCTGGTACCCAAATTGTTGGTAGTTTCAGCACCGGGTAGAATTGTGAGGACCCCGGCCTCGATAAACCTTTTTGTGGTAATAAAATGAAGGTGTTTTTTTCAACAAAAAAAACAAAAAAAAAACAAATACTGTTTCTTTATATCCAAAACCAGTAGTTCTTTTGTAGGTAGGCCTCCCCGAGATGAAGCCTCCCCGAGAGTGCTAGTGGTGCCTGCTCCTATCAGCAACCCTAGCATTACCTCGGGTTGTTTTCCCAAAAACAAAAACAAAAAAAGAAAATTTTACGTATGTGGGGGCAACCTTTCTTGGGAAGTACAACCACGGACCAACCAGGCCCGCGAATGGACAAAACAATAAATTGAAAAAAAAAATCATAAGAACATGCCATCTTTTTGGGAACCGAGTACAGGCGGGTTCCTTTTCCGATTTCGGCCAAAGGAGGCTCCCGACATTCGGTCCCTAGAGGCCACGTCTCCTCATGTTTCCACATCCCTCAGTTGCTACCCGAGCCTCCTTCGGTCGCGGAACAAGGTGGGAGACACGAAAAATAGTAAATTTACTATCCGTAAGTACATTAGAAAGTGAGGCACTAAGTCCAACCTTTTTTTTTTCTTTTTTTTTCTTTTTTTTCCGGTTGAGAATCAATCTGAGAACTATTGAATAAGCTCAAGAGAATTAAAGGAGAGGTTGAAAAACTATGGATGACTATTGACCTAAAGTGGCAGCCCACCTGTGGAGAGGAGACAACGAAAACTCCCATGCAATAAGCAGAGTGGCATGGGACTCCGTCACACAACCCAAGGCGAAAGGAGGGCTTGGTATCCTGGATCCTCTTGGCCAGTCCCAAGCCCTCACTTTACAATGGGTATTACGTCTCATCTTCAATAACTCCTCAGTATGGAGGCCACTTGCACTGAAACAAATAACCCGTCTTGCCCCCGACCCCCCCCCGTCAGTCCATCCCCTTCAATGGTTAGATGACTGTTATTGGAAGATCCCACGACGCCCCCGGGGAATGGTAGGGCGGAGAGACGATCTCTGGCTCTGTCTGCTAAAGATCTGGAGGAAACTTCCTCCCCCTAATCGCCCGCCTCCTGACAGATGGGAAGAGGTGGCAAGACAACCTCTCTTCGGAAACCGTTGGATCACCAATGAGAGGGGCCAGATTTTGTGCAGTTCTGATCCTCCATGGAAAGGATGGATGAAGAATGGAGTGACAAAAGTTGGTGACCTTTGGGACAAGGAAAAGGCGAATTGGAAGGACCCGGAGAGAATGAGGGAGGTCCTAAGATACTGCCACAATATCGAGACAACCCTGGAGGAGTTAGTGGAAACCTTCCCGGTCGGATGGTGACCCATTCTGCACAAAGGCAAGATACTAAAATAAGGGGACTGGGTGTCCAAGGAGGGAGGGGGGGGGGGAACTAGGCCTGGTCCACATGACCCGAGCGGAGGACGCATTGATTGAATGGTACATAATAGAAAGGAATGGTAGACTGGCAGCAAGCAGAGATCCCTTCCAATGGATTCAGAAGAATGAATTGCACAGAGTCAGGGTGCTAGAAGAGGGAGAGAATATGAGGGTCTTCTTTCCTGAGATGACTATAGAGACCCTCCCAATTGATCCTTTGGAATGGGTTTGGAACCCTGACTCTCACAACAGATTTAGCCAGGCCAAACCTAAAACTCAGCTCGGTCTAACCGTCAAAGCAACATATCGCATGTTCAGAGCTAAGCATTGCCTCAAAGATATAGTGATCGACCGATGGCAGAGGCAACTCAACATAGATAGACACCTTCTCACACTTATAAGATGGTTTGGAGATACTAAGTGTAGACCAGCAAAAATCACATCACTACAGTGACAGATTATGCATAGGTGTCTTCCCACCAACAATTGGTTGATAGATCACTCACAGCTTGAACAACAAGGTAAAGCACTTCCATGGTGTGTTCGTTGCCAACAGGGTTTCCCGACCAGAAAAAGAGCTGAAACAATCGAACATATATTTCTACAATGCCCTGCGGCGGTCCTTACCTGGAGGTGGTGGGATAGGATATGGCAGCAGATAGTCCCTGATCATCCATGGCCGTGGGATTGGCGCGCTATACTTTTGGGTTATTATTCACCCTGTCAAAACGACATCTTCGTACGAAATATGTTCCACCTGGCCCGACGAACGGTTTTGTGGATCTTATGGTGGCAGCGATGCGTGTTGGTTCTGGACCACACTCGAGTAGAGGGGGAAGAAAGGTTGGAGCAACTCAAAGAACACATCCAGATGGAACTCTCTCATAGATGGAAATTAATGAGACAAACACTAGACAACCTCCACATAGCCTCAGACATCCGGGAACACTTATTACAATTTTCTAGAGAATGGTTGTGCGGGGACCGGGAGGGCTGGATAGCAGGAATAAGTTGGTCAGGGACTTGGGTGGATGATGGGGAGAGTGAGGACGACCCCCGAGAGCAAGTTTCGAAGGACTATCAATTAAAGTTTAAAGACTGGCTAGCAGTAGATCCCGGTTTCCCCATGCCCGCAACAACGGATTTCCAGATCCGTTCCCTCCCCACTCACAGGCTATGAAAGTATATCTGTAGTCATTCAACTGGCCTTATGGATATACATAGTCTTTACCCTCCCTCTTCTTTCCGTTGATACCCCCGTCCAGGCTGTCACCCCATCCTACTTAACTCTTGTTGTTACCTATCCATGCTTTTGTCATTCTTTAACTGTTCCGCCTTGTCTGTCCAGGGTACAGGTCGTCACTCTGCAATAAAGACTTAATACTGCAGTTTGTTTGTGGAAGGTTGGACAGGGACCGAGAGGGATGAGCCCTTTTGGAAGGAGGGGTAAGGGAACAGAAGGATTCACTGGTGCCCCCCGGTGGTTCCTCCCGAATCCCTGTCATAACTTTGGGAAGCAGAAACACTGGGAGTTTAGGGGTACCAGTAACTGTATATCGACTTGGCACAGGGAAAAGGGGATCGTCAGACATTCAGGGGGAAATCAGTCCTTCAGCAGCAGAAATTCGACGCCTGGTACAGGGCGAAGAGGATTACCCCCTGCAGCCCCGAAGACTGCGCTCATCTCAATCATTTCCTACCATAGCCTGCTAAGTGGCAGGTCTTACTTGGGTCTTTCTTTTTCAGTATCCTGTTCAGTCTATCCCCTGGAGTCTAGGGTAATCAATGCTGGCAGGGGCATTCTTCATTTAACGACCATTTCGTCAAAATGGATATTTTTTATTTTTTGAACGAAATTGAAACTGATTTTTTTGGTTGAAAACTCGTCAAAATTTGTTGTTCCTGAGGGTCCAGCGTTTTACAAACGTTGGACCCGTGGTTGTAGATGGACCTAGCTTGAGACCAAGCACCTCCAGGCAGGACTGCCTGGAGGTGCTTGGTCTCAAGCTAGGTCCATGTACAGCCACGGGTCCAGCGTTTGTAAAACGTTGGACCCTCAGGAACAACAAATTTTGACGAGTTTTCGGCAAAAAAAACTCAGTTTCAATTTCGTTCAAAATATAAAAGATGTCCATTTTGACGAAATGGCAGTTATTTGCTCGATTACACTCGGTATCCAGGGCCCCACGGGTGCCCCCCAGGCCCCATGGGGGCGGTAGATTATGGATAGCAGGTTTTGTGACGGCAAGTTTTTTCCACCTTTCTCAACAACCTGCTCAGTCAATCCCCTGGAACCCAGGGTAATCAATGTTGGCAGGAACCCTCTTCATTGTTTTCTGATGCCATTCTGATTACATTCTGTACATGGGACGCTGAACCCGGTTTCCAGCAGGTGACGCTCCCCACCAATAGATGGAGCCTCTCCACAGGTGGTAGTGGTGTCTGCTCTTACCAGCACCACGATCACCCGAGGGTGTGTTTAAATTTTTTAAAAAATAATAATAAAAAAATTCAGGATGACTATTGACCTCTTTTCGAATGCTTAGAATCCCTAGACTCCCAAACAAAACTCTATAAACTGTCCAACACTGTCTTATTCCCTGTCGAGCTCTCTCAGGCCTCACACCCCCACCCGGCTAGGTTACAGAGCAACACGACTCGCCCCAGCTCCGGCCCGCGTCGTCCCAACAACCCTTGGTTGTCCCTTGGAATGCCCCTCCAAAGCATCCCCAGATCTCTCTACCAGGCCGCACGCTCCTGAAATCAGCAGGTTATAGGGCAACACCCCAACACCGGCCAGCGTCGTTCTGGCATCGAACAACCGCAAATCCATGAATGTATCAGTATTAAACAGCCTAAAGCGAGTTGCTAGAAGTCCCTAGAATCCTAAAGCATTCTCTTTTTTTGCTAAGAAACAAAAACATATGCACATTTCAGAAGACAAACTCATATACCAATCGATCCCCTATACCCCATTCCGACAAGACTTACTGCAGCTGAGCCACCATCTCCGCTGCTACTGTACCCTATTCCCATCCTAGTAGGACGCGTGATATCCCACCATCACCTCTCCCACTCACCTCGATCTCTTTTTTGAGATACCGGGGCCATTACCCGTCTTCGGCTAAAAAATGTCTAAGAATACTTGCGATAATTCAAAAAACATGTGAATAGACCACAGCGGTCCTACAAATGCTCAAAACCTCGAAGTCCCTAACTAACCCTTCCAAGGCTCTCCAACATTGTCTTACTCCCTGCCAAGCTCTTCCAGGCCTCACACCCCCACATCCTGTTGGGTAACATGGCAACACAACTCACCCCAGCTCCGGCCAGCGTCATCCCAACAGCAACCCTTGGTTGTCATGTGGAATGCCCACACCAAAGCATCCCCAGATCTCTCTACCAGGCCTCACGATCCTGCTTTAGTATGTTACAGGGCGACACCCCAACACCGACCAGTGTCGTTCTGACATCGGACAACCGCAAATCACTGAGTATAATAGCATTGAAAACCAGCTGAGACGAGTTGCTAGGAATCCCCAGAGTCCTAAAACATTCTTAAGACCACCAAGCCTAAAAAACGGGAAGAAAAAATAACGAAAACCACCAACGATCCAGTTCTTTCCCCGCACCACAGAGGAGAGACCGTTGCCCAGGCGTCCGGTCCTCGTAACAACACTCGCTAGATCTCATACCCCCCTTTCTAGAGTGACAGGGCAACACCAATTGCCCCAGTACCGACCGAACTGGTTCTGGCGGACAGGAAGTGTCTTCCTCCCTCGACAACTTCCTTAGTTGCAAGACCCCCGAAGGTTACATGGTCACTGCCCCGGCCTCAGCTACGTTGGACAAGATGGTTATGCCTTCCTCCCTCGACATAGCTCCAATAGTTTCAAACTCCCCCTGGTTACAGAGCAATTGTTCCAGCACCGACCATTGTCGCCCCACCCCGCCCTTCTAATTAGCCTACCATCCTAAACACCAATCCCTCCTCTGTCTGAGCACCACCACACTACCCAACAATCCCTAGGACCAGCCTTCCCCTTCCTGCTTAAGAAAAAAAAACAAGATAGGACATGAGTAACACACAAAAAAATGAAAGCAAAAAGTTCGAACTGGAACCACCAACTTGCAACCTTCCTCGCAACTTTTGAAGAAAACCAAAAGGCCTCGTAATCAGTCCTCGATCCTACACACAGTTGGTCTCATACCCTCCTATGCTAGGGTTACAGGGCACCATCATGCCCCGGTACCGACCAGCCTAGTATAGACGGTAAGGAGTGCCTTCCTCCATCGACATCTCCCATTAGTCGCATGCCGATGATGGTGACAGGGATAAAACCCCGGCAACGGCCATGTCGAACGTGCTGGTTTTGCCTTCCTCCCTCGACAGAACTCCCCAAGCCTCACGCTCCCCCACCCGCGGAGGTGTTATTAGCCTAAGGGCATTATTTCTGGTAGCGCGGCATGCGTTTGTGCAGCCCCCAATATATAATAAGAGGAAGGGGAGGAGGGGGGGGGAATGCACATTGACGTGCCTTCGCCCTGGTGCATGGTGCGTTCGCCCTATTGGATGGTGGGTTTCGTCTTTTTGAATGCAACCGGGACTAGTTTCGTCCCTTTAAATAAACAAGGGGCGTCCTTTTGAATATATTCCGGCTAGTTTCGTCCTTTTCGACACACGGCAAGTTACGTCCTTTAGAACGCAACCGGGCCCTTTTCCCCCCCTTAAGACGCTCATGGGGACTCGTTTGTTCTAACCTCAGTATTTCTACCGACCGTTCCCTATCTTATAGTCTTTAGGGTTACACCACCAGTTCACATAAGCCGACAAAGCTACCTTCCAAGACATCTAATCCTCCAATTGGGCCTTTCAGAGTGGCCTTTCGCATTCACTATTGGCCTAGGCCCAAAGCGTTATGGCCTTACGGCGTACGCAAGTAAGAGCCCGACTTAGTTTTGGGCAAATTGGTGTTTTAAATCACCAGTACCTTCCCCATATGCGGGGTACGGGCACTGCGCGCCGACCCAAAAATCAAGACTAGCTGCCGATTCGATTTATAGGCGGCCACCCTTCCGTTTCAGGCCAGTACGTTACCCGGCTCGCCTCTGAAAAAATAGTTGGGAAAGGTATTGGTGCTTTAAAACTCAAGTCATCCGTCACCCTGCCATGATACTACCCTCCACCTGCATGGCGAACCCCACCTAACGGTGCATCCTATAGCCTGCCCACCACCGGTGATTCAAGGTAGTGCACACCCCGACTTCACACTCACGCCTTACAATGACTCTCACCACCCTCCACCCTCCATGGTGATGCCTTCATTGTTTCAAGAACTCTGAACAGCAGAGCCTCCTGAGAACTTTGAGTGCTTCCCTCATCCCCTCATCTACCTATATTGGTGCCCGACCTTCGTGGACAGCAGTCCCGGGCACCTGTGCTGGGCAGGTAGACCCAGCCCTAGTTGAAGCACTATCAAATGAGCCTCGCCACACATGCACTTTGGGCTTGAGGCGTGATGAGGCCCCATAGGCACGTCGTATGGCCCCCATCAGGGGTTGTGACGAACCATCTTGCTTGGGTGTGCGGATTTTCGTGCCCCTCGTTTAACACTCTTTTTTTTTTTTTTTGAAAAAATGCTCCAATTTATTGGTGGGGAGCCTCATCTACTGGAAAACGGGTCCGGCGTCCCTGATTTAGAAGGAAACAAGAATGGGTAAAGCATAATAGTAAGGTCTTGGCTGCCAGCATTGACTGCTCTGGTAAGCCGGAGGGTTAACTATGCAGCTGATTTTCCGAGGGTTTTGTCTTGTTCACCATTGATGTAATATCGTATGTGCCTCTAGAGTGATATCCGGGCTTCGGAGCGGCACTGGAGGCCAAGAAGGCTTATATACTTTTTTTTCATTCTTCAATTTAGTACCTACGATTTTTCATGAATTTTGCACAGGTGTCTTCGGGGTTCGCTTGTTTTGTGATTTTAAATGCTTATCGACGAGGCTTTGTCCCAGATTCACGCGCCTTAGTGAGCACGCCAAAATTTATATCGAAATTCAGAATTTGTCTCTGTTTTGGGACTTAGTTTCTAGACTGCTTTTTGCCTAACGCTTTGTGCAACCATTTCTCGTTTTTTTGCCTCCTTGCAGTCTTTCACGTGCGCTATCTCTACTTGCACTCTCCACATCCCATCTTTTGGACATCTTCATCTCCTTTTCCTACATTTAACTCCGACAACCATAACTATCTTCCCACGTTCCTTTGCTTGGTCCTACAGATTGGATCGTTGTTTCGAGAGTGTTTGAGTCTTTGTTTGGAGAGTGTTTTAGTCACTGTTTGGAGAGTGTTTGAGTCGTTGTTTGGAAAATGGTTTAGTTCCCCAAACTACAGTTCGACCATCCATGAGCCTTCCCTCCAGTATGTCACTATGAACTCTCTTTCAATCCTTCTCTCTGCGTTTTTGCATGTATCAACAGTCCCCTGTCTCTGCAGTTGTAAAACTCACAAGCGTGATTATGTTGCGCTTTCATATGTTGTAAGCCAGCTGGGTTGGAGCATCTCCATGTTGGTGCTTAGCGTCTTAGAGAGTCTCGATGGGTCGATTGTGACCATATGAGGTTAGCATGTGACTACGATGGAATGCAAGAAGTGAGCGGATTTGTGCAGCAGCCAGATCGGCGGGGTGACGACCGCTAAGATGATCGTCAGGTGCGAGATGACGGACTGATGACACTTATACATATATGGGTTGATCAGTGGGTGTTGGCGGGAGTGTCACGTGTATGAGAGCGAGATAATTTATTCAAGTTTCCCCCTATACGTGCACGTTTTATGAGTGAATGTCGATGGGAAGAGCGCCTTTCTAATTTCGTCGGCTTCGGTTCGTCTATCTTGAATGAGTTTTTTTCTAATAGTGTGTACTATCAACGTATGAATGAGTAAAAAATAATATTTTTGTTCATCTTGTTGCTTTAGTGCATGAAAGTCTTCTCATAAAATGGATGGTTGCCTCTTCCCTCGCTTTAATAAGAAATATTTCCCGTTGTTGTGTATACACTCATTTTTTTCTCTCTCACTCTCTCCTTATGGGATGATTACGTATACATAGATTATTTCATTTTGTACCGATTTGCGAGTATGGTGAATGTCTTTTGGTCAAAAAGTACGTAAATGATTTGAGAGGGTTGTCTCGGTTGTAACCATGTTTGATAACTGAGTATCTTTTCGAGACCTCGTTTTTTTAAGTCAATGATATTTGCTTACTCGCAAGAATTTTGTTTAGATAGGGTAACTTGATATGTTTCGTATCCTTGCGCCACCAACGAGTACACGATGGACTTTCGGTGTAACGTGGAAAAAACACATGTATGCGAATAGGACATGCATGAGGCTACGACTCGGATCCATCACCCTTACCTTTTTCCTAACGTCATGATATTTTATTTTTGTTAACTCTCGGTTTGTGATTATATATACTACTTTTGCCCCATATACCATCATATTACCATATAACAAGCTCATACGCATCCCTTAGGCTGCCATCACCCCTCATTGGCCTTGCACCTTGTGTTGATTTGCAATGGTTTGGTTTAGGGGAGGCTTGAGGGATTTTTTAATATGATATCGTTGGGGTCGTCAGATTGTAGGAATGTTAGTTATGTTAAGTAGCTGGAAAAATAGATGCTAGTTGGAATGTAGGAGGTGAGGCTGCTAGTTATATCACGAGTATTTGGCGGTCAGTTATGGTTGAAGAGACAACCTTTACTTCAATCCTTAACACACTTGGTTCATATATCATGAATGCCGTTGTATAAGGAACGATGAACCTGTTTTACAGCATGTGCAACTCTTTACCAATAGGCTGGAGCCCGAAGTGGTAGGAGCTTGTACCACCACCATTAGCATTCCTAGCTGATGTTTTTTTTTTTTTTTTTCAATAAAAAACAACCCCTGATCGTTACTATACCAGGACCATTCTTTTCCGTTAAAAATGTAGAACTAGTAGTCCTAAGCGTCAGACCTCGCTAGTGGCATATTTGTGATGCACAGTATAAACCTTACAATTTTTTCAACCATATTCATGCTTGTTGAGCATGGCACATCACCAGTGCGGACTGACCCTAACCACCACCCAACCACCATGTGTCCCTTGGCCACAACAAGAAGGCCCTGAAGGAACCTAAAGGAACCTGAAGGAACTAGGACAATAACGGTGAATTTTGTCGCTATCTGGATCAGCCCCTTCCACTGCCCCTTGAGTTATCCCCAACTGAAACAACTATCATCTGCAACTAAAGTCCGTACCTAAGGGATCATAATGTAGTGTTCGGTTCAGGGGAAGATAATAGGCGTAAGCACAATCTTCCAGTTAGGTTCATAGTCCAATAACGCAACGATGCCCGGTTGATTAAACCATCAGTCTATCCGCACACTTTCTGGTTTCGCCCACATATGCACAGACCATGTTGTCAATCTACCAGTCTGCCGACAGTCGGATTGATTTGTACTCAATAGAAAACTTTCCCTCATAAGAAAATGCTTTAGAGAGACTGGTGGTTTAAACCATCGGTACTTCTTTTAGCTACTCCGACCTCTGACATTAGGGTCATCTTGAATGAATTTGTTCGTGCACGGCAGGCTCATACATCCCAGTGCGATAACCAACACACCTCATGGAAGCGCAAATGTTTAATCCATTGGGGATATAATTTTGACAGTGTGACATTTTCGTTTTTTTGGGTCAATGACATAAATATAGCTAATCCAAGTTAAAAAATCAAGAGTTGCACCAAGTCAGAGTGTAAATCATTATCACATCGCTATCCGCACCAAGCCAGTTCATTTTCACTAGACAATACAAATTAGCCCATCTATGTTTAAACGAATAAATACAACATCTCAATAAAAATGCATACACACTATGGATATCCACATGCTGCACTAGAACATCTGCAAATCCATGTGCATTCTGAATGGGCTAACTTTGGCATATCCAGACTTGAGATGGGTATTCAAGAACCTTTCCTCTTTAAACAAGCCAGTTCGGTGTCGATTTAATGGTTTGCTATTGGTACAAGAGGCAGGGCCCACTGGTGCTATGTTCTTGCTCGAAATAGGCAGGACCCACTGGTGCTATGTTCTTGCTCGAAAAACATGAATCGATACATGATCGTGATCATGTTCGTGCTCTGTATGCATGAACTTACCATTAGTGGACCGTGGTCCTGAGACTTCCCATAGAGGTGAGTTGAAGCCTTGATGATAGCTTAACACACTATGTTCCAACTAAAAGGACCGTATAAATTATATTTTATGGATTGGTTGAGTTTTTTTTGTTGATAAACATCAATTTGTGTGTGTGTGTGTGTGTGTGTGTGTGTGTGTGTGTG
>BFEA01000788.1:422346-435962 GCA_003427395.1 Chara braunii
GGGGAGAGATGGGGATGAAACAAGTATGTTACAGATAACCTAACCTGCAGAAAACTAGCTCATGGATGCAGTGAGATGGACAACCTCGGCAGAGTCAAGGTCGGTATGGGTCATGTTGAAGGCACCAAGGATTTGATTCTCTGCGAATCGCACTCCTCTGTGGAAGTCCTTCACACAACGTGGAGACCGCTGTGGTTCGTCTATACAAAATTCACAACCTGAAAAATTCAGAATGAATGGTGGAAACTGTCCCTCCCCTCTCCAGTCTGAGTAGTACTCCTCAAGTCTGTCACTTACATCACCCCACCAGTGGGATATGTCGTAGTTGTTTTCCAGATATACGTGCTGCCGCCACAGCTGCTGTTCTGTGGAAAGCACGTACACAAGTGCGGACTGGTCGTTCAGAGTCGGTTTCCGAGGTTTGTCGATGAACATCTCGCTCACCCCTTCACTCCCACTTTTACAAAGCTCCATCACGCGATCAAGCAACCGCCGAGAGATTTCGTTATTGCGTACGTACATAGTGGAGGTGCTTATCATGTTCGACCGGAGTTTCTCGCCCGTATAAAGCGCAGTAGATTGACCCCAGATCACAAGACTATGGGAAGAATAAGTTTTCCATGGAATATCGAATGTCATATCCGTGATGACGCTGTCATAATCCAGCCAGACGTACCAATCGTAGGCCGGAAAGCTCCTCATCTTCTCCTGTATCGCTGCAAGCTTGTGCCATTGCCGGTCCTCCGATGGCTCCATTGGCACATCAACACTGCAATGTTCGACGTCCATGCCATGCAGTCGGGCATAGTCAACCTTATTCTTCAGGCCGCGCAAGACGACATCGTCGCCCATTGCAGTGGTGCACTCGTTTTGTATCGCGGAAATGATCAACACGCGGGGTCTCTCCACATCGCTCTTTACGGTTACAAATTGCGGCTTCCTCGTGTGGCATTTTGGCACATGCGCTTGCAAAAGGTTCGGCAGCGCACTTGTCCCCAGAGGGGATGTCGTCTTTGTCGACCACTCGGACGAGGCCTCTTTCTCATGAACAGCCGTGTGCTGCTTGAGGCTTCGACGGGCAAATGCCTGACGAAAGGTACGCTTCGTCCTAAAAGAAGTCGTGGAAATCACCTTTGGATTAACGTGCGCGGATGGGGAAAGCAGGGGTCGTTGTGGTTCAAGGAAAAGTGCTTTCAACATAATAGGAAAAGCAAAGACAAGGAGGAGGCCTAAGATAACAGTGACAATACGCTTGCTACCAGCAGGTAGCACGTGTTTGACAGCCACGGATATCGGATGCTTGAAAGATGCACCGGCCGACGGTAATCGATGTTTCGCATTCAAGTCAGGAGCCATGCCTGTCTTCATAGCTTCTAGGTCTATCCTCGCAGGAGTCGCAGCTGCTTCCATCTCCTCCCCCACCCCTCACAAATGGAGATATGGGGGTGGTTGAGACTGTGGGTGACTGCTGCAGATAAGAATGGGTCCTGGACCGAAAGGCAAGATGACAAGTCCTGTTACCTCACCAAACCCCCCCGCTCAGACGTTGAAAATCTCATATCAAAGGAAGATAAACTCGTCGCATCACAGATAGGAGAGGGGAGCAGCTGTCACACAAACCGCACAACCAGAACACAGGCACAAATGCCACGTCAACAATCAAACACTCTCCCACTAACCGTCTTTCCGTTTACCCCTGCAGCCGCCTGTTCAGGCGTTTGGTCATTCCGTCAGTCCATGGCTGTCCCCCCGTCTCTCTGTCCCACTATCTTTGTCCATCTACCTCTGTCTCTATCCGTTTTTCCATACCTTTGCCACATTCTCTGTTTTCCATCACAGTCCAACACACCCGCACATGCCAGGTCAGCTCTGAAGGCCCTCCTCCCTCCCTCCCTTCCTCCTCCTCCTCCTCCTCTCTCTCTCTCTCTCTCTCTCTCTCTCTCTCTCTCTCTCTCTCTCTCTCTCTCTCTCTCTCATGGACTGTCTCATAAACACACAGTGGACACTGGACAGTGTGCAACCTGGAGACATCCGCGGGGTATGTAGACCAGACAAGTTTTCATAGAGATGTGGGCACACAATCCAAAGAGGAACCGTTTTCATTCCTAAAGAGAAAAACTGGGAAAGGGGAAGGTAGACACCAAAGAGGAACCGTTTTCATTCCTAAAGAGAAAAACTGGGAAAGGGGAAGGTAGACACGTACCTCCAGCCAACCCACACACCGAAAGAACACGACTCTAGTTTTTTGACTGGCCAGGGTCTGTTGTAGGCAGGCTCTGGAGATCAACCAAGTGCCTTCTTTTTTTCCAGACTTCAAGATACTAAACAAACTATGGCGTAACAAACGAGCAAACGAATGTGCAAGAGAAAGAGGTGGTTTGCTGTAGAAACATCACCAAAACAACCTGCTTTTCTTTTTTTTTTGGTTGCTGGTCTGGTGCTGGATTCTTTTTTTTTTTTTTTTTTGAGACAGACGTTGTGATCATGAGTGAAAAAAATGTTGACAATCATCATTCACCCTCCATTTCACCAAGGGAACACAATTTTATTTTATCTTTTTCATTCGATCTTGTGCAGTCGTTGAAAGTGCAAGGCTGCCCATGTTTGTGTGGTTGAGCGGCAAGTGTACACACAACCATTCGCAGTAGGCACACTTGTGTAATTCACAATACGCAAACTTGTACGCACAACCAAACGCCGCATCTGGACTGGAAGTCGCCCCGAATCGCAATATGCACACTTGTACACACAACCATATGCTGCATCGGGAAGTTGCCCCGCATACAGCTACAACAACCTTCGTTCTATTCCGGTGAAGACGGTAGCAGTTACTCGAGCAAGACATCTCAAGGCTGCAACGGCAAGTTGGGCAGCTCACAAGTGGATGGGAGGGGGGGAAAGGAGGGAGGGGGAGGGAGGGGCCAGGTTGAAATCAAGCCAGAGATGTTGCGTTCTCATGGCAGAGGCTGGCAGCCATAAGATCGGAAATCGTACTGTGCCCACGCCAGCCATAGTGTAAGTGCATGTTCACAGAACGGCATAGCGCGCGGTAGCGACCCTCTGAAGGAACCTGCACAGCAGTGCTGGCAGGTTTTGTCAGGATCTGCCAAGTTGTCTTCGACAAGGGACAAACCTACCGTCATCACCCGAATAGAATGCCCGGTTATCATCGCTGCATCTGGACTGAAAGCTGCCCCAAATGCAGCGATAATAAGTGGATACGGGGCAAGGGTAGGGTTCTGCTTCNAAAAAAAAAAAAAAAAACAAAAAAAAAAACTGCAGAGCACAATGCCTATGGTAGTACTCAAATATAGCACAGCCAGCAGAGTACACCATAACCCCGTAACAGGTGCACATAGCTTTCATTTCTTCTCTTTTTCAGAACACCATCATTCAGAGAGTGAATCACTTGTGCCAATTACTCTATCTCTATGACTTTCGACGCTATTTATTTCCGAGTGTCTCATTCTGCGATTTACGCCTTTGGCTGAGCAAGGCAGTGTACAGGTCTGGTTTTCTCTTTTTTAAACAAAAAGGAGACAAAATTTTGGTTAATTGTCCGCTGTGCGAGACATAGCAGATCAGCATGGAAGCGCCTGAAGACACCTGGAGACCAATCAGCAGAGCGGTTGCAGGTCTCAGAGAGAACCTGGTGGTCACAGACCCACGGTGACCGTCGGGAGACTCTGGTACCCGAGCCGCTTTCGATCTTTTCTGGCCCTTCTCCTTGGGCTGTAGGTCATCCTTGGGTCTCATTGGCCATGGAAAACTGGGGCATTTCTTCCACAGGCCCAGGAGTCAGTACTACATTGTAAAGGTTGAAGCAGCTGGGTGGTAGAAACCCGGTTCATTCTTGTCGATTAACATGACGTCGGATCAGCCGCATGTTTCTTGAGAGCTGGCGTGGTGCAGTGGAGGCTAAGAAAGGCCAGACGACATGGCTGCAGCCATAGCTATTTGGCAGTTAGGTGATTGTGACCATACCCAGTACCTTGGCAGAGTCGGCTTCCGGCATTTGCTACAACGGAAACCGCCGGGCAACGAAGCATGGTAGCAGCTCGGTTCACAGCTTACTTCTGAAAGCAGGTGTAATGCTGACCTGAGGACGAGAGAATAGCCCTTCGACTGCCGACTCCAAGGGCTGCCGACTCCAAATGTCTCATGTTCGGGAGTCAGGGTAGAGGGAGGATCTTCTCTCGCTGGGGCTGATGGGAACTGCCAGTCATCAGAGGGATTCTAATCAGCAGAGGGAGTAAGGGGAGAGGAGGTGAGTTAGGTTGGGAAAGAGGTGGAGTGGACAGGGGAGGCATTATCGTTATCAATATCATCATCATAATCTCGTCATCACTAGTCTTCTCAATCATTGTCCTCATCTTCTTCATCAAGGGTGTTGTTTTGCTCTTCCTAGGTAAACTATGGTTTCAAAAGGTAGGAGGTCAAGCGGGGAGAGCTCTTCTCCGCAGAGGCAGCACCAGGAGGGAACTGCTCGCCTTGTAGAGGGTAAGGGCAGATGAGGGGGACTGACTAGTCTGGGGCTGGCAGGGATGATGGGGTCACATCATCTTCCGGCGGTGGCAGATTGGGCAGGTGTTGGCTGGAGGTATACCTTTAGGGGGAACCAGCTGCCTCGAGGGATCAATGGCAGCAGAGGGGTTCTTTCTTGTTGAGGCTGATTGGTACTGCCTGTTATCAGATGGTTCTACTCAGCGGCGGCAGCAAGAAGGGAAGAGGTGAGAAAGGAGGGGGAAGAAAGGAGGAAAGAGGAAGACGAAGCAGCATCAGTCTTCATCACCTATCTTCAGCATTAGAAGTTCATCATCATCATCATCATCATCATCATCATCATATGAGGGACGCTGAGCCCGGTTCTCAGTTTGTTCGGTTCGGTCACTCCGGGTAGACTGTGGGGACCACCCCGGCCTCAATCTTCTTATTGGTAATATCAGCCTTGGGCACTGGGCCCTTAAAAAAAAAAAAAAAAAAGATGTTCACACACCTGAGCCGAACAACAGGTTCTTCGTCAGATTAGCATTACACCGACCTTCCGGAGTTACGTTGGGAGTTTAAGAACTAGTGTCGCTGTCAGGTCAGCATTACGACGACCTTGAGCTCCATTTGGTGTACTTGTTGTTCCTTTCCTCCATTCTCATTCAGTTGACGCTATCTCATTCACTACCGATAGTCTTCAAGATTTCTGGTCATTTTTATATAATAATCATTTCAACCCACGGAAATATGATAGCGATGAGCTCTGCAGCATATCGCTCCATTTTCTTCATGCCCGTAGGGTTTGGTTTTGCTCACTCAACTCTCTGACTTCCCTTGTTTGGTGAGTTGGCACCGTAGCAATGAGCACTCCTTGAGCCCATGCCATCACACAATAAGGAGCATGAGAGGCTAGAATAGGTGGAACAGACGAGGCACATGAAAGCAGCTGAGGTAAGGACCTTAAACAAGGAAAACAAACATACAAGTCAACCCATGAAGCAAGTAACTAACCATAACTAATCATATTTATTTCTTTATTCAATGAAATCATTGTCCTAATATCATTCACAGAAGTGAAAACCTCTCTCTCTCTCTCTCTCTCTCTCTCTCTCTCTCTCTCTCACACACACACACACACACACACACACACACACACACATTTTCGTTTATGAAATCATCCTTTGACCTTCCTCACTCGGTTGTCCCTCTCCCATCACTGATGACTCTTGTAATGAAGTCTCCCCTTCCTTGTCTCTCATTTCTGCCTCGTTTCATGATCGTCCTTCATTTCATTCTTATTTAATTATTATTGCATCCACCTTTCCATCTCCTACTCTCCCTTCTCCTCCTGCTTCTTCATCTGTCGTTGTCACCTTTTTTGCACCTTTCCTCCAAGAAGAAGAAGAAGACGAAGAAGAAGAAGAAGAAGAAGAAGAAGAAGAAGAAGAAGAAGAGGAAGAAGAAGAAGGAGGAGGAGGAGGAGGAGAAGGAGGAGGAGGAGGAGGAGGAGGAGGAGGTGGAAGAAGAAGAAGAAGAAGAAGAAGAAGAAGAAGAAGAAGAAGAAGAAGAAGAAGGAGGAGGAGGAGGAAGAGGAAGAAGAAGCATCCAACAGGCCACCAATATGGATCAACCAACTGGCTGGACAGATTAACAGCTGTAAATTGCCCACTTGATCAACAAAGTGGTCCACATCAATCCGATCCAGGAACTTGCAAGTTCAGATCCATTAACCATGTACCCATGGCTCAAGCAGCGCTCTCTTAATATCAAAACCGAGTACGCTGATGGCTAATTGTGACACTAGGTGAGTCGCGATGCAGAACCTTTGCGATACACTTACGCTATCTACTAATGGAGCAACAAAGTCTCAGCTCAGCCCAATGGGAAAAATACCCATTAAAAATCTGTCTGTAAATGCCGAAAGGAACAAAACACATTCACTGACTCTGCGACTACTAGGGGCTCGATACCAAAAGTCCGAACCGGAAACCCTGCCAATGCCGTCCCAATGAGTTCGGTAGTTGGTCCCCAACGTACCTGACAACCCAGCATTGCTAGTTAGTGAACGAATCCAACCATCGACAGCCTCCTCCACTCATAACTGGTTACATTCTCTGAAGACTCGACATCGCTAGCTAGGGAATAAATCAAACCATCAACAGCCTCATCTACTCAAAACCGGTTTAGTTTTCTGCAGAAGCTTCCCACGCCAACACTACGACCCCCGCCCCCCTTCCCCCGCATTCTCCGGCCTCCTCCTCTGCCTCCTCCACCATATTTGGCCTTCAATAGATGGTAAAAACTTTGTGTTATGAAACCCGTTTGGACTCTTTGGAGTCAATTTAAAAAAAAAAAAAAAAAATCAGATCAGAAAATGATGCAGTGCTATTTGCCCACACACACACCCCACGGTGAGGGGACAGAAAAGACAAACAGTAAAACAAAAATTATGAACCAGGGGTCCAGATTCGAACCCCCAAATCCATCCTCGTTGAAGCACTAGCCCAAACCTCTCACTGATGGCACGACACAACCTCTCTGAGCCGTGGGTGTGTCTGGAAATTGTATAGCACAGGCCAGCTGGGTGGCATATGCCTATACCTCAGCCTACACAGCTTTAAAAAGAAAAGGAAAAAAAAAAAAAAAAAAAAAAAAAGAATTCCCTGGAATAGGGCTGAATTCTTGCGAACAGCCTGTGGTCCCCACTCGACTTCGTTGGCCGACCCCTAGGTGAATCTCCAATGCACCTTATCCGTTGAACCCTACTCTCCCAATCCCATCGGCGTCTCCACATCTGGACCTGGCCCTTTACTGTGTCCGCTTGCGCGACTGTTTGCACGGAAACCGAATAGAAGCAAAGCAATCTCTTCTCCACTTTTCGGCCTGCTCACAAACTCCCAACTTTCTTCTAGCTCCCGAGCAACCACAGGCCCATACCCAGACTCCAAGGCAACACCATTTCTTTTAAAAAAATATAAAATATAAAAAAAATGGCTAGGCTACCAGAGTGGCCCGAGGTCACTTGCCCGGCCGGGCCAAAAATATTTAAAAAATAAAAAAAATAAAAAATATTTTAAATTTGGAATTTTTGGATTTTTTGTTTTTTTTGCTGGGACCCTCCCTTGTCCTTGCACGGGCTGGCCACCTGGGACCCGGGCGGCCCGGCTGGTAGCCTAGAAAAATGGACAATTTTTTTCTCAATTTTTGCCTGTCATCCTTGCCCAGGGGCCATTTGCTGATTCACCCTTCTGTGTATCGTTCCAATTTTTAACGGATGGCAACACCATTTCATTTTGCAGATCTGTCCTCGCGCAGACCGTCACATCTCCATACACCTGCCAGAGGAGCACTAACCACCAGGCAGGCTGCAGATCGAGACCAAACAGTTGATGCACTAGTGACACTCAAACCAACAACTCCTCCCCAAATCAATCTCGAGTTCACGTAATGACGATAAATCTTTTTCAAAACATGGAAAACACTAATCGGAACACAGCAAACGGAAATCCTAAATCAGAAGGCAGCTCCAGAAAGTTCGGTGGAGAACCCTCTTTCATCTATCCACACTTTATTGTATCTCACTGAAGCATAAAATAATCCTCAGTTGCAACACCCGTCGTCTCAGCAAGAGAAGCGCAATTTG
Organism: Chara braunii; assembly: GCA_003427395.1. Lineage (NCBI taxonomy): Eukaryota > Viridiplantae > Streptophyta > Charophyceae > Charales > Characeae > Chara > Chara braunii. The sequence goes on from BFEA01000788.1 coordinate 430,478, forward strand.
GAATTAATCAGCGCCCTTTTGGAACTAATCGGCGCCCTCTTCGAACTAATCGGCGCCCTCTTCGAACCTAATCAGCGCCCTCTTGAAACTACTCGGCACCCTCTTGGAACTAATCGGCGCCCTCTTGAAAAAAAAAAACCACCGTATTATGACCTCCCCGAGGACCCCGACGATGGACAGCAATCGGTCTTCAAGTCCATGTAGACAGACCGTGTTGGCATGGTGATTGCGTCAATGACGAAACCGTCGCACCATTGAATCCATCCTTACGATCACGATACAGAAAACATTAGGCTCAACAAAAACAGCAACTTTCGCAAGTGGCTGATGACTATTCTCAGTCCCACGCTGTGATGCTGATTGTGGCAACGAAAATGTGGACACAATACAGCTGAGGACAGTAGAAATCAGCGCTCAAGACAGACCGTGTTGGCATGGTGATTGCGTCAATGACGAAACCGGCGCACCATTGAATCCATCCTTACGATCACGATATAGAAAACATTAGGCTCAACAAAAACAGCAACTTTCGTAAGTGGCTGATGACTATTCTCAGTCCCACGCTGTGATGCTGATTGTGGCAATGAAAAGGTGGCCACAATACAGCCGAGGACAATAGAAATCGGCGCTCAAGACAGACTGTCAACTACAACAATTTTCCACTACAAACTAGAGATTAAACCTGCTTCCCGTCCGTATCTGGTGGTGAAGCTTATTAGGAAATTAGCGTTAATCATAATAGTTCCACTACAACCAATTGCTTTGCATGTGCGTAATGTTTAAACCACCAGTACTCTTGAGGCACTTTTCTCCGACCCTGGAAACGCCCTGCTCACCCAAACAAAAAAGCGAACAGGCGTGGGCCTCCTTTTGGCTGTGGTGCAGCCAGCCATTTCGGGCCCCCGTACCCCGACCCCCAAAAGTTGCTGTCGTAAACAAGCCGCATATTTGTTTTTCAAGATCGGAAACGTACCGGTGGTTCAATCAAATGCGTGTCTAGATGTCTGTTGGTGTGCGTGCGCGTACGTTGGCATGTGTGCACGTCTATCGGCGTGTGTGTTTTGCAACACCAGATCTGAGCCAAAACCCTAGGAAATTAAGAAGAGAGCAAGGCTGGCTACAGCTTCGAAGTTGCACACCAGGTTCCTGCACGCTCATCTGCCTGAAAGCCACACCTTCACATCATTGTCAACAAGGCTGTAGGGACAAAAAAAAAAAAAAAAAAAAGGCTGCAGGGACAAAAAAAAAACACAACCTGCACCCAAAAGTCATCGTCATAAACATGTGGCCAGTCTCAGAACCCATCCAATAAACAGGATCCTGAGACGAAGGGCCGATCCTCGTACCACGCTAACATGCAAGTGCTGCCATCTCCGGGACCGGCAAAAAAAATATAGCAGGCATCCGGGACCAGCAAAAAAAATATAGTAGGCATCNGGACCGGCAAAAAAAATATAGCAGGCATCCGGGACCAGCAAAAAAAATATAGTAGGCATCCAGGAACAGCAGAAAAAATATAGCAGGCGCCGTAAACATGCGGCCAGTCTCAGAACCCATCCAATAAACAGGACCCTGAGACGAAGGCCTGATTCTCGTACCACACTAACATGCAAGTGCTGCCATCTCCAGGACCGGCAAAAAAAATATAGCAGGCATCCGGGACCAGCAAAAANACGAAGGCCTGATTCTCGTACCACACTAACATGCAAGTGCTGCCATCTCCAGGACCGGCAAAAAAAATATAGCAGGCATCCGGGACCAGCAAAAAGAATATAGCAGGCATCCGCAACCAGCAGAAAAAAATATAGTAGGTGTCGTAAATATGTGGCCAGTCTCAGAACCCATCCAATAAACAGGGTCCTGAGACGAAGGCCCGATTCTCGTACCATCCTAACATGCGAGTGACCAGCAAAAAAAATATAGCCGGCATCAGGGACCAGGAAAAAGAATATAGCACGCATCCGGGACCAGCAGAAAAAATATTGCAGGCGTCGTAAACATGTGGCCAGTCTCAGAACCCATCCAATAAACAAGATCCTGAGACGAAGGCCCGATTCTCGTACCATGCTAACATGCGAGTGCTGCCATCTCCAGGACCAGCAAAAAAAATATAGCCATCATCAGGGACCTGCAAAAAGAATATAACACGCATCCGAGACCAGCAGACAAAATATTGCAGGCGTCGTAAACATGCGGCCAGTCTCAGAACCCATCCAATAAACAGGATCCTGAGACGAAGGCATGATTCTCGTACCACGCTAACATGCAAGTGCTGCCATCTCCGGGACCNGGCCAGTCTCAGAACCCATCCAATAAACAGGATCCTGAGACGAAGGCATGATTCTCGTACCACGCTAACATGCAAGTGCTGCCATCTCCGGGACCAGCAGAAGAAATATCGCAGGCATCCGGGACCAGCAAAAAGAACATAGCAGGCATCCGGGACCAGCAAAAAAAATATAGTCGGCGTCCGGGACCAGCAGAAAAAATATAGCAGCCATGGACCGAAAGGTCCGAAAGCTTATGCAACACCAGAAGCTCCACCGCCTATAGCACTCCGGTCCCTCAGAAGGTTCCGAAAACTCGGCCAACGGGAACCTCACCCACAATAAAAGACCTCCAGAGCGTCCACACCCATCCTGACGCCAGAAGACCCTCCCGTGACACCGGGAGTGCCACTGCTTAAAGCACCACTACCTCTCCCAGGCAGCATCGGGAATCGAAGAAAATATAACATTCCGGGTTCTTTGGATGAACGGTGCTACCGGACCACGATGACTGGGGGCGCCAGCCCAAAAAACAAAAAGAAAAAACAAGGCGCCGCACCGGCACTTTGGCAAAGCTTGCGTGCAGTTCTTCTTCACCTCGGCAAAAAAGAGGCTCGGAGATAGTGGTGATTTAAAAAGCACCCCAGAGACCGCCCTTTTCCACGTGGTCCTGAACGGCAGCTAGTGGGAATCGCCTCCACCGCAAAGGCCGTCGTCTGATCATCGTGAGGATCTAGTAGGCCAAACAAAAAGGCACATCCGCCACAAACGGAAAGGAGAGAAAGGATACCCAAGCATCCCACCCATCCCTAATGAACAACAGATTAACTGAAAGCCTTTAGTTGACCGTATACTAACAAAAATAAACCATTGAAGTCAAATTGCGGTACTGTCATCCTCTGGACTAACAGTACAGTCGCCTCTATCCAGTGGACAATTCTGCAAAAAAAAAAAAAAAAGTTAGAAAAATTGAAGGAGTTGCAATTGTAAGCGAGGAGGCACACATGGCATAGCATGCACAGTGGCTTTGCAGTAGCACGATGAGGTCGTTTGCCGTCGCAGGTTGCACGGCAGAGGGAGGTTCATTTGAGTCTCGACAGTCTCTGTCAGGCACTTCTGTCAGACACTTCTGGCTCTGTTAACCCAATTGGCTCTGGCAAGAATACCGGAGACAGACCACACCAGCCGGGGACTCCATACAATGAACAGAGGGTGCATCATCGTCATTCGGAGAGGAAGGGGGAGGGAGGGGCGGGGGGTGCAATCAGGCTGAAATGAGGTAGATGCAGGGAGTCAGATACGGGGAGCGCAAGCTGATCAGCCACACTTGTACACAAGGTGGCTGCTAGTCGTGTATGTGTGTGGGTTGTGTGCTGTTGTGTCTTTTAAACAACGAGTGAATGATTCGGGTGAGGTGTGTGCTTATGTGTTGTGTGCGTTTCAGGTGTTGTGTGTGTTTTGTGTGTTGTCTTGTGTGTCTTGTGCGTTTTGTGTATTTTGTGTCTTGTGCCTGTGCGTTTTGTGCCTGTGTGTTTTGTGGTTTAGGGTTTAGGGTTTTGTGTGTCTTGTGTGTCTTGCGTGTCTTGTGTCTCTTGTGTGTCTTGTGTGTCATGTGTGTTTTGTGTGTCTTGTGTGTGCATGCGAGCCAAATTCTACGCTAACTGGCAGATGCAGTGAGGTGAACGACCTCTCCAGTATCAAGGTTTTTGTGGGTCATATTGAATACGCTAAGCAGTTGATTGTTTGCAAAGCGAATTGCTCTGTGGAACTGGTCCACGCACTGTGCGGGTCGCTTTGGCGCATCCACACAGAAGGCACAGCCCACAAAAGACATCATGAATGGAGGGAACTGACCCTCCCCGCGCCAGTCCACGAAGTACTCCTCAAGTCTGTCATTCTCATCCGCCCAAAATCGCGAAATGTGATAATTGTTTTCTAGGAACGTATGCTGCCTCCACAGCGCCTGTTCTCTCGACAACACGTACAGCATGGCAAACTGATCGTTCGGGGTCCAATTCTTAGGCAACTTGCGTGGGAGTACGGAGTCCACGTCGTCGTGCCCATGCTCGCATACTTCCACGAGACGCTCGAGCAACTTCTTCGAGATTTCATTGTTTCGTATGTAAATTGTGTTTGTGCTTATCACGCTCGCGGCGAGCTTCTGCAAAGTATACAGCGCACCGGGCATCCCCCAGAGCACCAAGCTATGGCCCGCATACGATTTCCATGGGATCTCGAACGCCATATCCGTAAATATGGTGTCGTACTCGAGCCAGACGTACCAGTCGTAATCTGGAAAAGCCCTCATCTTTTCCTGTATGATCACAATCTTGTGCCATCTCCTGTCCTCGGGCGGTTCAAAAGGGACATCGACACTACAATACTCGATGTCCATGCCATGCAGTCTGGCATAATCAACCTTATTCTTCAGGCCAAGTAGAACTACGTACTCGCCCATAACCGACGTGCACTGCTTCTGAATAGCAGTGATAATCAACACACGGGGTCTCTCCGCATGAGCCTCCACGATTACAACTTCTGGTTTGGTCTGCCGCTGCTTCGGCCCATCCACGCCTGCGAGGCTTGCCAATGGCCAGTCCAATGAGGGGGCTACAGAATCAGGTCCTAATCCCCCAAGCACAGAAAAGAGCATCTTATGCTGGGGTTTGAGAAACACGGTCTCCAGGGAGATAAGGAGAACGATGCCCAAGGGGATCGCAAGAAGGACGGCAGAAATACCTCTCATGCTGTTACTGCCGTGGCTGCTACTGACACGTGGCAGGCAGTCAACAGTCGCCGAATTGGATATCATTCGCTTTGAAGAAGCGTCGGAGAGCAGAAATGGGAACTTGATCTCCAGGTCAGAACTTGCTTCCCCCTTCATTTCCTCCAATGTGCCCTCTGCTGCCATTACGGACGTCATCTATCGCGATTACACAATGGCTCGGGCAGAGAAGAGGGAGTGATAGTTGAGCACTAAAGCCTACCCCGTGGAAACAACGACAGACGATAACAAGTTCTCACACCCAACCCTCTCTCAGCATGTCAGAACACTGCCAACCAAGATGAAACCATCTCATAATCTTTTCGAAATCCGGGCAGCTGTTACAAAAACGCACAGCCAACACAAATGGGGGTTCCATGTCAACACGTGAACTCTCTAGCCTCCATCTCTCTCTCTCTCTCTCTCTCTCTCTCTCTCTCTCTCTCTCTCTCTC
>BFEA01000788.1:444773-456082 GCA_003427395.1 Chara braunii
AAAAAAAAAAAAAAAAAAAAAAAAAGCGCTCTGGTAGACTTTATTGCGAGGAGAGCATACTTACACACAGCTGTGGAACTCCGTTCGTCCTCAACCACGACCGTGCTGTTAGCCGCACGGCGGCCTCCTCCTTACTCGATCCTCTATCCCAAGCTCCATCCTCTGCCCTCTCTCTCGCTGCCTCTCGCTGAGGCTTCCGCTTGCGCTCCAACTAGGCTAGGTCGGGTAGGTACTATACGATTGCCGTGACCGAGCTCCGCCGTCGCCCCCCGAACATAACGCACCCCTGAAAATGAAAATATCAAAGCTATGGGCCTCGCTGCACTACTCTCGACATGCACAAAAGACAAAAATCGTGGCGGTGCATCTTTCCACATTCTGGCRGAAGATTCACTCTCGTTTTGCACATTTCGAGAGTAGTGCAGCGAGGCCCTTATATTCTGGTCAGGCGTGCGTTGTGCTCGGGGGAAGTCGGTAGTCGGTAGTGTGTTGCTGGCCATTGGGCTCGTTCGCGTTGGCCTCTGCGCCGCGATCCCAGCTGTCTTTTCTACTATGGTCTCCCTCTGCGCCGCGATCCCATGTGTCTGTCTACTATGGTCTCCCGCCGCTTGACACCGGGGGCGAGGTCCCACTTAGAGATTCTGGCCGTTGATCTTTGCAATCTACGGCCAATATCGCTTAATTTCGTGTAAGTGGGACCTAGCCCCGGGTTGTGGCGGTTGTCCGTCGTCCTGCGACACGGCAGTGAAGGGCGGCGATCTTTTCTTTTCTTTTCGTTTTCTTTCAATAAATCAGGGCTCCATTTTTTTTTTTGTTCAAGCACTTTATTAAAAGGAAAAATTTTGGAAATGCCCCTGAAGTTTGCGTGTATTCGCGGCGTGCCCCTGTGAAGTCCGACTTACCCTGTTATGCCACTCGGGCCTCTGAACTTTTCCGCAGGCCCCTGTCAGCATGGGGCGTAACTTTCCAATATGCTCTTACTGGACCGCTGGTGGCGTTTCGTCGGTCCGTCCTTGAAATGCCCTCACGAGGGGCACACATCTTTCTGTGATGCCCTTGCAGCAGTGGGGACAGGAATTCGAACTCGAAAATGGTAGGTATTTCACGTGCCGCCAGGGAAAAATCGTGCCGCAGTCATTCTTCAAGTTCGCCGCACCACGGATCGCTGCTCCCTCCTCCTCCACCCATGCTCATCGCCCTCCTCCCTCCTCCTCCATCCATGCTCGTCGCTCTCCTCTCTTCTCCTCCAGCCTCCATCCTCTACCCTCGTCCATCGTCGTAGTCCTTGTCCTCCCTACTCCTCTTCCCTCGTTCTCCCTCCTCCAACTTTCTCCTCGTCACCCCTCCCTCTCCTCCTCCTCCTYGATTGTCGGCTCCTAACCTAACCATCACCATGGCCGTCTTCTTGTCGTCATCGCCCGTGCACGTGCATGTGTGTGTGTGTGTGTGTGTGTGTGTGTGTGTGTGTGTGTGTCTGTGTGTTCACATCATCTTTTCATTTACTTGTTGGTTGGACAGGTGGTATATGATGACGAATAGAAGGTGTTTGTCACTCGTTTTTCAGTCATTTGGTATGTGTGTGTGTGTGTGTGTGTGCGTGTGTGTGTGGGTGTGGGTGTGGGTGTGGGTGTGTCATCTTTCCGTTTACTCGTTTGTTGGACAGGTGGTATATGATGACGAATCCAATGTCCTCCCTACTCCTCTTCCCTCCTCTTCCCTCGTTCCTCCCTCGTCCGTCATCGTCATAGTCCTTGTCCTCCCTACTCCTCTTCYCCCCTCTTCCTACCTCTTCCCTCCTCTTCCCTCRTATGGACTGCGAGTGTCAACAACGGCGACAGGGGCTTGCTGGAAAGATGGGCGGTACCGGTAAGGGCATATGGGAAACTTCTCCGGTGGTTCTCAACAGGCAGCCGGTAGGGGCATACTGAAAATTTGGTACCGGTACCGGTAGGGGCATATAAAACATGTTTGAGGCCCAAACGACGCCAASGTTTTTCTGGAAACATCATTGGTCGTCAGAGGGGCGCGACAAGGTAAGTCGGCCGTCAGAGGGGCACGCCGCAAATAAACGCAAACTTCAGGGGCATTTCAAAAATTTTCCGTTATTAAAATTGTTTCTTTTGAGGAAAATGGACCTGGCCCGAGATGGGGCCCGATCRGAGCGCTTCCGCCGGCGCTAACGCAGCRCTCGGACCAAGCGCGGCCCGCTGGCAACAGCGGGCGCGACTGGTTGTGGGACCTATCGGCGCGATAGGACCATAGCAGGAGCGGCRTTCGTTACCTCCCGCGTCGACGGGGGCATAGCTCGGCTATGGAGGACGCARTTGTAGACGCYCGGGAACGGACCTCSATACAAAAAGCGAAGAGAGATGACGATGTGAGGGGAGACTAAGAAACAAGACSASAGCGTTGGACTACCAAACAATACAARTTTACGGGTGCGCTCGATCGTAGTGTGAACAACGGCTGACRAGTGGGCGACTGGACAGTAGCTTCGGAAACGTCRAAGATGGAGGCGCCAATGGYAGAAGGAGGGCRCTCRCCGCCGCAGGTCCCAGATCAAATTCAAGAGGAGGATGAGAGTAGGATAAGGGAGCTGGCAAGGATGTGCTATGAAGATGGGATTATGAGGACGACAATAGATCCCGGGAAAATGACGGTGGAGGGGAGAGTAGCAACCTTCAAAGTAAACGAAYGAATCGATAAAACAAAAGTGGATTGGCTAAAGGAGTATACGGTGACARTAATATTTCGGGASGGCGCTCACTTTCTACCGAAGAAGTTGAAGGATGATATTGTGAGAGCATACGAGGATCAGTGTATTCAGGATGGGAGCTTCGAGGCAGGGGGCTTCAGGAGGGGGAGAGTGAAGATAGAAAGTCCGAATGTCATTTCGTAYGTCGCGAAGTCGGCGGCAGTGRCCACGTGGCTAGTGAGGAAAGGACATGATGAAATATCATTGGGGGCTACCAGATACGTTMTGGACTTCAAGCCTTGGCTTACGAAGRCCCAGCTATGGGAACAACGAAGAAGAGAGGAAGATTCGACATTTTGGGTGGTTGCTGTCCAAGTACCGCTGGACGGGATGCTTTACTTGGAAGCGCAGATACAAAAGGCAATTGGAACCGTAATCCAAGCCCACCCGCCCGAACCAGACAGACTGAAGCCATCGTTGATCAATCTGAAATTCGATCTTGATCCAGAAGCACGAGCAAATATGAAGGATAAATTATCGGTGGTCACATTCGAAGGGGATACGGTCACGGTGAACTTGGCATTGTCGGAGACTCCGAGATGCAGAAGATACAAAGCYTTTTTCCACTCGGACGAGAAGTGTCGCAGAAACCAAGGACAACAACAGAATGGAACAAGCGAGCTACATCCACAAGGAAGCCAACGTGCCACATCAACCAGACGACAGGAGTACCAGGGACCATTGGGACCTCTAGGATTGAACCGAAGTGGGATCGGAGGTGATCAAGGGGCAGCAATGAGACAACAGCCAAGCGAGATGGCTTCAAGCCCCAATAATCCAATATACTCGCCGAGTCTCCAACCGCACTTCGCAACAACAGCGTACGACCAATGGGGAATGCCGATGGGACCGACAGGCAATGTGTCAACCTTTGTGCCGTGGGGAGCACAAGGAATGATGGGAAGGGTTCAGATGCCTTGGGAGCAAGGTCTCCCGCAAGGGATGATGGGCGGGGTATAGGGGATGACAGGGGGAGGATGGATGGGAGGATCTTCCCATCAACAACAACAGGGAACACCTGTAACACCGAGATCGGGGATTGGGGCATATGTGGCTCAAAAYGAAGGAATGGGGGGAAACGRAAGGAGGGATGTGGAGGATAGATTGGCAGATCAACAAGGAATACAAGGAGGAAGAGGGGCGACGAGCGGCATGCAAAGGAGGAACATACASTCAGAAAGGTCGTTGGTCTCGGGGACAGGAGGAACAAGAGGAGAAACGTCACAAGGGAGAAAACAAGGAAACATTACACCAGGAAACCAGAGGAGATTGAGTAGGGAGGGAAGCGCAGTTTCGTCAACAGGCTTAAGAGAAGAGCACTCGGGATCATCACAGTCGTCCCAAGGCCGGAAAGAAGAAATCGGAACGTCGGGCTCCAAAACGACTCGCAGGAGAGCCCCAATGGCATTGATGAAGGGACAACAGGAGAATATAGAATCTAAAATTTTGTCGATCTTCTGCACAGTGGCAAGAAACGACATACACTTCATAGGTTGGAGCACACCGAACATGGCCGCCAATCTGCTGTCAATCCCTTCACCTGGAACTCCAATGCCAACAGCAATCGCTACGTTGATACAGACAGTGATCCGGGACAAGTTTCAATTTCGTATGATTTCGGGGATCCTGATGGTACGCTTGGTCGTGGACAATCCAGATAATGGAAAGGAAATTAAAATTTTCATTCCAATCCGGGATGCTCGCTTCGTCATCGGCCAATTAGAAATTCTAGAGATGGAGGGGCTAAGACTACTGCCAATAACATGGATTGCAGACAAAAAGAGACAGGATCTGCGCAGGGTCGGAGTGGCACTGCTGCAGTCAGCAGAGTTTCTTGCAGAGTTGGAAGCAAAGCTTCCAAAGGAAAAGAAGCTCCTGTCCCCGTTCATGCGCACATACCTGACAACAAGCTGGCTGGAAGGGACAAGCACTTCACAAAGGCGAGCCGGTGGACAAGCAACCCCCTCCATCCAACAGACAGAGGCGCGGAAAGTAGATGGGTAGCCTCAATATCGCATCATGGAATATGAGGGGATTAGGAGACACAGGGGGAGACGCAAGAAAGAGACATTGAAAAAGTGGCTACATGAAAACAAAGTGCAGATGGCATGCTTACAAGAGACGAAGTTGGGTGAGGAGAAATTAGAGGCGTTAGGAGGCTGGTGGGATGGGCCGCAGTTGTGGTCGCCAACGCAAGGCACGAGGGGGGGTGTAGGGATATTAATGCACAAAAATTTGGGAGTAGAAAATTATTGATTTCTATGCGGATCTTTGGGGAAGATGGGCGTGGGTGAAGATTCAGGCGGAAGGGGAGGAATTGTTAGTGGCAACGGTCTATGCACCAACGGACCAAAGAGAAAGAAGGATATTCGTGGAAGAACTATGGTACATTATCCCACATTGTGAGAGAACGGTAGTGGTGGGCGACTGGAACCTTACACTAGACGACCCAGAGGGGGGCCAGCAGGCATCATCAGACAAAGAAGCACTGTTGGGGTTGATGTCAGAACTGAAATTGGTAGATCCATATAGACTAAAAAACCCAGATAGACAGGGACTCACGTGGTTTTCGAATCCCCTTCCGGAAGTGGCAGTAATCAGCAGGAGGCTGGATTACTTTCTAGTGTCAGAGGGGATCTGGGAAAGGGTGAACTCCGTCAAAGTGGATACTTATTCGATGACGGACCATAAACCCATCACCATGAGTCTGACAACAAGGGCAATAGTGAGGGGAAAGGGATACTTCAGGTTCAATCTGCAGAACCTGGAAGACCCAGGACTGAAGGACTAGATGGGGTGTTTTTGGACGGACTGGCAGGAGGCAAAGCCACTATACAACTCGCTGGAGGGACGGTGAGACTCGGGGATTACAATTTTCTCGAACCTATTGAGCGTATTTTCGCGGATCCTGGCACACGAGAGAAGAAAGCAGGTGGACAACGTGAAGAAGAAGATAGAGTGTGTAGAAGGAAGGATGGAAGAACAACCGATATCCCGGCTAGTGTGGGGCAAAGAAAGGGCTAGATTGTTGAAGGATTTAGACGATCTACAAGTGAAGAAATCAGAGGTTTGGGCAGAAAGGATGAAGGTGAAAGGGGTGGTGGTATATGATCGGATGATGCGTGAATCCTTTCAAAAGCTACAACCCAGCAGAATGGCAGCTCCGATGACAAAACTTCATCAGATCCAATGTCCTTATCCTACTCTGACAAACTACTGACGAATTAAAGAGCGTCTCAATTTTTTAAAAAAAAGGCAACTTAAAAAACCTGTTTTGGTTTCCTGCGGATTGCCTTTTCCCTCTGTTACCTTTCCTAAAAGGGAAGGCTGCCTACATATGGGTATTATACGGTTCGAATGAGCGGTGCATCTTTCCTAAAATGAAAGGCTGCCTACGTATGGGTATTAGGAAAGATGCACGCACCTTCCCGGAAAACGGGGTCACAAACCTAGACGCTGTCGAGCGCATCGGCCCTCGCGCGAAACGAGGGTCCTCCCGGCCATGTCGCGCAGGAGTAAAAACAAAAACAAAAGTTAAGAGTCAACTTGGGAACGACGCATAACATTCCGCGAACCGCCGAGACGAACGCGGTTGCGTCGTCCCTTTGCTGCTCTAGCCGGGTGCGCCAGGTGTACTTCCCACGGTCCCCTACGACAGGATAGGTTTCCGTGGGGCTCAACTTACCTTCCCTAAGGGGCTGTCACCACCCTCACGGGCGTATCCCTACCAAGCTACTGACCCACGTGCGAAAGCTTTTACATGCAATAGCAGAGGTAGGTCAGCCGAGGGCGTTTGCTCGCTCGCTGGAGTATAGGTACGCTTGGTTAACGCCAAGTGGACCCGAACGTTGTCCGCCTCCTAGGGCGCTGATCTCCTAGGTACGAACAACTGTCGGTCGACTAGGACGGTCTCAACCAAACGTGAAACCCACAATATAATCCTAGTCCCTTTATAATTCCCTGAACACAAAATAAATAAATAAAATCAATACACTTTACATCCAATCACACAAGATTGGATTTTGACTTGATGAGATGATCTGCCAAAATTATTCTTCCCGGCCTATATGACTAAAAAACCTATTATTCCACCGCTTCCATGCAGATCAACAAGTGATCTGGTTTCTGACCGAAGTTCGAACTCTCCTCTGTACCATATGCAACTTGCTTGGAGGAAAGTATTATGTAGCGAATAAAAAATTTGTTGGTCGTTTTGTCCTCCTGGGCAATAATTACTCTTTCTGTTCCACGAATGATGAAGTATCCATTCTTCATCATTAAGTTACTTAAAACAAAACCGCAGTCGTTATCACTGCGGAAAGAGAACCATCACCTTCATTACCTACTTCTTCTTGTGGGTTGGAGCTTCTTCTGTCTCCGACACGCACCTATCCCTCTAGGAAGTGGTCGTGTGGATACTCCTTCCCCTCGCCCGAACCCGAAAACTCGGATCTCAGAGGTTGGGCCGTCACCACCGATCCAGCAAAGCACCACCCCGACGAATCGGGACCACTCCAAGTCGATAACAGGGCCGGCTCCAAAAGCATACGAACCCCCGCCTTGGATGCTTCTTAGAGAGAAAGACTGTGTTCGCCATGAGTAGGTTTATTTTATTCTCATTACTCATAGGTTATTGATAACTCAGTAAAAAAAAGAAAATGAAGAAGGTAGACAACGAGGATCATTTGGACAGGTATAGGTAGATAAGGTCGTTTGGGATTAAAAAAGTCAATTATAGGCAGAAATCTAAATCCGTTTGACCTTATCTGCTTTATTTCAATTGAATTCATTTTACGACACACGTTGAATAGAACTTTTCAAAACAACAGTTCTTTTGACGAACAAGCAGGTGGGAGGTAGAAGGAGGGATAATCTTTTTCTTTATCTCCAACAGGCATAATCAATCCCCTTTTCAGACACCCTTCTACCTACCTGCTCATCAAACCAAACAACAAGTTCAAAGGAAAACAAAGCAAACCCGAACTTACGTCAGACTCTCATTCACACACGCAAACACACTTTTTTTTTAACTTTTCAGTGAACATTCAAAGAATAGGGTCAAGCAAAGTGTGGGTTCACACAGGTGTGAAGGGGTCTGAGTATAAGAAGTCGTTCGATGTTCTGATCATAAGAAAACAACGGTCGCCGAAGTCCAAAGTGCGTGGCTCACAACTCTCCCAGTTGTGGCCGCTCCATTGCGCCATAATCCCCCTCTCGCCTTCAAAACCTCTCCAATGCAGCCTCAATCGCTCCTTGACCACCAAGGATACCGCCAAACCAACTTGACAATCCACACCAGCTTAAACAACTGCGTTCGCACCCCAAGTTGGTCCCACTTGGTCCCACATTAATCCCAAGCGGCCCCGGTCGATCCCACATCATTGTCCGCAATACCAGATGGTCCAGAACTCAAAACCACTTGCATTGCGCGCCGCAAAAAAAAATAAAGTTGACCGCGGTGAAAAACGCATGCCACGAGCCCTAATAGTCACTGCCACGCACACTTATTCCGCACTTTTTTCATGGTGCCGGTCCACACACCACTGCCGCACAATCCCAAATGTGCACCAGTGTCCATATTATCGCCGGATCATGAAAGAATAGTCCACCATGACCATGCACATCAAAAATTAAAAGCGGAACTGCCGCTCGCCGCGCCGTCGAAACCGGTACTGCGCCGCCGTGCCAAAAAACAATTTGCAGCACCTCCCCTTCAAAACAGGTTGCCGCCGAGCCAAGATTTCAACAGCATGGTCCCACCGGATGCACCGCCATACCCGTGCCTAAAAAAAAACAATTCGACAGCGCTTTGGCGCCGCCGTAAAAAAAAAGTTGCTGCCGCCGAAAAATTTCGGCAGCGCTTCCGCATCACCACGAAAAAGCACTGCCGTTGCCTCACCAAGCGGACAGCACCCCCAAAAACTGTTGAAATGCAGGCCCAAGTTCGATCCCCATCGGGATAAAAAAAAACTTGGACCATTTCTCAATTTATGTGTGTCATCCTTGCGCAGGGGGCATGCTAATCTGCGCAACTGTTCTCAGCCGCGCGATCTGACGATCACACGGCCGAAAATAGTCGCATTCAAAGCCCAGGGCTGCTCCTAATAAAAGGAGCTGGCCCAGTCGTCTGTCATCAAGCTTAATTCCTGAATTTGCAGGGTGATAGTCTGGCGGTGGTACCTACTGGGCTAGCTCCTTCTCACATCAAGAAATGAGCAGCCCTTTTATATGAAGGGCTTCCGGTGCCCAGCAGACCCACTTTCAGCGCCTAGCAGGCTGTGCCTGCTAAGCATGCTGTGCCTGCTAAGCATGCTTGCTAGCGTGGCTGGCAGGCGGGGTTGGCAGCCGACAACCTTAGCAGTTGCCCTACCCAGCCGGCCCTAACGCCATCGCCCCCGGTCCTCGGCGCAAAAAAGCCCCGCGGACCCTAAGACTAACTACCCCTTCATGCTACGGCTCCACCCTCACCGCTGCGACCCCTTTTTAGCCCGCTTAGGCCCTGAATCGCGCGGCTTAACAACCCCGTAACCTTATTCTAGGTAGAATAGGTATAAAATTATCATATTTTACGGTCGTACGTCCGTGCGACGTTACCAAACATGGGAAGAAACCTGGACACGCTGCCGGTTCTTACCGCCGATACCATATACCGCACGCGTCAGGTCTTAGGTTCAATAAATCTTAGTCTTTCAGTCATAGGTCAAGTTCGAATAAACTTATGGCAGACGACCCATCTTATCAAGTTATGAAGCCCAAATAACCATTTACTAAGTCGGACATCGTCCGACATTTAAAAACACCGAGCAGATACCCTTGTCAGGGTTTCTGCCCCGACATATGGGTATTATACGGTTCAAACGAGCGGTGCGAAGGCTGCCTCAGTCCGATCGGACTGCTGCAAGTTCCTACAGAGGTTCCATTTTAGGAAAGATGCACACTCCTTCCCGGAAAACGGGGTCACAAACTTAGATGCGCACAACTTCAACCCCATTTTTTCCTCGATCTTCCCTCATATGGCATATCCCTTATCCCTCGCACGCTCACCACTACTCCTTCATCTACCCATTTTCAAAGAGGCTACTTAGGCCGTACATTTTTTTTTTTTTTTAAGAAAACTAGGGTGCGGTTAGGGTAAGAGTTTGAAAATACGTTTCAAACTGAGGTTTTGGAGTCCAGTCCCCTCTAAAGTTTACACTGCAGTCCAAACTCCTTCGTCGCGTGGCTGTCACAGGGTAGAGTTTGTAACTCCAATTTAGTCATCCACGTCGGAGGGTCAGGCCGTTTTCCAAAAAAAAGAAGAAGAAACAAGAAGAAAAAAAGAAAATCTCGTGGCGCTGTATCTTTCCATGTTCTAGCGGAAGATTCACTCTCAGTTTCCACTACGGAAATGTGCAAAACCTGAGTGAATCTTGGTTAGAACATGGAAAGATACAGCGCGATGATTTCATTTTCTTTGTGCAACGAAAAAATTTCCTAAAATTAAATAATCATTGTATAGTGAAATTACATTCTAAATTTAAAATTTTCATTCCATCTTAAAAAATGTCATTCTAATTTTAAAATTTTCCATCTTACTTAAAATTTTTCCTTCCAACAATGGGGTATCCCTTCTTATTTGAACTTCATGCTAGAGATGAAACGAAAGTGTGGACGAGTTCATGAAATATTTTAATCAGACTGTCATTCTAAGTAAGGATTTTCGGTCATAAATATGTTAATCCAATCTAAATTAGAAGATATTTCTTGTAGTAGAATGAAATTTTAATTAAAACATTGCGTAAACTCGTCCATACTTTCATTTCATCTTGAACAAATAGATGTAGTTAGAAGGGAAAACTCATATTTAGGCGGGATCTTATCAAATAAAACTAAAAATTTTAGAATTGGAGGAACATTGGAATGATAATTTATAAATATGAAGGATTTTTTTTTTTATGGAATGTTTTTCAACTTACATTTCTCGTGGGAATTTTTCTGTTGTGCAACGGGGATACAAGGGCCCAACGAGATACACGGGCCAGACCGTTTTCGAAAAAAAAAAGGAAGAAACAAGAAGAAAAAAAGAAAAGCTCGTGGCGCTGTATCATTCCATGTTCTAGCAGAAGATTCACTCTCAGTTTCCACCATGAAAATGTGCAAAACGAGAGTGAATCTTCGCTAGAACATGGAAAGATACAGCGCCATTATTTTTTTTTTTTTTGTGCAACAGAGATACAGGGGCCCAACGAGATGCACGGGCTGACAACAACGCAGAGGCCCTAGAGGATACACGTGCTGACAACAACACAGTTTCTTTTTTTTTCTTTTTTTCTTTTTCGTTTTTCCTTCTCAGACTTCCCTACCTATGCGTGTCATCCTTGGGGCCTCGTGGCGTTGCATCTTTCCATGTTCTAGCGGAAGATTCACTCTTGTTTTGCACTTTTTTTTTTCTAATATCTCAGCACCGTCGCGTGGCTGGCCACTGCCGCGATGCCTCGGCCACATCCGAGGTAAAAAAAAAGAAAAAAAAAAAGAGAGAGAGAGAACATCTCGTCGCGTGGCTGGGCCACGACCG
>BFEA01000788.1:514606-524864 GCA_003427395.1 Chara braunii
AAGTTCAACGACGAACGAGAACAGAGAAAGGAATGGCTGAAAAACGTGGTGCAAATGTTTTTTTTTTTTTTCTCTCTCTCAAAATTCAACAACAAATTACGCAAGACTCATTCGGAGGCCGGGGTCCTCCACTAAACGTGGTGCAGCTTCGAGAGAGAGGCACGCTCACACTAGGTACCCAAATTCCCAAAAAATGGGAAAATGGGAACGGCCGTTTTGAGGAAATGCGGCCCTGGTCGGTCACACTATGTTCCCAAAACGCTAACGACAAGGTCGCTACATCATACTCTGCGAGGTGGTTGTGGAGGGCGCCGGTCACACCTTGGATACCTCAAATGGCAAATGCACAATTATTCATTTTGTCAATTGATAGGTCGCTTATATCGTGGGGTTCCATTTTTCTACAATACTGCACCATAATTCGAAAAAAGATTTGAGAATTTGCGGTAACCTCCAGAGGTCACCGCAAATTTCCTCCCCCCGCGGCTTCGCAGGCCGCTGACAAATCGTCACCCCTTTTGAGAATTTGGGCAGATGTTCACCATGTGTGACTGTCCGGGAACTCTTTTTTTTGGGGGAAATGGGGATTTGGTACCTAGTGTTAGCGTGCCCTCAGAGGGGGACTCGGCCCGGTACGACTCGGCGTTATGCTCCTGCTGGGAGCAGCTCAAGCTCATTCCATGTCAAAGGGCCTCGCCGCACCACAGTCGAAAGGCGAAAAGATTTGACGGCTGTCAGAACAAATTCGACAACCTCCATTGGACAGTTTGCCCCCCTTTAGCCACACAACACTGTAGAGTGCACGCACTTGCGAATGCAAGATGGAAAAAGACGAACGCGCCAGAGGATACGACAAGCATTAGTCCATCCCGACCTTACCCCCCCTCACTGAATTTCGAAGAGAAGTCGACGGCGCAGTTGAGGAGTGTCGAAAGCATTAGGGCCTCGCCACACCACTTTCGAATCTCGAAAGTATTCGAGAGCTGTCAGGATTTTTCTAGAGTCCGGTTTTGGAGAGGAAATGGCCCTTTGCCACACAGCACACTAGACCAGCCTTACGAAATGGACGAACTCGAGCGCGGACGGGTGGCATCATGAAAAACGGCCTGACAACTCTCGAAATGGACGTCGAACTCGAGAGCGGAGGGGCGGTATCACAAAAACTCCGACACTGCAGGCTGGGCGAAAACTTCGTTTCGAGAGGGCACTCGAAAACATTTCTGACAGCTCTCGAACAGTTTCGAGTTTTTTTTCGAGCGATGCTGTGTGGTGGTGCCCGACTCACAAATTTTCGAGATTCGAGAGTGGTGTGGCGAGGCCCTAAGAGTAGCAGGCTGGGGATTCAACAACTTTCGATAGGAGCTGTCGAGAAGCATGCTATTACAACTAGCGAATTTTTTCCCGTCTCCGACTTCGACAGCCTGTGTGGCGAAGAGAAACTGTCGAAAATTGCATTTTCGACAGTGGTGCGGCGAGGCCCAAAGACAAGCGTCCATACTCTGGTTGGTCTCTATGATGGCTACTCCGTCAGCAGTTTGGGTAGCACAAAAAGGTGTACTAGTGGATCTCAAATGCAGCAGATGTAACTGGGCCTTCGAATCTACTGTTCATTTGTGGTGGGACTGTCCTGCCCCCGGAAAATTTGGGGAATGGTTCATTGCCCACTGGAATCGCATCTTAGGGCCGGCCTTCCTGTGGAACAAAGAATGGACGTTATTAGGGGGCATCCCAGAGAATTGCAACAAACAGTCAGGCTGGGGGTATGTGGCCCAGGTTCTTCGTGCCATTATTTTCTCTATCATCTGGCAATGCCGCAATGATCGCTTGTTCAAGGAAAACGAATGGTTAAATAAGCGGATCTTAAGTACTGTCTCCCTCCTGGTGCATCAGTCCATCGAAGCGGATTGGAGACGCAGAGGGCCTCGCCACACCACTCTCGAATCTCGAAAATATTCGAGGGCTGTCAGGATTTTTCGAGAGGCAGGTTTTCGAGAGAAAATGGCCCTTCTGTGACGCACGTGCAGAGGGCACGTGCGGAGATGATGAGAGAGAGAGTGAGAGGAAGGAGATGGACACACTCGATAGGTAGTAGCTGAGTGAAGGTCCAGTCCGGCTCCATGAAAGAACGAACCACTGGATGAATGAACCTGCCGCCCTGGACCTAGGCCGAAGTGATATACCGGCCTGGGTCCAGTAGCGGAATAACCTGGTACCGGACTAGGGTCAGGCCGACGGCCTGAAACTGATCCGGCCTCACTGTCGGGCCGGAGGGATACCGCTCCACGATCCTCGGACCTGTAAATGGATCCAGAGATACATCAAAACACGCTATCCGCTGAAAGAGACAGAACCCAAAAGGAACGGCCAAAGAAAAACAACCCTCAATGCGGAGCGAGCTCCATGTAGGAAAAAGGGATGCAATGCAGACTAAGCCGCAAGCCTAATCTATACAACAATGTCTGGTTTGAGTCGACCCAAAAAGCAGAAAAATGCCTGACCTGTGTCGGCCAAGAAAGAGAAAAAAAAAAGTAAAAAAAAAAAAAGTCCCATGAGCCAATTAGGCTGAATATAAATCAACATCAGGGCCCTAAAGACCAAAGAATAGCTAAGCCAATGTCCTACGTCGAAAAGAATATGGCACAATCTCACGTGCCCTCTACACAATGCACAATGCCTGAACAGAAGAGGAAGGAACTCAGTCGCATGGCCAAGGTAGGAATAGGTGGGAAGGCGGTAGGTACAGCTCTTAGAGTAAACTCCAAGGGGGCACCTATACAACCAGGTAGGGGACATCAGGCTCAGGGAGGGAGCAACAGCACGACACCGGGCTCGATGGAAACCATCAAACGAGCACGGCCAGCTGAAAGGGGAATAACACTCACACAAGGGAGCATGCATAAGGTGAGTCTGGAAGGAGAGAGGGCTATGCCGGCATAGACATGTGGCCCAAGAGCCGCGAGCAAAGAAAACGTACACTCCAGAGGAGAGCGCGCAGCATAAGGTAAGGCAGAAGGGCGGCAAGCGGACACACCCACATAGACAGGGGAAATAGGGGTCATCATGCGACTGGGGGGCTAAGGATACATGAAGATGATGAGAACTTCGTAGCCGAAAGCGTGAAGTAGTCCAACTGATGACTCTCCAGACTGAAGTCGAGTCGAAGTAGCCAGGATGAAGTAGGAGTAATGCAGACAACCAAGTAGGAGTCCGGAATCATGTGACATGTACGCAGGTACTGAGCAGGAGCACTGAGATCGAAAAGTCGAATGTAGAAGTCGAATGTAGAAGCTGAAACCGGGAGCTGCTGCATAAGTGTCAAAGAGTGGTAAAAGATAGACGGCGTAGAGGGCGTAAGATCAGTCACGATTTTGAAAAGGAAGTCGATGGTTACGCTGAGGGCGAGAGGACTCAACTGCGACGACAGGCGGAACCACATCCACAGGGGGAGGAGGGTCTGGGGCAAGTACCAGTGGAGCAGGAGGACCCATCAATGAGGGGGGGGGGGTGTTAGTGGTCGCTGAAGTAGATGGATCAGTAGAAGGACGAGAGGTAGGAGGGGATGATGATGAAGGGAAAGGATGAGCANGAGACGGAGGTAGAGATGGAGGTGGCGATGGCGTCGGAGACGGAGATAGTTAAGGGGGTATAGATGGATAAGGGGGTATAGATAGATAAGAGGGTGGTGTAGCAGGCTGGGGATTCAACAACTTTCGATAGGAGCTATCGAGAAGCATGCTCTAACAACTGGCGAATCTTTTCCCGTCTCCGACTTCGACAGCCTGTGTGACGAAGAGAAACTGTCGAAAATTGCATTTTCGATAGTGGTGCGGCGAGGTCCAAAGACAAGCGTCCATACTCTGGTTGGTCTCTATGGTGGCTACTCCGTCAGCAGTTTGGCAAGCACAAAAAGGTGTACTAGTGGATCTCAAATGCAGCAGATGTAACTCGAAACTACTGTTCATTTGTGGTGGGACTATCCTGCCTCCGGAAAATTTTGGGAATGGTTCATTGCCCACTGGAATCGCATCTCAGGGCCGGCCTTTCTGTGGAACAAAGAATGGACGTTATTAGGGGGCATCCCAGAGAATTGCAACAAACAGTCAGGCTGGGGGTATGTGGCTCAGGTTCTTCGTGCCATTATTTTCTCTGTCATCTGGCAATGCCGCAATGATCGCCTGTTCAACGAAAACGAATGGACAAATAAGTCGGTCCATCCAAGTGGATTGGAGACGCAGAGGGCCTCGCCACACCACTCTCGAATCTCGAAAATATTCGAGGGCTGTCAGGATTTTTCGAGAGGCCGGTTTGTGAGAGAAAATGGCCCTTCTTTGACGCACGTGCCAAGGGCACGTGCGGAGATGGTGAGAGAGAGAGTGAGAGGGAGGAAATGGACACACACAAGAGGTAGCAGCTGAGTGAAGGTCTAGTCCGGCTCCATGAAAGAACGAACCACTAGATGAATGAACCTGCCGCCCTGGACCTAAAGGCCAAAGAATAGCTAAGCTAATGTCCTACGTCGAAAAGAATGTGGCACAATCTCACGTGCCCTCTACACAATGCACAATGCCTGAACAGAAGAGGAAGGAACTCAGTCGCATGGCAAAGGTAGGAATAGGTGGGAAGGCGGTAGGTACAGCTCTTAGAGTAAACTCCAAGGGGGCACCCACACAACCAGGTAGGGGACATCAGGCTCAGAAACGGAGCAACAGCACGACACCGGGCTCGATGGAAACCATCAAACGGACACCGCCAGCTGAAAGCGGAAGGACCCTTACACAAGGGAGCACGCATAAGGTGAGCCTGGAAGGAGAGAGGGCTATGTCGGCATAGACATGTGGCCCAAGAGCCGCGAGCAAAGAAAACGTACACTCCAAAGGAGGGCGCGCAGCATAAGGTAAGGCAGAAGGGCGGCAAGCGGACACACCCACATAAACAGGGGAAATAGGGCTCATCATGCGACTGGGGGGGTAAGGATACATGGAGATGATGAGAACTTCGTAGCCGAAAGAGTGAAGTAGTCCAACTGGTGAGTCTCCTGATTGAAGTCGAGTCGAAGTAGCCAGGATGAAGTAGGAGTAATGCAGACAACCAAGTAGAAGTCCGGAATCATGTGACATGTACGCTGGTACTGAGTAGGAGCACTGAGATCGAAAAGTCGAATGTAGAAGTCGAATGTAGAAGCCGAAACCAGGAGCTGCTGCATAAGTGTCCAAGAGTGGTAAAAGATAGACGGCGTAGAGAGCGTAAGATCAGTCACGATATCGAGAAGGAAGTCAATGGTTACGCTGAGGGCGAGAGGAGTCAACTGCGACGACAGGCGGAACCACATCCACAGGGGGAGGAGGGTCTGGGGCAGGTACCAGTGGAGCAGGAGGACCCATCGATGAGGGGGGGGGGATGTTAGTGGTCGCTGAAGTAGATGGATCAGTAGAAGGACGAGAGGTAGGAGGGGATGATGATGAAGGGAAAGGATGAGCACGATCATAAGCACGCACAAAAGTCATAGCATGCTTCAAGTGCTCAAGAGGCTCCCACGTAGACTCCTCGTCGAGGTAACCCTTCCATCGAACATGATACTCGAGGCGGGGAGGGTCACCATCTGTCATACGCCGAGACGCAATATCAGAGACGACAAACTCCTCGTGACCTTCAATGATGATGGGAGAAGGGCGAGGGTAAGGTCGACCGTGAAACTCAGGAGGAGACCGTCTGAAAGGGCGCAAAAGGGATACATGAAACACATCATGTAGGTTAGCGCGATACATGGAATCGGGGAGCTTCAATTTGAAGCTCACTGGAGAGTCATGATTGGGTCCGGCGGGTGCAAGAATGGTGCATGGTCCGATATATCGACGTCTGAATTTCCGAAGCGTGTCGGCTTCGGGTTGGAAGTGACGTGCGTCGACAAGGACCTCATCGCCAACTTTGAAGGGATGGTCAATGCGTGAGCGGWTGGCGCGGGTCGCCATGCGAATCTGCGAGTGAGCAATGCTCTCTCGAGCCATGCTAAGGAGCGCATCCATCTCCTTTACCCACTCATCGACAGCTGGGCATTTGGTGTCAGGGTGAATTTGAGATGGACGGAGGAGATCAGATGGGACACGGGGGTGATATCCCAGGTCAAAGTAGTAGGGGGACATGCCGGTGGCGGGAGAAATAGCGTGGTTATAAGCGATCTCTGCACGAGCAAGATGAAAATCCCAATCAGAGTCATTCTCAACAAACTTCTTAAAGATAGTTCCAAGAGTTTTGTTAATGACCTCAGTCTGTCCATCTGACTGGGGGTGGTAGGAGGAGGAAAGGCGAAGCTCGGATCCATAAGTCTCATGGAGTCCACGCCAGAAATGAGAAGTGAAGCGGGGATCGCGATCAGAGACAATGCTAGTGGGGAGACCATGATGAATGGCAATACGGTTAAAGTACAGAGTGGCGATGTCTTTGGCTGAACTAGCATACTTGCAGGGGAGGAAGTGAGCATGCTTAGTCAACCGGCAGATAACAACAAAGATGGCATAGTAACCTCGTGGGGTAGGGGGACGAAGTGGGCCTATGAAGTCTATAGAGATGGAGGTCCATCGCTGAGTAGGAATGGGTAAGGGCTCAAGAAGGCCGTAGGGAGGGTGGTTGGGAATGCTGGCCTCCTGGCAGGTCCTGCAGGTGCGAACGTACTCTGTCGTGAAAGGACGGCGGTGCTCCCAGTAGTAATGGCGGTAGAGTCGGTCAAGGGTCTTAAGGAATCCGAGATGACCGGCAACACGCTGATCGTGACACTCAGCGACAGCTCGAACATGAAGCTGGCCGACAGATGGGACACATAAGCGGGGAGTACGGTTACCTTGGCGCTCAAGCCAATATAGGAGTCCAGAGGGGTCGAGCTGGAAGTTAGGGACAGTCTTGCCGGCCTGTAAGTCAGCGTAGATGGACTGAAACTCGGAGCACTGGGGGTATGCCGACCGATACTCATCTAGGAAAGTGGGGTGGATGACGGGGAATGAAATGGCAGAGAGCTGCCGATCATCGCACTGAAGATTGGGGCGGCGAGATAAGGCATCAGCTACGCGATTGCTTTCCCCAGCAATCTTCTTGATGGTAAAGTCGAACTCTGCGAGATCACGCCACTAACGAGCCTGGCGAGGGGTAAGCTTCGGCTTCGTCTGGAAAGCGGCGAGGACAGAGTTGTCCGTCAGGACGGTGAATGTATGACCGTGTAAGTGATGACGCCACTTCTTAACAGCGTAAACCAGCGCGAGGACCTCACGCTCGTCAGCAGTGTAGTTACGCTCAGCAGGAAGTAGCTGTCGAGATAGACAAGAACCGGGCACTCTCCATCGCGAGACTCGACTGTGCCGTCATCAGCGACGTCAGGGGTGCAGGGAGGTGGAGACCCTGAGAGGGTGGGCTCGATAGGTGCAAGTCGAGCCGCAGTCACTGGGGGTGGGGGGGGAAAGCGAGGAATGTGAGGGAGACGAGACTCTGTGGGGCTGTGGAGAAGTGGAAGGGGTTGGGTAAATCTGGGAGAGTACAGCTCCTTTGGCAAAGTCGGACGCGTCGGTGGTGACGATGAATGGGCGGGAGTAGTCGGGTAGGTGTAGGACAGGGGCTGGCGTGACAAGTCGCTTCAGAGAGCGAAAGGCATCCTCATGAGCCGGGGTCCAATGGAAGGGTAGACGTCCGTGGGTCAGAGGAGTCAGTTGTGAAGAGTACTGCGCGTAGGTTTTAAGAAAATGACCGTAAATGACCGTAGTAGTTGGTCAACCCCAGGAAACTACGTAGCGCAGGAAGAGAAGTAGGTGTAGGCCAATCGACGATAGCCTGGATCTTCGAGTCGTCCATGTGGAGTCCATGCTCGGAGACCTGATGTCCTAGAAAGACGACCTTGGATTGAGCGAAGGCGCATTTGGAGAGCTTCGCATAGAATCCGTGGTCGCGTAATCGTACAGTGCGGAGGTGGGTCATATGCTCCTCTAAGGTACGGCTGTAGATCAGGATGTCATCACTGTAGACTAGAACAAAGTCCTCGAGAAGGTCCTGGAACATCGTGTTCATAGCCATCTGGAAGGTGGCAGGACCGTTACGGAGGCCGAAAGGCATGACAGTGAACTCGTAGTGTCCAAATCGAGAGCGAAACGCGGTCTTGTGCTGGTCCTCCTTGGCCACGCGAATCTGGTGGTATCCGCTGCGAAGATCAATCTTCGTAAAAAAATGGTGGCCAGCAAGGCGGTCGAACAGGTCATATGCGCGGGGCATGGGATAACTGTTTCTGACCGTATACTGGTTGAGGCCGCAGTAATCGAGACAGAGGCGGAGGGCGCCGTCCTTCTTTCGATCGAAGAGGACTTGTGCGCTCCACGGTGACGTGCTCGGTTTAATGAAGCCCTGACGAAGCAGCTCGTCGATCTGGCGTTTAAGTTCCCGGGCTTCAGGGACCGAGATGCGGTATGGGGCTCGATGCTGGACACGGTAGTTCGGTTCGAGCTGGATGCGGTGCTCGATGTCACGCATAGGAGTAATGCTACTATAGGAGACAGATGAAGGAAAGACATCGCGATACTCGCGAAGGAGAGTAGCGACGCTTGGGTTGCAAGGTCGCTAGGAGGTCATCAAACTCCTTAGCAGCAGCAGCGTCTGAAGCAGGAGTGGAAGGAGTCGGCATAGGGATAGGTGCGGATGGCGTCTCCCTGTCAAAGGACGCGACAAAGTGCGATGAGCACGTGGAAATGGAAGGAGTCGACGAATCAAGTGGCTCGAGTTCGACCAACTCAACGTCCTGATGCATGGAGTTGCAGGTAAGAAGGTCCGTGATGTCGACAATGTAAAGTTCGGCATCCGGCTGGCGAAGAATGTGGTTAAAGTTAGTAGGTGTCAGAATGGTGACATTAACAGGGGGAGGAGATGTAGGGTCCGATTTGCCCAACAACGGAATACGATACTCCTGATCGTCCTTGGTGTAGAGGACGAGGTCGTTGTGGACCCAATCGGGGCCAGAATGAGCAAATTGATGTAAGTAGGCAGTGCCGAAAATAATGTCATACATGGTTTCCATGACGTCGAAAGTCCACTGGTCATGGAACCGGGGGGCCTTGCGAAGGCTACGGGGCATCCGCAAGGGAAAGGAAAATGGAAGATCAGACACCACAGAATTGACGAAGGATTTGGCCTGGTTGTCGCCAAGGGTGACAGTGACARTGGAGGAGTAGGAAGATGTGTAGAGGGATGCCTCCTTGACTACGTGAGGATGGATGAAGTCGCCAGTAGAGCCAGAGTCCCATAATGCGCGATAGACTCTAGTAGAGGTCCCGAGGCGCACAGGAATAATCGGTAAAGTGCGATCGGGATTGTGTAAGCGCTGGGAGATCGCGGCGAGGGTGTGCTCTTTAAGGCGGAGACGTTCCTGGCGGACCTTAACACACTCAAGGTCCAGGAAGTCGATGATATCCTCTCTTGCAATAAGGGAGGCACTGCAGCGGGCCATGCGAAGGGCACGCCTAGTAGGAGGACGAGGAGGAGGAGAGGGGTCATGAGAGACGCTAGGCGAAGGCGTGGGAGGTGGGTCAGCAACACTAGGGTCGCCTGACAAGGAAGTCGAGTCCGAGTCCTCCGAGAGAGTAGTAAGTGGCGAGAAGGTGGACTCGCGGGCGGGAATGCCTGCTACTGTGGGGGGATCAGGGGAATGAGACATCGTGGCTAGGTGGCTGCTGTGCTGGAGGTCGAGGCCGGGGGGACAGTCTGAGGGCGAGCCTGTTGTGCAAAATGGCTCTGGAGGGCGTCCGCACACGGGCATGTAGAGGGGGTGTGACCGGCGAGACGGCAACAGGTGCAGATGCCTCGTGCTCAGAAAGTTAGAATCGTTTAGCACTCGAGTGTAGACTACACTTGTAGAATTGTAAGGCAGGCTTGACGCTCTCAGGCCACTGGATCGCCATTCACAAACGCGCAGTGTATATCGAGAACGGCGATGTCGCTCTGTACGGTTGCGAGCATGTCGTCGGAGCAGATCTCTAAACCCCTTCAAGGGGTGTGTTTTGTTCATGCTGTTCCAGGACAGATGAGGCCGTTGTCTTCGACGAGGCGGCGGCGAAGACGGGGAAGGTCTCCTCCGAAGAGGCATCTGTAGCAATCGATCCGACCCTCTGGATATACCTGCCAACGGGGCCTTTGTGATGGCTGATCTGACCATGAATGTGCTGATGACTAGGTCGATGAAGAAGGGGAGGCATGCCAGGTGGGGGATGACGAGGCGGCGGAAGAAGAAGAAGAG
>BFEA01000789.1:55415-71183 GCA_003427395.1 Chara braunii
GATTTCTATCTTCCCCGTCCATCCCGACTCTCGTTTTCCATGTTCCCCATTTCGACGCCTACCTTCTTCATTTCTCCTGCAATCTGACCACCCATCCTGATCCTCCTTCTCCTGATCTMTTCTCCAATGCCGAACTTGACGGAAATTCTGACCAAATGCATTCTAACACCACAGTATCATYGTATCCCGACTGACAGCGGAGATCAGTCCCGTCACCGCCTTGTCCTTCGACGGGTGGAAAACGTGGCACCTCTACTTTCTTCCCCTGAATAGAACGTACGGTCATTATGGATGTATTTGGGGTGTCATTGAGTGTCGAGCAGTGCTGAGTTGGCAGCTGTCGATGGGAGTATACTCACACGAATACCTTACATTCTTGCCAAAAAAGAAAACGATCGATGAGATCAATACCGCGAGTATGTCGCGACTCACAGTGGAGATTAGTCCCGACGGATGGAAAACATGGTACGTCTACGTTCTTCCCCCTCATCTATTCCGATTTCCATCTTCCCCGTCCATCCTGACTTTCGTTCCCCACGTTCCCCATTCCGACATCTACCCTCCTCATGTCTCCTTTAATCTCAACTTTAAAATAATAAAAAAATCCCGACTCACCATCTCCCCTATCGAGATTTCCATCTTCCCCGTCCATCCCGACTCTCGTTCCCCATGTTCCGCATTCCGACGTCTATCCTCCTCATCTCTCCTGCAATCCGACCACCCATCCTGACCCTCCTCATCTCTCTTCCGATCCCAACGGTCTCGCGGCTTTGCAGTCACGTTCTGTTTCAGACGGTTGCCTTATATCCGACGTCTTCTCTCTCTCTCTCTCTCTCTCTCTCTCTCTCTCTCTCTCTCTCTCTCTCTCTCTCTCTGTGTGTGTGTGTGTATATGTGTGTATGTGTGCGTGTGCGTGTGTGTGTGTGTGTGTGTGTCAAGTTTGACACATGTAGGGCCCTACGACGACCATGGCAGCTCTAATTCCGACTCCAAAACGTATTGGAGATATATGATGGCTTTGGGCCGGGATCGAGAGGAGAGAAGGTTAGCATTTGCGTTGAAAGAACTTTCCGGGACGGACAATGCCGACGTTTATAATAGAGTTCAAAAGTGATTGATGACCGGTAGCGCAGAGCCTCGGACTCGGACTATAAGAGCGCAGAGCCACGGGGGGCTCGGTCCCACCTGCGCATTTTCGTTGTAGGAGGCTAGTACCAAGCATGAAGAGAATGGCGGGCGCCTAAAGGACCATTGATTTACGGAATCGACGGCCTTAGACGGCCGCCAGTCGCTTCGTGGTAGCCTCCTACAAACGAAAATGCGCAGGTGGGACCGAGTCCCGGGGGTTGGAACAGAGCCTGCTGCTTCTGTTGGTGTACACAGCGAGACGGTGGAATTCAATTCGGGCGCGCAATTGAGAAGAGAAAAAGCGCGGGGTGGATTTCATATCTGGCGACGCGCGCCGTCGCACGCACAAAGCGCGGGGGCCAAGTCCCACTAGCAGCGTTGAGCTACCTCAAGGCCTGAATATGGACGTGTTTGTGGAGACGTGCAGTTCAGGAAACTCAACACCATTTCTGCACTTCTCCGCAAAAGCGTCCACAATCAGGCGTTGAGGTAGCTCAACGTTGCTAGTGGGACTTGGCCCCGTGGGAGGGTAGGAGCCTACACCGCAATTTGGACCACGTATAAATCGAGAAATATTAGAAAAAACAAATCGAGAAATGTTTTTAAAAAAGATTCGAGATAGGATGACACGCATAAATCGAGAAATGTTCAAAAAAAAAAAGAAAACAATTTAGACCGCTGATGGCTCTCGCGACTAACGCCGTCGCACCCACACCAAAGCCCGGGGAGGGTGGGGGCCTACACTATGCAAAACGAGAGTGAATCTTCTGCTAGAACACGGAAAGATGCACCGCCATATTGTTTTGTCTTTTGTGCATGTGGAGAGTAGCGCAGCGAGGCCCTATAATTTGGGCCAGGGTCTTTCGGGACATCCGTTAAAATTGGAACCATACAGAGAAGAGATGGGCCGCGGAACAGCGCCCTCGAAATGTGAAAACGACAAAAACGTCGCGGGTGCATCGGGCCATGTTCTAGCGGGAAGTTCTTTCTCATTTTGCACATTCCGAGAGTGGCGTGGCTATGCCTAGTTAGAATGGCATAATAATTCGATAAAAGCTCCAAAAAACGCGAAAAAAAAGGGTCAGGGTTCGCGAGCACAAAGGGCCTCGCCAGACCACGGCCGAAAGGGGGGGGGGGGAGGAAATCGATAAAAGCTCCAAAAAACGCGAAAAAAAAGGGCCAGGGTTCGCGAGCACAAAGGGCCTCGGGCCGGGGGGGGACCCGGTAGGCGGCCGGTAGCGCTGCGCTAATTCGGGAATGGAATGTAGCTCAGACCTAACGCCCCTCGGCCGGCCGGTGCTTGGCGGCGAAGTACACTTATTGAGTCCGGTGGCCATGCGTTATGGAAAGACAAGTGTCTCGACTGGTAGAGAACATAGCTGAGCTATGTCCTCGGTGCTTGTATCCTAACCTCTCCTTGATTGGAGGGAGAGTGCCTCTGCACTCAAGGATAGGGGCCACAGGTGATCCCCTCCTCCGTCTCACCTCTCACCTTTCATCTGACTAAGTTTCCTTCCCTCAAAATTAATGGAAATTTATTTCTTCAACCTTAATATTGGTAGGTGTGAGACATGTTGACTACTCGTGCCTGTGAAAGCAGGCCCGAGCCTTGGGCCAAGATATCGGATGGGAGCTGTGAACGAAGAGCTAATGGGAGCTGCGAACCAAGAGCTACAAGCGCAAGTTCTGGAAGAACGATTGGGACGGTGTTGCGGCGGGCAGTGAGAGAGCGTGCAGCAAGAGTGGGAGCGTGCCATAAGTTCCAAGAACAGAAGTGTCAACCCCATCGGGCGATCTATGGAATATATTGAATTTTGAGGGTCTGTGGACGATGCTGATTGTATAGACACACTGGTTTGCATTCCTACGCATGGTATCTAGTTGTATCTGTTGGTTAAATCGTAGACTAGTACTTACCTTCTCACTTTTCTGTGTTATGCATCGGTTAGACATAATAGATTAGATTCATGGGCTGCTCTATTTCCACACTTTCCTTGAATTCAAGCGGTATAGTGTGCGTTTTAGCACATGCCTCTTACTTGGAGGTAGTTGATGTCACACTGCTTTGGAAAGTGTTATTCTATGCGATTTCTTCATCTCGGTATTTGGAATCTGGTTGGTTCCGTGAAGACTGACCTCCTTGTTTTCTCGGCGCTTTCTAGGCTAGTATTACCTGTTCTGTCACATGTATTTTCTCTAGTGTTTCGTAATTAGAAACACATGTTTAGGGTCGGAATGTTTGTAGTAATTCAGAGTTTTAGGTATTTCTGCCTCTTGATAAGTTGATTTTCTTTGTGAGAATAGTCAGTACGAAGGAGCCGTGGGAATACCAATGGTTGGACGATAAGAGAGACCCGGTGAAGAGCAAACTAGAGTTGTATCCATTGGGTGCGTGGTGGGAAACCCGCCATGGCAACAAAGGCTTTTTACAAGTTTTTTGGATAGTGATGATAAAAAGGTACTCCTACAGCCTATTCTTCTATCGACAGCGGCACTGCGGGGGCAATGTGTGACGAACTACTTCCCAAACCCGTGCTATCTTTTGTACCCCTCCTTTTTTTTGTATCATACCAACCCCATAAAAACCCCGTTTCGTTTTCTTGATTTTGGGTGCCGCGTTTTTGGCCCCCATCTTTCGGAAGCTTTTACGATTCCCGGGTCCTGCTTTTTCTTTTTGCAATTCGAGAAACACATAGGAATTTACGTGCGCTTTAGCGAGCGCACTGGGAATTGGGCCCGACAGTTGGGAATTCCGGGATAAGCGGAACTTCGACGTGTCCTTTTTGTATGTGAATGTTCTCGGTCGCGTTGGGAAAAAACTCTCCAAATATTGTGGGGATACGAATAGGCGTAGGACTTTCTCTTCCCGCGTCGCTCTTTCGCACGCGGATATGGTGATTTCAATTTTGAATTGGTTTAGGATGTAGGCAAGCTGTAACTGTTTCGGTGCCTTTTTCTTTTTTTTTTGTTGACGGCGCCGCGCATGCAAAGCTTTCTCCTCTCTGTCCCCCGCGTCGCTCTCTCCCGCGCTCCTTTTTCCTTCCCCCTCCTCTTTCTTTCTCCTCGTAACTGTTTTTTTCCCTCTCTCTCTATCCCCCGCTCTACTCTTTGCGCGCCCATTTCCGTTTCTTGATCGTTTGAATCTTGGAGCCGTCTTGCGCTACTTCTCGCGCCTTTTTTCCTTCCTACCCTCTGAATTCAGCGCATGACGCCCGGTCGATCCTTCGATAACTCCCACTCGCCAATCAGGTACGTGGATCAATAGGGTTTTCCTATTGCGCGACAAATCTGATTGGTTGAATCTAAAGTTTCGAAGGATCAATTTGGCTTCCACGAAGCGCTCTTCTCAAAGTCTTCTCCTCCTGCTTCTCCTCTTACACTTTGACTTTCCCCCTACATTCTCTCTCCCTTGTCTCCCTCCTTGCTGCTATAAATTCCGCAAGCGCGCCCGCAAACCTCTCTTACGTTCTCGACTCCTGAGCCAGCTTCCGGGAAGCAGTGGCAAGGCAGAGTGTTTGGTGCGAGTCGGAAAGTCCTGTCAAGCTGACGATAGGCTGGCCGGTTGCGCGCTTGATCGTCATGACGGACTGTGGGATTTGGGCGAACCGCGTCAAGTTTACGTCGACAGGGTGACAATCGCAGTGGTGGGAGTTAGCACGCGACGGCCGGGATCGTCGGTGCGGGCATGAGGACCGATTGATTGGAGTTGAGTGAGTGATTGGCCCGGGGCCATATTGGAATTAACGGCGAATGCGCCTTTGTTGTTGCGGATCTTCATCCCTGGCGTGAGTGCACGGCGGCAACGCCGAACTTCCTCTTTTCGGATTTCGTCATCTTCTATCTCGACATTTCTCCCTCGACTCCTTCTCTCTCCTCTATCTTTGAATGATGATGTGTCTCGATGTTTGACTCTCTCTCTCTCTCTCTCTCTCTCTCTCTCTCTCTCTCTCTCTTGGATGGAAATGAATTTGGGTGTTTTCCTGTGTGAAAGAACTTCTTCCGGAACTCTTCCATTAGTTTCCTGGGTAATCCCCTGATGTCGAGGAATTGATCCTCTCTTCTTGTGAGCGGTGGATGCGTGGGTACAATTCCCCCGGTTGATTTCTGACTCGTATACCCTGTCGTTTTCGCAGCTTCCACAGTGAATGTATGTATGAAGATACGCGTTTTTTTGTGTTGATTAGACGCAACCCTCAACAGGGTTTTTGCCCGAGAATGCAAGAGTGTTTAGATCTGTAGTACTGAAAGCCCTGCGCGTGTCATCTGCCTTATGCTGCACGACATCAGCAACCGACCCACAGGGTGGCCTCGAGAAACAAGGCGCTCTGGATCAACGCCGCGTTGGCTTACTAAATCTGAGTCGCGGGTCGGTCCCTTAGTTACATGAATGATCAAGCTGATGAATTTTTTTTTTTTTTTTTCTCTCTCTCTTTCTCTCGTGTTGAAAATAAGTGATTGGTGGTTGCGCGAGTGTTTTCTTTCAACGAAAAAAATTTCCAGAATTAAATAATCATTCTATAGTAAAAGTACAATCTAAATTTCAAATTTTAATTCCATCTTAAAAAATGTCATTCCAATTTTAAAAATTTTCATCTTACTTGGAAACTTTCATTCCAAGAATAGGGTATCCCTTCTTATTTGGACTACATGCTAGAGATGGAATGAAAGTCTGGATGAGGTCATGAAATATTTTAACTGCACTGTCATTCTAAGTAAGAATTTCCAGTCATAAATAGGTTAATCAAATCTAACTTAGAAAATATTTATTGTAGTAGAATGAAAATGTAATTAAAATATTTCATAAACTCGTCTAGACTTTCATTCCATCTTAAACAAATAGATGTAGTTGGAAGGGAAAACTCATATTTAGACGGGAACTTATCAAATAAAACTGAAAATTTTAGAATTGGACGAACATTGAAATGATAATTTATAAATATTAAGGATTTTTTTTTTATGGAATGTTTTGTTAACTTTCCTTTCTCGTGGGAATTTTTCTGTTGTTTCCTGATGACGACTCAGAATTTTTGCAATTAATTGATATGTGGACTGTCATGCATTCTTCGATCGGGCGCCAGCCTCCCGTATCTCCCGTCTCAAAACGGCCTTTTCCCTACCAACGAGGAAAAAACACGTGTATGCGAGTGAGACGTACGAGAAACTGTCGCACAAATCGGCGGACGATACTACAACTTCCCTCCGACCAACCGTTGTTCAGGGTTCGTAGAGGTTGGGTTTGTCATTATCGATACGTACTTTCCACCTTACTCGATATTGTTGCTATTTAACGAGTTGATCGTCATCCCTGCACGGTGGACGACAATAAAACACCCTATGCACCGAATGCCAGCGCTTTGAGCGCTACGAATCCAGGGGTTTCCACTACCGTGTGCGGAGTGAGGACGAACATAGAGAAAAAGCCACGCGATTAAGACCCTCCACGTCGGATTCAGAACTGGTCAGTGAACAACGACGGGACTTGGTACGAAAGCGAGACACGCGAAGCGTGCCGAAGCCCTTCTGTTCTAAACGACGAGCCGTAGCCAGGTGAGAAGTCCGACAATATTTCCTGGATTGAATTTGTATTTCTCACTCCTCTCGCGCCAAACTTCCGCGCGTGCACCGCGCAAAAGACGATCGACTTACTTCGTCGGACCAACACTGGGGATTTCAGTTCCGTCTGTGTCCCCACACTCAAATTTCCAAAAATCCTTGGCACACCCCATCTTGCTGTTTTTCTGGGCCTCTTTCCGCACATCTAGCACTCCGAACGAAAGGCAACACAGGTCGTGAGGTTGCGCATCACAAGTGTGAGTGCCATCCTCAGTGGTGGGAGCGTTAGTCGATTGTAGTTATTATAAGAGTAGTTAGTACGAGTGAGTAGTGAGAAAATCAACGGTTGGACGAAATGAGAGACCCGGTGAAGAGCAAACTAGAGTTGTATCCATTGGGTGCGTGGTGGGAAACCCGCCTTGCCAACAAAGGCTCTTTACAAGTGTTTTGGATAGCGATGATGAGAAGGTATCCCTACAGCCGATTCTTCTATCGACAACGGCACTAGGGAGGCAGTGCGAGTGCTGTCGTCAGTGGTGGAAGCGTTAGTCGATTGTAGTTATTATAAGAGTAGTTAGTACGAGAGAGCAGTGAGAAAGCCAACGGTTGGACGAAATGAGAGACCCGGTGAAGAACAAACTAGAGTTGTATCCATTGGGTGCGTGGTGGGAAACCCGCCTTGGCAACAAAGACTCTTTACAAGTGTTTTTGATATCGATGATGAGAAGGTATCCCTACAGCCTATTCTTCTATTGACATCGGCACTACGGGGGCAGTGTGAGTGCTGTCGTCAGTGGTGGGAGCGTTAGTCGATTGTGGTTATTATAAGAGTAGTTAGTACGAGAGAGCAATGGGAAAACCAATGGTTGGATGAAACAAGAGACCTGGTGAAGAGAAAACTAGAGTTGTATCCATTGGGTGCATGGTGGGAAACCCGTTTAGGCAACAAAGGCTCCTCACAGAGTGACTGGACATACAACTTTTCTTTTTGCCCAGTTCCTGATCCTTGAGTTTATAGGCAGTAAGTGGATGTTCGTCCTTAGTTCGTTCTTATTTTCCCGATGCCTCAAGCGCTGGGGTATGTCGGCAGGAACTTCAAGTTTTATATTTTTTTTGAGAAGTTCTTTTTTCACCTCTCTTGAGAGAAGAGTGATTGGGACGCTGGACCCGGTTTCCAGCATGGTTCCCTTGTGACTTTCGGGTTGAATTGTGAGGTCCCCGGCCTCGACCACAATTATTTCTTTGAATATAAAGCGACAACTTCTCAAAAAAAAAAAAAAAAAAAAAAAAAAAAGGGCCTCACCACACCACTCTTGAAACCGCGTTTTCAAGAGTTGGACGCGTCGCCACACAGCCACTTGAGAGTTATAGCCCGAAAACTCTTTCGAGAGTTGTCAGAACCTCATTTCAAGAGTAGCACTCGAAAATCGGCAACGCCCAGCCTGCAACACCGCTCTTTTCAAGCGTCCTCCCGATGGAACTCGAAAGGCCCTTGATTTTCGAGAGGTGTCAGACCGTTATCCTGACGCCATTCGGAAAAAACAAAGCTGTACGACTGTCGTTTTTCATCGTTTGTTCAACACCATCGCCCTTTCGAGAGTGATGTGTGGCGAGGGGCCCGAAACTCTTGAAAACCCAACTCTTGAGAACGTCTGACAACTCTTGAAAAATTTCCCCGTTTCAAGAGTGGTGTGGCGAGGCCCAAAGTGAGTGGAGAGAGAGTGTCGGCAGTGCCGTCGTAGCAAGCGGAAACGCAAAGAGTGGAGATAAGGGAGAGGCATTGGGCCGGCGCGAAGCGCTCAGCCGCAGCGTTACCGGCCCAGAAGGACCGGTCTTACCAGCCGCCACTCTGGCATGCAGCTGTATGAAGCGGCCGTTGTCAACCATCCCACTTGGCACTCATCACCAAGTCAACCCGAGGTTTTCTCGTACCGGGGGGATATGGAGTCGATTGGTGAGTCAATATCATACCATCACTTTTAATATGTACTATGTGGTACTGGACAGGCGCCTGAGCGCCCTGTCCGCAAAGCGGTCAAACGCAACTTAGCCTTCCGATGCCGTCAACATTCATTAGGGTTTGACCTTACGTGCGACTTCTCGCATACAACGTCAGCCCGCCGGAGATGCCTTCCTAAGCCATCCACTTTTAATCCTCTTCTCCCCCCGTACTTCCCCACGCCTACTCTCTCGCCTTTTGAGCCATCCCCCACCACTTCCAGCCCCCACATCTACTGGTCAACCACTCATCCCTTACCTACCACCCACACCCTCTGCCCACCACCCCCCAGTCCTGCGAACTTCTCTCTAAAACCGGATAGCCTACCTGACATATAGTTGCACATTATGGCCCACGCTGGGAACATCGGCCCCTCAGGGATATAACCAAGCGATCCTACCATGCCGGAAGATCTTCCTCGTATCTGCACCCTCCTCGACTCTTGCTATGGCGAAGGGCTGTTCCCCAACACCACCTTCTCCCACAGAGATATTGAAATTATAGATGGTGTAGGTTTTCTTAACCTAAGCGACGAGGTAGACACAACCATGGTGCCCTGGCTCAAGGAAAGGACTGTCATAGTCGTCTTTGATGCCAGAGCAACAAATCTCTCGGTCTCCCAAAGAGAACAATTCATAAGAATTTACGAGAACGCTTGGATACATGATATTAACTTCAATCCTTCGCAAAAACGCGGCCGTACTCACGGAGAAGGGCCAAACGTCCTATCCTACGTAGTACGAACCACGAGAATAGCACAATGGATGGTAGCTAAAGGTTAGGACTTCATCCCATCGAGACAGGGTCCAATCAAGGTCACCTTCCGCCCCTTGATGACTCAACAGGAATTGAACCAACTATGAGACCCAGAATCGGCAGCTAGATACCGCATCATTGCTCTTCGAGTCCCCTTGAGAGCTATGTTCTCCCTACGCAACGCAGTCGAGCAACTGATGGGGCCCATCATTCTCATCCACCCACCGGACAAAAAAGAGGATGAACCCTGTCTGGGGAATGCCAAGATAGACTGCGGTCCGTCGGTCAAAAATACCTTCATGGAATGGGTGGTCCTAAAAAGGTCGTCGGGGCAAGAGATGCAAATCCAGTTTGCAAACCAAGACACTCCGTTGTGTCGGAAGTGTCTGTGGTGGTATCACGACGAATTTGACTCGGAGTGCCCACGTTTTCATGAACCGATGCTGCCAGGTGCAAAGGGGAAGAGGGAGAGGACGAGGCCGCGGCCAGGGCACGCGCCAGGAGAGACAACAACAGTAGCAAAGGGCATGCACCCCATGGACMCCCCCCCCCCCCCACATCACCATGAGGCCCATCCCCTCCCCCCACCACCAGCAGTCGCTTAACCTCCCCTGCCACACCACAACCAACACCAACCATTTCCTCCCGCCCCAGCTTTCCCCCCACCTCCACTGCATTTTGTCCCCTTCTTGAATGCCCTGTCAAACCACCTCCCTCGCACCATTGTACCCTATCTGCCCCAGCCACCCCCCCCCCCCCTCTCCCAACAGGACACCCTCCACTTCCAAACCATCCCCTCAACCTGACACACCACCCTCCCTACCCCCCCCATCCCCTCTCCATCCCACAAGCACACGCCACATCAGCCTTTCTCAGATCCCTTCCTCTGGTCTCAATCTCGACTCACCCCCCCCCTTTCAATTGGTGGACCCAGCCCACCTAGAACGCACGAACCCACACCTGAGTTTACCAACCACCACCGCCCTCCAGAGGACAGGTTATACGTTAGCCGCTAACCTGCGAGGCCCCCACCTCGTCCACGCTCTTTAAC
This sequence comes from Chara braunii, assembly GCA_003427395.1. NCBI lineage: Eukaryota > Viridiplantae > Streptophyta > Charophyceae > Charales > Characeae > Chara > Chara braunii. The sequence continues at coordinate 65,903 of BFEA01000789.1, forward strand.
CACCCACCCACGCCCCACACCAAACTGCACTCCATCACCCGAACACCACTCATGCCAACAGCACTAACACCGCGACCTTCCTCACCCATCGGAAGCGCCCCCTGGCTTCGTACGAAGATTTCCACCCCATAGACCACCCTCCAAACTCTCACTCCTTCACAACCTACTTCAACCCCGAGTTTGACCCGCATCCCATGAGCCTAACAAGCACCCAAACAGTCGGAGCAGTGCAGAGGAACTTTCAGTCGTGAGCACAAGGGAGAAGTGAAGACCACTGGCATGCAGCGAGAACAAAGACCGAAGCAAGGCAGCAGGCAACATCAAACGCTGCCATGAGAGATCCGAGACTGGTACTTTGTACACCCGTCAAGCAGAGGAAGATTAATGAGGATGGCGATGGACTCATGACACAAGAAGAAAATGAGAGCGAAATAAACTTCTTCACCACTCCACCAGCGCAAGGACCAGCTCACCAATCCCTTGCTGCGAGATCAGCTACCCTGGTCCCGACAACCCAAGCAGCAACAATGGGAGCCTAGCCTTCGAGCAGCATACTCAATTTTGGAACCATCAGACACCAACTAATATTGTTATGGTTTATGTTAACATTGCAGGGCACTAAGTTCATGGCTAAGAGAACGGAGCTGGGGATGTTGGCCATACCTACAGTAGCCGTCAGTGCATCTCCTACCACCAAAGAAGCAGTCAAGGCAGCGGCAACTACCTTCATCACAAACCGGTTTCCTTTTCGACTCATACCGAGCATACTACGCATTGGCCGCAAGACTGTAGCAGCAGCCGCCGAAGCCAGCTGACACTTCTCAATTGGAGTGATTAATGCCAAAATAGTATTGGATACTGCAGCCCTCCTAGCCACACAGGGCGTGGGTTGGCTACCCTCCTCCTGGCTCGCTTCCACTGCAAACGAGGAGCTTCAAGAAACCTTCCTCACCGCCGACGTCAATGCAAAGATCGTTGCCGAATTCTGCTCCTCTCTAGCTACGGACAAACAACCTCACTCTTCCGACGTCCGCAATCTTTCCCTGACACCTTGGGGCAACTCAATAGACACAGAGGCAGCTAGAAGACAAAAAGCACCAACGAGTCAGCAAAGCGACGAGGCACTGCGGATCCAAACTCCAACCGCCACAGCGAACTCACGCACTAATGAGGGAGCTCCAACACCCCTTTCATCCAGAGGCTGACTCAACTAAGGACTCCACGACTATTGGGGAGCACGCCCTGGCGTACTTCAGCGATATACTCACCTCTCGCCGACAACCCAACCAGACTCTGCAACAACTGAAGGAGGAACATAACTTATGGCAGCACACCCACGTAGCTCTGTCTCAAGAAGCCAGGATAAGCCTCGACCAGCCAATTTCTCTGGAAGAATTGTGGGAAGCGGTGAAGACCATGGCACGGGGCAAGAGCCCCGAATCTGATGGTCTATCAGTCAAATTTTACGCAGTAGTATGGGATCATATGGGGCCAATCTTGCTCAGACTCTGTAACCGGATTAGGGAAGGAGGCAACCTGACAGAAGACATGAGGCTTGGCATCATAACATTGATATACAAGAAGGGCGACAAGCGCAACATCCGCAACTCGCGCCCCATATCCAGGCTTACGTCTCATACAAGATCCTCGCTAAGGTGCTAGCGAGACGCTTGGGCCCACATCTCCCAGAACTGGTACACACTGACCAAGGTGCCTTCGTGCAGGGACGCTCCATTGCTGAGAACATTTTGATGGTTGTGGGCGCACTAGAGATAATTCAGCGAGAGGAACATCAAGCCATGGTTGCCATGTTGGACTTGGAAAAGGCTTACGACGCGGGTCAACTGGTCGTTCGTCCTAGCGACGCTGGAGCATATGGACTTTGGCCCAATGTATCGTGGCTGGGTGAAGGAATTATATTTGAAGTCCACTGCAATGGTCAGTGTCAACGGTTTCCTGTCTCCAGCCTTCTCACTCACTCGCTCTCTGCGACAGGGATGCCCCCTGGCATCCCTGCTTTTTGCGTTGCAGATGGAAGTCTTCCTCAACGCCTTCAGAGCCTCGCCACACATCCAAGGCTTGGACATCGAAGCAAACGACCAATTACTCACTGGACTAATTGCGGACCACCTCCTCCTTGTCATGAAAGCAACACCTGGTTCCACGCAAGAGGCGAAGCAGATTCTGAATGAATATGCTCTTCTCTCTGAAATACATGTCAACTGGGGAAAATCTGTCTAGTTTCTCCCAGCCAGGTATGAACCTGCAGGGTAGGACTAGGGCATGAAGCGCTGTCGAGCACACGGTCCCCTCTGGGGGAACCTTCCCGGCCGCGTCACTCAGGATTCGCAGAATTCGCAAGTTGCTTCACGAGAAGGGAAGCGGCGGAGCTGCTCCGGCCGAGTGCGCCAGCTATACCTCCATCGAGTCCCTATGACAGGATAGGATCTCGCGAGGTACAACTTACCTCCACCCGCGGGAGCTGTCACCATCCCTTGGATGGGCGTATCCCCGTCGAGCTACTTAATCACACGCAAAAACTTTTACTTGCAATCGCGGAGGTGGCCCAACCGAGGGCGTTTCTCGTATGATGTAGCATAGAGGGTACGCGCGGTCCACGCCTAGCTCAGACCCGTACGCGAACCGTCACGCTTGGGTGCTGATCTCCCAATTGCGGTTCAGCATCGGTCGACTAGGACATCCTAACTCAACCACGCGATACGCAAGAAAACCAATCAACTCGGACAAACAAATAAGCCTAGTCCTTTTTTCATACGTCTTGACTCATAACTCAGAAAAACCTTAAGGTTTGTGTCTGAGCGAGACACACACGAAGTTGCATAAAAAAAATGCAACCGTCAAGGGAATCATAATGCTCAGTCATGTGTACTCAGTTGATCTGCTATCATGGCGCTTTATGCGTTACCCACATCCGCGCACCCTCTCATGGGTTTCGGGGTTGTGTACGACACTCAAGTGTCAAAAGCAAAATATCGTGAACAGTTTTTCCTTCACGATATTGCACGGCTAAAGGATAAGTCGTGCAGCCCTTGCGGCGCCCCTGTCATTTAGGCAGTGGGTGACGATAAGCAAGAGGCGTACGCTCGGCTCAAGGGGGAGACCCTTTTGTACTGAAGCAGAGACTTGGGTGTCCTGGACAAGGACCTCGAATTCCAGGCTCAGGACCAACGTCCGACTAATAATTTTAAAAAGCAAAACCCTTTTTGAGATGAGATTCGCTCATCCCTCTCCTGAAGGAGGAAAATAAGAGTAGTCACGGGTTGACGAGCAATCTGCCATACCCAAACTAAGTCTAGGTCCGATCAAAGGTTGAGCGCTAAACCTTGCGCTCGGCTACTCCTGCCTGTTTGCTAGATGCGTGCGGCAGGAGCAAAATAAGGAAAAGAAAAGGGCGAGTCTCGGGGGACATCAGGGAGAACCATTCTCACAGCCATAGTTGAACCTTGTCACTCACAACCTGCACTCATTCATCCATATCACTCTCAATCCAGGAGCGAGTCCTTACTCCCATACCTACTTACACACACATAAAACCCAATGAAAATTCACATCCAATGCCACAAAACGTGGTCAACCCCTTTGCTCTCAGGTTCATGTCCCACATGCCCCTTTCCGACCCCCACTCAACAAAGGTATGTCCGTCCGATCCATTTCACACAACTTCTGCATGACCATTCAAGAGAGGTTCCAAGGATATGTTTTCTTTCATACGGAAATGCCTTTCGCCTACAGGGTGACACACATCTGGGTGTGGGTATCTCAGTGGGTAGGAGTTGAGTCACAAACCGATCTGCTATCAATTTGATACCAGAAGTTGATGAAGCTCAAGACTTCGAAGAACACTCGCAGGTAGCAATGACCTGTGTCACACAATCAAGGCAGGCATTGTCTGTCACGTTAACGGAGTTCAACTCCGTATTGTATTCTAAGGTACTTAGCAGTAGCGTCCGGTAACGACGTGAAAATTCCAAAAAATTCGGCAGCACTTCCTTTAGGGAAGTGTGCTCGCAAAATATTTATTATACTAAATCTAAAAAGAAAACTCGAGACTCAAACAATATCTGAAAATAAACTAACTCTTTGGTTTCAGTAGAAATTTCGGCAGCAATTCCTTTAGAAAGGAGGGCTTTCAGAGTTCCTACTCACTCCAATGACTAAACTATATCCTATCCTAGTTGACATTTTTGAAACTTGACTAACTTTGAGTATTTAGCAGAAATTTTGGCAACATTTTCCTTAAGGAAAAAAGACTCTCAAAACTTCTACAAACTCAAACACTAGCCAAAGTCCTATTAAAACAATCATGAATGAAAATGCAAATGCGAAAAACAAATTGAGCATTTACCTTCCTATCGCTCAAGCACAAGGCGAGCACTAACAAACTACCCTATAATGCAGAAAACAGACAGAACTTGACAAAAAACACAAAGCATTGTTAACAAGCATGTCATGTCTACATCGCATTCAACTAGTGAAAACAAGAGTTCATTCATCCAGAGTTTTCATCTTCCTCTTTGTCCTGATCCGCAAAGACGTAAGTCTTGTATCTTATCTAGTTAAATAAGTTATTCTCAGTCAATCCCCATGCAATCACCGACATAGTACCCTTGACTATTCTCTCAAGGAGAAAAGTCGGACCTTTATCAACAAGCAGAATCGACCGACTCAGCAAGGCGATCGGATCAGTCAAAACGACTTCACCTCCAACCCCAGTTCAATGTCTTAGGCAAAACGAGCAAGGCGACCAGATTAGTCTGAAGGACCTCATTTCCAACCCTAGTTCAATGTCTTAGGCAAACGAGCAAGGCGATCGGATCAGTCTAAAGGACCTCATTTCCAGCCCCACTTCAATGTCTTAGGCAAACGAGCAAGGCGATCGAATCAGTCTGAAGGACCTCATCTCCAGCCTCAATTCAATGTCTTAGGCAAATGAGCAAGGCGACCGGATCAGTCTGAAAGACCTCATTTCCATTCCCAGTTCAACGTCTTAGGCAAACGAGCAAGGCGACCGGATCAGTCTGAAGGACCCCATTTCCATCCCCAGTTCTATGTCTTAGGCAAAGAAGCAAGGCGACTGGATCAGTCTGAAGGACCTCATTTTCAGCGCCAATTCAATGTTTTAGGCAAACGAGCAAGGCGATCGGATCAGTCTGAAGGACCTCATCTCCAACCCCAATTCAATGTCTTAGGCAAACGAGCAAGGCGACCGGATCAGTCTGAAGGACCTCATTTCCAGCCCCCGTTCAATGTCTTAGGCAAA
>BFEA01000789.1:71426-81574 GCA_003427395.1 Chara braunii
CGACCGGATCAGTTTGAAGGACCTCATTTCCAGCCCCAGTTCAATGTCTTAGGCAAACCAGCAAGGCGACCGGATCAGTCTGAAGGACCTCATTTCCAGCCCCAGTTCAATGTCTTAGGCAAAACGAGCAAGGCGACCGGATCAATCCGAAGGACCTCATTTCCATCCCCATTCAGGTCATCGCATGCAAAAATCGTGATTTTTACCATAGACAGATAATTTGAACATGCATAGTAGATTCCCCTTCTGATTCCGTTTGAGTCCTAAAAAAGAAAGCAAACATATACATAAGTCAAGGTCAAACAGACCACACACTAGGTTTGTATAGATAGGGGTTTATTGGGATTCTAATGGTATAGTGTCGGCCTACCTCTGAGTTCCCTGCCTACAGAGTCCCGTCTGGGCTCCGGCAGAGCTCCCGCAATCGGTGGGTCAACCTCCCACAAAGGCCTTAATGGGGTCCAGGACCTACGGTTTGCAATCCCACCTGCCGCCTTTCTCTCCGACACAGACTAGACTGAGAGGAAGAAGGAAAGAAGAAGAAGAGGTCAGACGCTCGAGATATGGGAAGGGGCCAACTCAACTCACACGGGAGGGCCTTGGTGCCTTCAGATCCTGAGGGCCAGCCAATCGCAGAGTAACAACCTCCTGTCTTGCCTCCAAGTTGCCGTCGTATTCCCGTTGCAAAGCCTAACCAACCCTTGGAGTCTCTGTGTCTAGCCCCTGATAGAACAACTGATACGCAGACTAGAAGGATTGCGTTCAAAATAGAGTACCCCTCTGTATTCCATTCGAGCGCAAGGGTAAACTCAACAACAAGGTTCATCAATGGCAGGCTCTTCCTGGGGTAACAATGCTCGTCTTGTTAGCAACATGCAAGTCCCCTCCAAGTGGATGGCCTCTTGTGCGAGTAACACACAATCCATTAGATAAGTCTTCAGTAGGCCTCACACCGCTCCCTCAGACTGTGTGAGCATGCATCGTCCAACAGGTAAGTCCACAGTCCGTTGTTGACAGTTCAACAGGTGAGTCTCCAGTCCGTTGTTGTCATTTCAACAGGTGAGTCTCCAGTCTGTTGTTGACAGTTTAACAAGTGAATCTCCAGTCCGCTGTTGACAGATCAACAGGTGAATCTCAAGTGCGTTGTTGACTGTTGACAGATTAACAGGTGAATCTTATGTCCGCTGTTGACAGATCAACAGGTGAATCTCTAGTGCGCTGTTGACTGTTGACATATCAATAGGTAAATCTCATGTCCGTTGTTGACAGATCAACAGGTGAATCTCCTATCTGCTATTGACTGTTGACAAATCAACAGGTGAATCTCATGTCCGCTGTTGACAGATCAACAGGTGAATCTCCAATCCGTTGTTGACTGTTGACAGATCAACAGGCGAATCTCATGTCCGCTGTTGACAGATCAACAGGTGAATCTCCAGTCCGCTGTTGACTGTTGACAGATCAACAGGTGAATCTCATGTCCGTTGTTGACAGATCAACATGTGAATCTCCTATCTGCTGTTGACCGTTGCAGCTTCCCTCTGACTCTTGTCGTCGTTCTTGAAGAAGTGTCTCAACAACAGCATTGCCTAGTCTCCACTCTTAACGGTTTGGCCGAAGTAGACATGATAGCGATAACCACAATAGTTCACACAGCCTGAGAACTCCCCCCCCCTGTTAAAAATAAGAGTTGATGTTTTAGCTGAGTAGACACCCGCCCTGAGGTAAGGATAGTAGATCCAATAATGGTATTCAGTAGTGTTGTTACTATAGTATCCAAGGTTGGGCCTCCAACGACATATTTCCTCAGCAGTCTCATGATTTAAGCCACTGCAAAACGTACCAAGTCGCCCTGGAGCAGCCCTTTATCTTCAGCTGCATAGCCCAACCTTGCTCGCTTACCTGACTGCTCAGCAACTGCAGCTGAAAAAACTCAACCACTGTGGCACTTAGAACACAGCCAGTTCGTAATACGAATGAAGTTTGCTGCTATATAACATATCCTATTGGTGCGTGACACGTGTTGTTCACACTCACGCGTCTGAGACAACTGCTCTAGTATCGTATTTTTGAAGATCATGGTTCATGCAGATGTTGTCCACAGCGGTCTTCGACAGCCACCAGGCACGTCTTCCCTCTATCTCTTGATCACTTCCTTCTACCCATCCTCCTTCTCACTCTCCCACTAACTCCCCCTACTCCGTCTAATAGTAAAGTCAAATCTGCCACAATGGTTCAACCTCGGAGGGTGAATCTCAATATTGAGTACGCACGGCGCAAGATGAAAGCGATGTGCGTCTTTGAGTCAAGGTATGGGCACAAGCGGCAAAACCTCTATGACTACTATGAAGGCATACACGAAGATGAGCCACATCAAGATCGTGCTCACCATAGAGTATACCTGTGTTACTTGACAATCGGATACGCTGTCCCAGCCAATCTTCCCACTTGATAATATCTTTCGCTTGAATCGGACAGGCCATGAGGGTCAGCACCTTGGATTAAGATGCTACCCACTGCCGCGTCGTTCGTGCAAAAATAGCAGCAATATCACCCCGTGTCCTGTTTCATGCGGCTCCCCACCTCTCACTCTCTCTCTCATTCTCGTATGTCTTTCATTAGATAGGCAATGTGTAGAACCAAGGAATCACTGAAGTGAAGAAAGAGACAAAAAATAATGCAGCGGAAGTCCAAAACCCGTCAAGATGAATCATATGACTCGAGCTCAGACAATGCACTCACCAATCAACACTCTCAACAATTAGGAGGGGAAAAATACATAGGAGAAGTCCCTCCTGGATTATCACGCACATGGGGAGGTAGCCATTGACGGTAGTGAGGAAAGGGGGGCGGAAAGGGATGAAATGTGAGAGAGAAGAGAAGGAAACAGTTGGGGAAGTTGGGAAACACAATAATCAAACTGATGAGAATCCCTGCCTACTGTCAGTGGTCCCCAAGTTCAGTGCTGAATCTGAGTTTGTGACAGGCCCCCTTGAGAACACTCTCGAAGTCTCTAGCCTCTCTCGGGAGTCAGGGTTCAAGGAGGAAGAGGCAGATATGGAGGACAAGAGAAGAAGATGAAGAATACATTTCTCTCTCTCTCTCTCTGCGCACGTACTAAGGTGCGAATATTAGCCTATGCGAGGGCAATCTAGTCATGAAGCAGCTGTCAACGATGCTGCCAGGCAAATGAAAACTGTGGGAACGATCAAAACGATACCTGTGTATACAGATCCTTGTTGGCTATGGGTGTAACCCTGATGCCCTTCCCATGAATCCACCTGGCGAGGATCTCTGCTAGGTTCATGGATCTGTTGGACACAAACTTAAGGTCGGACGACCCGAACCATTGTGAAGATGATGATGGTGAATCGCCAAGTCGACAGCCTTCGCACGCTGCACACCGAACTTATTAGATAAGAATGAATCAGATTTTGCCGCTAGAGAGAAAAGAGAAGTTATATTTCCATATTCGAAACTTCACGTAGTAGTCGCGCAGCCTCCCTGTCTCGTAGCGCCCATACCGTTCACCAAACTCAATATCTGTCGTGGCCAACCTGTTCAGAATGCCTCAAAACCTACGTTTAGAGCCTTCACTTGCCCGATTTCACCAAGAAACGGGCAAGATACACCATTTTCTCGCCTCGTTTCCCCCCCTCCTTCGTCTACTCCGCGCACACCATGTCTGTTCTAACTCTCTTTCTGCTTACTTTTTGCTCAATCTGGATGTAGATTCGGATTCGCCTTGTTAGGAAACCCCTGTCTAGCACTTTACCTCACTTGATTCCGCCGAGGAACGAACGAGTTATGGCTTTTACCTCCCTGCCTACTACTTCCTCGTCATCTTCCCCCTTCCATCTTTCTTCGTCCTCCTACTCTCATTCTTCTTCACTTAGCGTAGTCCACTATGGGCTGGTCCGACAGCAGCTCCAGTCATCCTCAGGGAAAACGTCGGAGGCAGCTACTACTGGGCGGCCTGAATAGTCTTTCGCCCTTATACCCAAGTCTGTCGTACAAGTTTGCACTTCAGCTTGCTGCCAGCCCTTTCCATAGTACCATTCTGGCCGTGCCTCTCCCAGGCACAGTTCAACATCGTTTTTTTTTTTTTTTTTTTGAACACCGGTCTGTATTTTCAATAGTCCATGGTTGTACCCACTGAATTAGGCTCTTGGGTGTCACCTCACAGGCTTGCTTGTCAACAACCTGCGAGTGTACGAACTGAGCTAGGCCCACGGGTGCTGGACCCACAAGGCCTGTTTTCCAACAGCCTGCGAGTGTACCAGCTGGGCTAGCGTAGGTGCTGAGCCCACAGGACTGTTTTTCAACAGCCTGCGGGTGTACCAACTGGGCTAGCGTAGGTGCTGAGGCCACAGGACTGTTTTTCAACAGCCTGTGCGTGTACCAACTGAGCTAGGCCCACGGGTGCTGGTCCCACAGGCCTGTTTTTCAACAGCCTGCGAGTGTACCACTACCAGTTGGGCTAGCGTAGGTGTTGAGCCCACAGGACTGTTTTTCAACAGCCTGCGGGTGTACCAACTGGGCTAGCGTAGGTGCTGAGCCCACAGGACTGTTCTTCAACAGCCTGCAGGTGTACCAACTGAGCTTAGCTAAGTGGCATTAGTCCCACAGAACCGTTTACACTCAAACCTCCCACAGCAAATCGTGATTGGCGGATGGTGCACCCGCAGGTGCTGGTCCCGCCACTCAGGTTTTTGCCTCTTCGTGGGCTAAGCACCCACCGCTTGCGTGCACGTTAAATTCCCTCGGACCATGCTTCATGACGACAGGATGAGGATTTTTACCAGCATCCGCCGTCCGGAACACAGCCGGAACCCGAACAGGCCCGCAAAAAGAGGTACGTGCTGAATGTTCTCGACTGTCGTGAGGCCCGCCCGTGGGGGTTCTAATAGCTCCCTTCTCCAATGCTGGTTACTGCAGCCCATATTGGCACGCACCCCTTCGTTCAAGGACAACGAAGGCGGCGACAGAGTCGTCGTCCGGCCCCGTTCAGGTGCGAATGCACGACTCGCCTCCATCCGCTCAGCAATTTCAAGCACTCCTTGATGTTTCTTTTGAAGTTCTTTTCATCTTTCTTCGCGGTACTTCTTCGCTGTCGGTCCTGGACCCAGTTTCCGGCCTGGTCAACATACGGGTCCTTAAGAAAGGAGATTAAAATAAAATAAAATAAAAATAAAAATAAAAATAAATCAACAAAACAAAAATAGTAGAATTGAAGAGGACGAGGAAATGTCGCCGCCCTCTTGGTCTTGCCAGCCGGACCCTGGCCCGGGCCTGTTTGACAAAACCAAGCGGGATAGTCCCTTAAGACCCTTGACCAAGTTGACCCCTCAGTCTCCGTCGGTTGCGGTCCTTTGTTCCATCGCCGTTTGCCGATCTCAAACCCCAAACCTGTTGCTTGAAAGTCCAGTACCGTAGCTATTAGAACTAGGCCGAAGACTATGCTAGGTAGGCGTGAACCTGCATATGAATAGTCGTGGGACCGTGATTGGTCCTACCCGCACAGACCAGGCCTCTGCCTTGGCCTACCGGCCAACCTCCTGGCCGTCAAAAGATGTCGAGACGCCGCCCGCACCTAGGATCGTAACTATCTGGTGTCCTGGTCGCCAGACACACGACATGCTTTGCTGGACTCCCGACTTTCCCCCATCCTAGGTTTGCCAACCCGCGCCTTTCCATGTGTAGCCAAACACACTCTTCCTACGTGTGCGCAAGGTAAAGTTTTTATCCTTTTCGCGCGGTGTCCCCCCCCGAGGCGGAACTCGTTGCGAAGTAAAGCTGGTCTTTATAAAATAAAAAGAAAAATATAATCAACAGTAAAAACTACAAAAGGGAGAGTAACTGAACCCTATGGCTTCAGCGTCTTCCACCGGCCTGATATTGCCGATGACTAACGACTATCTCACCGTGCAATGCAGTAATGCGAGCCCCACACACTTTTTTATCTGGCCGTATTCGAGTCAGAGTCTCGCCAAGAGCGAGGTTGCCGAAGTGAGCGCCCTGACGGGTTTTACCTCATCAGCTCGTTTCGTCGGTCAAGGACGCACCCAGCGCGACCTTTAAAAAGAACTGCAAATACCCTTGTAAGGGTGTTTGCTAGGATAGTGCATCCCCCCCAGCCTCCCTGAGCGCTACTTAGGGATCCAAGTCTCTCTACAGGACGTACGCCCTAAACAAGACTCCATCTTACTCGCGAAAACAGAGGCCAGCCTACAAAGGTGTCACACAACCATCGGTCTTTCGCTGTTCGAGAGAGCTATGCTGATAACTTCAGTAGTCTTCTCCTAACTATGGTTTGCAACCGCTATCTTCTTTATATCCAAAACTACTGTAAAACGACTCACCACGGGGGCGGCCCGCTACCTCTGGAAGCCAAGGGCACAAGACAACCAAGGTCACATCACCAAATGCTCCTGGTCCAAAGTCACCACCTCGAAAGAGGACGAATGATTGGGCGTTATTAATCCAGAAAGACAAAACCTTGCACTACTCATGAAGTGACTCCTCAAAGCAGCAACTCAGGAAGAACGCAAAACCTGGCTGCGGGCACTGGAATACATCATGCAACAAGAATCCTCACTGAAAAGGAAAGAAGATGTATGGGCTTGCGTCTTCATGTCCTCCTTTGCACGAAGACAACCCCGCTCTCCGACAGTAAGGGCATATTGGACGGCTTGACACGCATTACTACCGCCTCACCACAAGGAACCAGTCACAAAAGAGGAAGTAATGCGGCATCTGCTCTTTGACAACCCTATCTTAACGAACACAGAAGGAAAATCATTCACAACAACATCAACAGCGCGCAACTTTGGCAGAAGATGGGTGGAAAAAGGTATCGTTAGACTGGACTTGTGGGATGAAGACGCAGCTTATTGGATCTCTACACACAAGTTGAAGCGGACCCTAGGCAAATTTTGCCTAATTCAAGAGAGAAGGCAGCAACTGCTGCAGCAGCAACTGTTGGAGGTCATCCCGTAGTTGAGAGCATCGGCTCCCGCCTTTTTGCAAAGCGCGGGAACCCTCCCAGCCATGTCACATAGGAGTAAAATAAAACAAAAATAAGAGACAACTCGGGAACGACGCAAAATAACTCTACGAGCCGCTGAGACGGTCGTGGTCACGTTGTCCCTTCGCCACTCTAGTCGGGTGCACCAGCTGTACATCACGCAGTCCCTTACGACACGGGGCACATCTTACCTTCCCTAAGGGGTTGTCACCACCCTTAGGGGCGTATCCTTACCGAGCTACTGACCCACATGCGAAAACTTTTAATGCAATCGTAGAGGTAGGTCAGTCGAGGGCGTTTGCTCGTTCACTGTAGTAAAGATACGCTTGGTTAACGCCATACGAACCCGAGCGTCGTCCGTTCCTTAGGGCGCTGATCTCCTAAGTACGAAGCAGACATTGGTCGACTAGGACGGTCTCCTTTTTCCCTTGCTACAACGTGCGCATGCACCTGACCATCCATAGCGCCAGGTTCGGCGCAGTAACTAACTGCAGTCTGTTCACTAGATAAACAAGCGTAGTGACAAGGGAGCTACCAGGTTGGAGACTTACCTTTTGGCCGTTGTTGTCGTGAATCCAACCGGCCGCCAGGTAAGATCCCTCTCCCTCTCTCTCTCTTTCTCACACACATATGCCACCGTCCCTCGCACTAGAAACCACCCGAAGCACGTGCAGAGAAGTTCCTCGTAGCTCAAGTACAAGGTCTCATGGCCCACACCCGAATTTAGCCGCGCTAATGCGGCAAACTCGTTCGATTTTGCCCATCCTATTGATGGGAGTTCCCTCTCTGCAGCCCGTTTTTCTGAAACGAACGGGCATAGAGAGGGAGCTATCACTCGTAAAAACGAAAAGAGAGTAATCTAAAACAAAAAAGAATTTTTAAAAAAAATATGAAGGAAAATAATCAGATGCGAATCTAGGTAAAGAAAAAAATAAATCAAAAAAGAAAAACGATCGTTTTCAGGTGCACTGGGGACTCAAAATGCCCCAGTCACTTCAAACTGCGCCACCTGTCACTTCGTTCGTAATTAAGTTTTTAGTTTTTTTTTTTTTTTTTTTTTTTTTTGCCCCGTTGGCTTATGCCAACACCGTTGGCTTATGCCAACGGTCTTGTCCTGTTCGTGGAAACCCCACGAACTATTGAAATACAGACCCGAGTTCAAATCCATGGGTTCAAGAATTTTTTTTTGGACCATCTCTCAATTTATGTGTGTCATCCTTGCATAGTGGCCATGCTAATCTGCGCGGCCGACCTCGGCCGTGCAATCTTTGTGATCGAACGGTCGAAATTGACCATGCCGACAAGAGCTAAAAAGGCCAGCTCCAAAACGAGCTAGCCTAGTATCGCAGCATATCCAGTTCGATCCTGGTGTCTCCCGGACATAAGTCCTGCACTTTAACCTATTGGGCTAGCTCCTATCACGACAGTGATAGGAGCAACTCTTCTATAAGAAGAGCTCGACCCTGGCCATCCCTCCTGCCTGAGGTCTTGCAGACCTTGCCTGCCTGTGGCCTTGCAGGCCTTGCCTGCCTGCGGTCCTGCAGACCTCGCCTGCTTGAGGCCTGACAAGGCTCGCTTGCTGACCCTGCCCGTCGGTTGCTGCGTGACCATGGCTTGATTGGTCACCTAACCGGGTAGGCCTCGACATTGGCCTATTGCCACCCTTTTCTGTGGCCGGCTATCTATCGATAGTCTGAGCAACCTCCCATATTCAACACAACCCTGTGTTTAGCCTACTTAGGCCCTGAATCGTGCGACTTAGCAGCCGCGTGATATGTTTTTAGGTAGAGTAGGTCTAGCTTTAGCGTTCCTATGTTCGCGCACTTCTGCGGCTTCGACAAAGCAAAGCACTGCAAGTTATTGTCGCTACTCTCGGACACCACAAGCGACCGGACTAAAAATCAAAAACTTTTTATCTCTCAGTCAAAGGTTCGGCCTGAGTAAACTTATGGCAAACGTCAGTCTCATCAAGTCCTTCATTTCAACGAAAAGGTCAGACAGTGTCTGGCGTTTGAAATCCCCGACAAATACCCTTGTCAGGGTATTTGCCCCGACACCGCAATATTGGAGAGAGCTTCTTCAATCACACGCCCTAGTCGAAGGCGAATGGTACCGAGACGCGGCCAACCCTGACTCTACAGTGCTACGGATTACTGAACAATTTGAGGAAGACACGTGGCTGGTTGAGAAATGGTCTCCCGCTCACACCATACCTCCCAGCAATTTGCTACAGCAGCAGGGTGTGACAACTCTCAATGCCACACGTGGTTAACCAGGGGTGTTATTTTCGACAAATTTTGCACCGAATTGCACTGAAACTGTGGGTCGAACTCTTATGCGCAAATTAAACGACCTTCCCTCCTTAGCAGCATCTCAGTTTAAACCGACACACAACTGTAGATGCTCCGATCACAGACAAACACCTCCGGACGCTTTGGGCTCAACTGCCAGTGCTACCCTCTTTAAAGCTATCCGGATTGTTGTGGCTGATATCGCACTCGTCTATACCATGTGCAGTCTGGCTGTTCGAGAGAGGTATGGACATAGAAACAAAATGGAGACGTTGTGGAGGGCGACAGGAGGAAACCCTGCAGCATCTCTTCTGGTCCTGCCCAGCCTCACGTCGCATTTGGAGATGGTGGGAGTCTCACTGGTTTAGGTTCGTGGGCCCCATTCTCCCGTGGGACGAGGCCTGGACCCTGTATGGGATAATTCCTGACTCCAGATTTAAGCACAGGGGAAAAGGCTACGTCACTCAGGCAATCCGCTCAGTGATTATTTGGATCATCTGGGAGGACAGAAACAAAATCCTCTTCAAACACGAATGGTCAAACGACATCACCTTGATCCAAGGGATCAAGGCTTGGCTAGAGACGATGATACATCTAGACTGGATCAGGAGAGCAGCAAGAGGGCATACGCCTAGAGGCTTCTTCTTCTTCTTCTTCTTCTTCTTCTTCTTCTTCTTCTTCTCCTAAGCTTGGTGTGGATCTGGACTTGTGTTTTTCATGAGATTAGGGGTTAGGCATGTTGCGATTCATCTTGTGACACTTTCGTGAAGTTTCCCCTTGGGTAGATGCTCCCAATCTTGAGTTTTCACTGTTGTAAGTGCTTGTACATG
>BFEA01000789.1:111231-128338 GCA_003427395.1 Chara braunii
AAAAAAAAAAAAAAAAAAAAAAAACCTTCAAAAAAAAAAATGACTCCTCTAAAAACAGGTGCCCAGCGAGCCTCTCATCCTCCGGCCAGCAGGCTCAGTCTGCCTGAGCCTGCAGGGAGGTCGGGCCCCTAACCCAACGGTTAGGCCTCGAACCTATGGCCAGACTTCCAGCCCCCACTAATCCATCGTCGGCCTCGAGCTCGCCTGTGGCCTAGTGCTAGGATCGGTTTAAGTCTCCCTCCCCCATCTGCGGCTCGAACGGGTGCCTGGTCTGATAGGCTAGAGCATCGACGTCCAGACCGCTAGATGTAGAGTTAAAGTCATGCAAGCATACATGCAAAAAAGTAAAAAATAAAAAAATAGGCAACCTTTTTCTCTATGTTGCGGTCATGAACCAAACGGGGCCATTATTTTTTTGACCACCTAGGCTGTAAATCATGCGGCTGGTGCTATTAGGTAGGAAGTTTCTAGATTTAGTACTCCACTAGCCACATGTCGTTGCAGCCCCTTGGCAAAAGTGAAGGATCGCCAATTACCACCGCCATTTCTGGATGCCGCAGGCGTCCTGACTTAGATTTATAAAGTTTGAGCTTCTCGGTCAGTGGTGAGGTCGGAATAACTTTTAGGCGGACGCGCCATTTTTTCATCAAGTCAATGAAAAGTTCGGACAGCGTCTGATATTGAAAAACATGAGCAGATATCCTTGTAAGGGTTTCTGCTCCGACAACGTGACCGGAAACTCGCTCCCAAGTTTCCTGGCTGCTTTCGAGTAGTGGAGCTCGACCCTAACGGAGCCAATACTATGCGCATCGCTCCTGAGACCAGTGCCAACCATAACTCTCTTCCTATCGTTCGCCATACCTCCTACCTCCGCCCCCTCCCACCCTCTGAGGACCCTATCTCGCCTTCGTTTTCTTTCTCTCGCCCAGACGAGGATCTCGCTTCTCCCCCTTCGTCTGACAGTACTTCTCCTCGGTCTTCGCCATGAGTTTCGCCATCGAACCGGCTCTTCCTCCAAAGCTTCTTCAACCTCGACCTTCGTTGCAGTTTCGCCAGGTCGCGCATCCTCGTCTCAGTCCCGATCTCCTCCGGTTTGCGCAGCTATTTAGCCACGGGGCTTGGTGTGCGGCAGTAGAAGTAACGATTTCAACAGAGCGGGGAGCAGAAGTCATCCTGGTGGAAGCTTCGGCGTTCGATCCATTCTCCCGGCCTAACCAGAGAGACGTAACGGTGATCCTTGCCTTCAGTGGCGGTCTGAGCACTATCCACTTGCAACAATGCAACGTGGTGATCACCAGCCTCTACGAGTGTGGACAGGAGTGGGTAGCGGATTGGCGGCGGCGACTAGCCTGACCAGGCCAACAAATATTGGGAACTGAGTATATCGATACCTTCTCTCTTCGGACTAGTAGCACTGATCCCCCTGCTCGTCCACTTCTCCCTCTTCGACCCTACCCCTTGCACCGATGAATCACTTCTCGACCTTCTCCCTCCCTTCAAATCTTCCAACTCTCTGGCCATCTTGGGCTGATCCCCTTCTAACTTTGGAAATTCGCCCCACCACGATCCCTCCTTTCCATCCTCTTTACCTCCGCAATTGGACTGAATTCACGTCGATCAACTTGTGCATGCTAACAGTGAAGTGTCATTGGGCTCGGTACTACAGCAATCGTGAGTTGGAGATCTGCAACGAGATCTCGCTAGTACTAGAAGGGGCGTGGCCGACGGAGACGGGGACTTGTGGCACTTCATTTGGACTTCTTTGTGGGGAGATTGCTGAAAGCGGAAGAGTGATTGTTGCGTATGAGATTTCACGTTTCTGTCTCAGCTCGTCGACGATCTGCCGACGAACATTATCTCCTTCGATCCGAGCGATCCTAGTGAAGTTGAACCTGTCACTTTGGAGAGGACGTTGACGCCAACAACAATTTGGGCGAGCTGTACGGAAGAGTTCGGCCAATACCTGAGTGATCATGACCCCGTGGTTTGGCGCTATTTGGACTTGGACAATATTGCGCCAGACAAGTCTGATCTGGACGAGTCGTGGAACGCCCACCAGGCACACGACGAGGTGTTGTCAGACCACGATCCAGGTTGCATAGCCATCGCGGGTCTGCCAATAGAAGAAGAGTCGGAAGCCAGGTCAAGAGGAGGCGTCAACAGCAGAGCCCCAGGGGGCCCCACCGGCCCAAGCACCATCCACTGCGTGAGGAGGATCTGCTCTGAACCCCAAAGTCCCTGCCGACGCTGCCAGTCGACACGATGGCGCGGAATTCTCCCGGCGGCACCGCCGCTCTCGGTTACCATCTCCTACCTCCTTTGCCCCCTCCGCGCTTCGTCCCTGTCCTCCTCCCCGCACGGGCGCTCCGTCCTCATCCCATCTACCGCCGCCCTCTTGATTACCTTTCCTTCTTTCCTCTCCCCCATCTTGAATTCCCTCTAAACTACCGCATCTTCGCCAACTTTTCTGCCACAATTTTGCCATACGACTTTTATGCACAGTTTTCCCACATCGCGCCCCCTCCTTCCCTCTCAATATTCTTCTTTTCAGTGTCGCCTGGAGACAGTACAACCATCTGGAGTTGTATTGCATCATCTCTGGAACCTTTCCCGCAGTAGAGAACTATGAGTCCCTATGCGATAATATCCTCCGAACTATCCCTACCCTGTATCCTAATTACCTCCTCTCCCTCTCCCGACCCAACCATCGATTCCCTCGAGCGCACCGAATCGTCCACTTTGTTGATCTCGGTGACGAAGCATCCGAATACTTTCCTCCGCTTCCTGCCGAGTGGCCTAAACCACTCCATAACCGTCTCCTCGTCGACTACCGCCGAGTGAACTTCCAGTGATGAAGCAGATACAGGCAAGATTCGGCACAACCACCACCGATCAAAGGAGCAGCACGCTGCACAATGACAGGGCTGGATGGTAGAGATCCCGAAAGCCCGGAGCCGGCAAATTCTTAAAGATATTGCAATTGAAGTTGGCCGACAGGGCCTCTTTTTTTCGTATTTCCATGAATTAATGTACATTGTTCGTAATCAGGGACGCCCGTCCTTCTCCGGACCTTCGTCATGTTTTGGATCGGTTTTGGGAATTTCATCTTTTGCAATTCGAGAAATGTATGGGAATTACGCGCGTTTTAGCGAGCGCACTAGGAATTTGGGTCGATAGTTAGGAATTCCGGAATGAGCGGAACTTGACGCATCCTTTCTGGTGCATGAATGTTCTCGACTTCGTCTTGGAAAACTCCGGGAATTCTCGTAGGAATCTGAATAGGTATAGGATTTTTTCCCACGCTCGCTCTACGCGTGGATATGATCCTTGTCAATTTTGAATGAGCTGTAACTATTTCGGTGCCCTTTTTGCCTTGCGTCGATGCCATGCATGCAAACCTCCCTTCCCCGCTTCCCTCGCTACCTTCGACACTCTCTTCTTCACGCTCACGTTCCTTTCTTTGTAACCGTTTTCCATCTCTCTTTCGTCTCGCGCACCTTTTCTCTTTCTTGATCGTCTGAATCTTGGTTCCATCCCGCGCTATCCCTCGCGCTCTTCTTCTTCCCGCTTTAATCCTCGCGCCGAAATACTCTGTCGAATCCCTCTTTCTTCCCTCTAGTCAAGGAGACGCGCTGTGTAAGAAGAAAATTCCTGATACACGACGATTCTGATTGGCCACGACTGGGCGCTGAAGGATCGACATGGCTTTTGACGAGCGATTATCCACGAACTTCCCCTTACCCCTCCCTACCTCAGTCCTAACCCTTCCAAGCATCTATCTCCTTTTTCGCAGCTATAAATTTCGCAAGCGCTCCCGAAAATCCCTCTCTCAACTCATCTGCCAGCTTTCGGGAAGCAGTGGCTACAGGGTGTGTGTGAAGGGCGAGTCGAAGAATCCTGACGGGTTGACTTTATTCTTGTCGGCTGTGCGCTGGATCGTTCGCCGGATTGTGGGATCCGGACCAGACTGTGCAAAGACTGAATTGGCGGGGTGACGCTCGCTACGGTGGATTAGCACGTGACGGGCGGGATCGTCAGTGCTTATGAGAAGTTCGAATCGAGAGTTGAGTGAATGCATGGCCTGGGGCCATGGTGGAATCTTATGGCGGAAGCGCCTCTCCTTTTTTTTGTCCTTCGAGCGTGAGTTCTAAATTCTAATCACTCGGCTTCTAAGCCGGAATTTCCCTTGACAAGATCGTCGACCATTCTGTGATTGCTCTCTACTCTTTCCTCCCCTCTGATCTTCGTCTATTCTCCCTTACTCTCTCCTTCTGTTATGTTTTGTTATAATGGATGGATTATAGTAACTTTGCTTCTCTACTTTGATGTGTGCATGCAGTGGGTTGTATTAAAGAGCTTGTTGTAAGATGGCTGAAATCATGATTGGCTGATCGAATGGACGATCTGGCTACTTAAAGTGTTGAACGGATGATGTATGATTAGGAAGGATTTTTGCTTTGTTGCCATGTGGACTGACGGCCCCAACCCGACCGGGCGCCAACTTCTCGTACCCCCGCCGCGTCCCTTCCCGTACAATGAGGAAAGGATACGTGTATGCGAGTGGGATGTACGAGAAGCGGTCACTAAGATTGGCGGACACTACTACTTTCCTCCCGAAACTCGGTTTCGGGATTCGTCAGTGCAGGTTTTGTTATTGTTGATACGCACTTTCCGCCCTATTCGTTGTTGTTGCCATTTAACAAGTTGATCGTCCTCCCGTGGACGAGAATGGAACCTCATTGGCCTAACACTCTGTGGAGCGATTGCCGCCGCTTCGAGCGTTACCGAGCCAAGGGTTTTCACTACCGCACACGTGGCGAGGACGAGCACAAGGAGAGGGCTGCTCGATTGAAACCCTCCACGTCGGATTCAGAGTCGTGTACCGAGCGCCAACGAGACCTCATCCGTAAACAGGATACCACATGTGTACCCGCCCCTTTTTACGCGACACGAAGAGCGACGGCTTGCAGGGAAGTTCAATGATACTTTTTGGATTGAATTTCCCATAGGTGCGAGTCCCGTGCGCGCCTTTTTCTCCCTTAAGCCCACGCGGCGACGGACCTCCTTACTAAGGTCGGACCAACAGGGGGGATTTCAGTTCTGTCTGTGTCCTCACACTCAATTTTTCCAAAAATCCTTGGCACACCCCATCTTCGCTGCCTTCTCGGGGCCCTTCCGCGAACCAAAACACTCCGATCGGGAAGCAGCGCAGGGCGTGAGGTTGAGCGTCACAAGCAGGTTGAAGAGTTTCTCTGACTGGAATACTGGTACGAGGCTGTCCCAGGGAAATGCACGCTTACAATCTTCCAGAGAACCATCCCGGGCCTCCCAGAACTCAGGATGACTCGGGAAACAACCAATTATGGGCTCAGAGGCCTGAGGAAGATAAGGCCGGAACGCCGAACACAGAGGGAGAACGGAGGGGCTTGCGTATGGAGGCTGAGGGACAATGGGGCTCTGTATGAAGATCTGCGCATTGATCGGGCCGCGTAGGGATGGAAAGTAGGAGAAGAAGTGTGGGATCTGGGTCGGGGAGAAGAGGCTATTTTGCACAAACAGCACGACAGGAACCTGCCGATCAGCCGATATCTGGCACACAAATGGGAAAACACTATCCCACACTTGGACCCTCCTAACGAAAAAGAACTGCAGACGGTCTGGGAACAACTGCCCAGAATGCCATCACAAAAATTGGCATCGCTTCTGTGGTTATATGGCTAAGGAAGAGGGGTATGTCGGTTAAAGAAGCCTGTGACAGATGTAACTGGGTTTTTGAAACCATGCACCATCTGTGGTGGGCGTGCCCTAAATCAAGAAAGTGGTGGGAGTGGTGGTTCAAACACTGGGAGAAATGGTCAGGAAATTCAAACCTGTCTGGCGAACGCTGGGTGTTGCTAGGCATCCTGCTGGAAGGAATGTCAACAACCAGCGGTTGGGGCTATGCAGCTCAGGTCTGCAGAGGTGCTGCTCTGGGTGATTTGGGCAGACGGCAATGACAGGAGGGTCAAAGGCCAAGGCATGTCAGAGACACAAGCAGAAAAGCTTTTCCGGAAGCTCCTCCGGAACAAGATCGGAGCAGACTGGAGAAGGAAAACGGGGAGGGGGAGAAACAGGGAAGGTCAGAGGTGGTTCAAAGAGACCTGGGGACAAAATGAGGCAGTGGTTTGGATCTCGGAAGGGGGCAGACTCCGGTTCTCCAACTGGTGGGACAAATAGCAAGGGACATGCAGGGGTGGAGAATCTGCAGTAGTCGTAACAGTTGTTAGATGTGTAGAGAGCGGCCCATGTTTAGAGCGGTTTGGTTCTCGTGCTGTAGGTGTTTTTGTGGCTTGTTAGGAGTTTGGGGCCTTGTGGATGAATTATTATGAACCAGGGTACTCGGTTCTGGTCGGGTCGCAGGAGACCGCTATGGGTAGGGTAGGGAGGAGAGTGTCAGGCCACAAGAAAGGAACACAGAGTTCCTCTCAGCCGTACTGGGCTGGGTTCAGACCGATGTCTATAGGTCTGTATACAGGAGATAGGAACGGAGTAGGAATAGAGTAATGGTAAGAAGGGTAGAATTAGAAGGGAACTGTTCATAATTGTTCCCGTGGTAGACATTATAGTAGGCAGCTGGCCAAGTTTGAAGAGCAGGTGGTCAGTCTGTAGTTATGCAATTGGAGTAAAGAAAACAGTTTGAGGAAAAGTATGTAGTCCTTCTGGATCCTGTTTGTATAAGCTACACTGGCTGATGCTGGCGGGATAACTCCGGCTTGAATTGTGAGGTCGCCGGCCTCGATCCTGTGGTACTTGAAGTTGTTTTTGGTTAAAAAAAAAAAAAAAAAAGAAGCTCACTCTCCACATGCACAAAAGGCAAAAAAGACGGCGGTGTAATCTTGCCACTGCATGTTCTAGCGGAAGATTCATTCTCATGTTGCACATTTGGAGAGTAGTGCAGCGAGTCCCTCCCTCTCAAACAAGCCCTCATAGTTTTTTTTTTTTTTTTTTTTGAAACCACTATGTTCTTCTCTCAATTTCTTTTGTCCTTTCACTGCCTTCCTACCACTACTCCTTTTTTCTTTTTGTTTTTTTTTTTCTTCTTAAAGCTCCGATCTATTCGTGGGGAGCAGCACGTGCTGGGAATTGGGCCCAGCGGCCCTTATAATAAGAATACAATGCTTAATAATGGTTCAGGATGATTTGAGGATGATTCCAGATGATTCCGGATGATTCAGGAAGATTCAGGATGATTCAAAAGGCTATACGCTACTGGATTATAAACTAGGAAGATTAGCCAGAAGGTCATTCTACTCAGGATTCAATTTCAATCCTATCGCTAAATTCAGGTGAAAGACTATATAGAGGGGAATATAATGTACTTATGAGGTAAATCATAGTTTGAGAGAAGAATATAGTGTACTTATGAAGAAGAAGAAAAAAAATAGAAGGGACTAAGCCCAGGTGACTGAATTGAATGCCATTGAACAGTTGAGTTGACGCACCGGCCGCCAAGTGTTGAATACACACGTCCCTTCGAATAGAGATTCTTCCAAGCCAGTTACCTTCGGCTGTGGGCTTGCCGGGGGAGAGGTCCCACGAGCAAAGAGGATTGGATTGCATGCCTGAATCTGGAAGTCATAGTTTAGAGGTGCAGAAAATACAGATTGAACTGCTTTTCTGCATTTGTGCATGAAACACATGCAGAGATTCAATCCTCTTTTCTAGTGGTACCTCGCCCCGGATGGTGATAGAGCTGGAACTACCGCACATGAATGAAATAAAATTCTGAATGACCTGGGGCCAGGGCTAAGTCTTACTAGAGGCGTTTTTTTCTTTAGCCCCCTTTTGGGGGCCAAGGCCTTGAGATATAATCATCTCTAACAGACCCCCAGGCGTTTCAGAATTGTACTATTTCACTCGTCTGCTTCCACTGGAACAGGCCGTCGCTGCTTTCTTCAACGTTGTCACTCAGAAGACTACTGAGCCTACAGGGGCGGGACACCACGGGAGGCCAACACACAGGAGAGCACCAACAGGACTGTAGGGCCTCACCTCTCAGAAGTGCTCAGAGAATCCAGGGGTCTCTAAACCCATGCAGGTGGGGGTAGGGGAAATGAGGCGGGTTTGCCTACATGAACAGGAGTCAAAGCCAAAGAGATAGCATCAGGCCCTGGGACGAGACAACAGGGGGCTACATGACATGCTGGGAGAATAGGTAGAAGAAAGACCGCGTCTTTGATCCTGTGTTCAGACCATTTAGAAGTGACCATACATCCTGCGAAAAAAAAAGAAACGAAAAAAAAACCAAAAACAGCCCGTCAATAGTGAAAGTTCCTACTTGCACGGGTGTGTGGGATGCAAGTTTTCTTTTCCCTTCCACTGAGCGCGGCCGCATTGTTTTGTTACCTTTCTGACTTTTATATAAAAGAACGTGGTCGGATCAGCCCCTAACCAACAGGCCTAATGGTTGGTCACTCCTAGGGGCTGATCCGACCAGTGGTCGGATCAGCCCCTAACAGTTCAAACATGCATCTTTATGTCAGTTGGTACATCCATGAACTGTTGACATAAAGATGCATGTTTGAATCAAGGTACAATTCTGGTAGAATACTAGAATTATCTTGGACCGGTCAGTCCAACGACTATATCGCAAGACCGTTGCCCTTTTATTTGAAAAAAAAAAAAAAAAAACACGGAAAAGGATACTGGTATGTCTGAAGTACAACGAAGGGAGGCCTACACTTGTCACACGACGGCTGCATTGCAGTAGCACTTGGGTGGGGTATGGAGGGCGCTGGCAAATTTGGACTTGGCGGGGTATGGTAAGCGGGCAAAGATGGGCTTCGCGGGCAAGGACAGGGGGCCTGAAAAAAGAAGAAAGGGGTGGGTGGGCAAAGGTGGGCTTGAAGAAGAAGAAGCAACACAGATTTGCGTTTTTGGGAGGGCAGACCTGTCCCCAGTCAGAGTATGTATTACTCACCCTGGGCACTTTTTGGATGTATCTGACGGCGATTACAGCTGTCCACCGGTGTATCTGGGTATAATTCCATCCAAAGATCAGTCGAAAAGGTCAACCACATGAATGCACACTCATTGCCTATTTTTACCTTTCAGAGGGTTTGGGGGCACCTCTCGAGATGCCCACAATATAATGCCACCCCACCTCCCGCTGCTGGCAGGCTACTGACATTTGGTTTGGGGATAAACGGCTTCGACGGACGAGAGAAAAACTGAAAACGAAACAGGTCGGATTGGTGGAGCCATAAGAGGCAGGTCACACTCTAGCTGTGTTCATGATAGGAAAGGGTGATCGTGGCGACGTTTGTCGGCCGGTTCATGCTACCCAAGGATGAACATAACAACACTGGGGCCTACCCCTAAAAGCAAATATGGCTTGTGCTTTACATACAAAGAGCATACTCATAGTAGGAATTTTTGAACTAAGCGCTGGAAGCGATGAAAGAAAAGGAGTTGTAAGAAATTGATAATATGCGCCTTGGGCACTGGGCCCCCGGTTAGAGAGAAGGAAAAAAAGAAAAAAAGAAAAAAAAAGAAGGAGGCAGAGTCCCCCCTCAGATGCTTCCAGGCAATGGTGAGATTCCAGTCAGCTACATTTAGGAAAGTCGTCGTGTGACTATGCCCATACTGTGACGAACTGTTTTCTGTAACGCGCGACTTTCTGCGCGACTGTATTTCGGGGGTTGAATGGGAGGGGCCAACTCAATTGCACAAGTGTCCGCATCTTTTTGAGAAAACTTGGTCTCATGGCGGTTGGTAGTTAAAACGCGCCTTAGCGAGGGCGGAAATAACTGTTGTCATAGCTTCTTTCTTGTTCTGCTGAAAATGGGGAAGGGAACTTTGGCGTGATCATCGCGCGGGAAAAGTCTTTTTTAATTTTGAAATACAGGAGTAATAGGAATTAGGACTTCAATTAGACAAGGAATTGGGGGCATCGTAATTTTGTAATAAATTTTTGCTACTGTAACTGCACGATGCTCCTTACTCGCTCACGCTTTGCTGCACAGGAAGACCCTGGTGCGCAAATGTGAAGATGATAGGGATGCACCAGCATGATGGGACATACATTATAGACATAGAAGACCCGATGATGGAACGCAGCGAGTTGCTCTGTCTCATCGGGACAGGGGGTGACACACCAAAGGGGAAGCTAGCAACACGGTCAGCTTCGTTCGAGGAAAGTGCCAGAAAGGGAGCCTTCGCACGAATGGAAGGAATGAGAGAAAGGGTAGAAACTATGATCGAAGAAACATTCAGCAAGAAAGAATAGGTCAAGATGGGATTACCGCAGATAAAGCGGAGACAGGAGGACGGTGCCTTGGGTGTTATGGTAGTAGAGAAAGAGACAAAGGTCGAATAAGGAGTCAGCTTGCCTAAACCGAAGGAGGCTCGAGATGAGGAGTCCAGGGTAACGCTTGAAGTCCCCGACTTACTGCACCTCGTCAAAGTCGTTAGGTACCATAAGGTAGGCGTGAATCCAGTTGCACTCGCTAGGTTTGAAGAAGAAGTTTGAAAAGGCTACTGCCTGAATGAAAAATTGATCAGTATCCAACCTCGGATTGTCGGAGGACCACGGGTGATTCCGACTGTTCATTTTTTAGGAGAAAGATCCCGGAAGGAAGCGTTCACAAGTACAAGCCAGTAAGAAAGAAGGCTAAGTCTGTCTCGATCTTGCTAGAGAAAACAAGGGAGGAAGAAGTCCTCAGGGTGATTACAGAGAGAAGGTCAATAGAAGGGCATCAAATATCGAATGAAGTAGCAGAGACCATGAAGATAGGGGTGGAGGAGTTCCAAACAAAGCAGGAAACATGCTTGATCAAGGAAGCATGTCACGAGTTTCACTTGACATTTGACAATGCCTTCAATGACCATAAAAAGGGGCGACTGGACAAAAAGTTGATACCTCCAGTCAGGATCCACACAGTTGAGCATGAATGTTAGAATGACAAGGGATCTGCCTACGATTTCGGAGTAGCAAGAGAAGTGACAAATTGCTTAGACCAAAGATGGACTCCTTCGTGGCAGAACCCACCGCCTCGTCATACGCGAATAGATGATTTGTGTTCCGAAAGCCTAACAAGACGCTTAGGTGGATCCAGAATCTGCAGAAACTAAATGTTGTCACCATCCGGGACAAGGGGTCGCTGCCTCAAGCGGACCTATTGGCAGAATCCCACGCTGAACGAAGCATTTACTTGCTAGTAGGCCTCTATTCCGGATATGATCAGCCCCTGTTGGACGCCCGGGATAGACCCTACACGACCATGCATACCCCGGTAGGCCAACTACAAATGCAAGTGACTCCGATGGGTTTCACCAATGCTGTGGCGGAAACACAAAGGAGAATACTCGCAGTTGCGGGAGACATGTTCCCTGCAAAATGTGAACCGTACATTGACGACAATTCAATCAAGGGCGCACGGGGCAAGGATGAAGCGGAAATTCAGCCCGGAATACGGAGATTTGTGTGGAATCACTTGCAGGATATCAAAGAGCTTCTCCGCAGGTTCCTGATATACAACATCACTGCCAACGACCCCAAGAGTATCTTGACAGTTTCGAAAATGACCATCTTGGGGTTTCGTTGCGGGTCTTATAGGAGGAAGCCCGACCCGGCCAAGACTGACAAAATCTTTTAATGGTCAACCCCCTTACGAACCACAACGAAAGTGAGGGCCTTCCCAGGGGTTGTAGGGTTTTGGATCATTTTCATCAAAGGCTTCGCAAAGATAGCAGAGCCCATTCGAGCCATGATTCACGAGGAGGGTTCGTTGGACTGGACGGACGAACGAGAGGCCGTCGTCTCGACCCTCAAAGACATATTGACGCTCGAGCATGTCACCCTTGTCGCTCCATGCTTTAACGATGAGGTAGGGCGTCCGTTTGTACTTTAAACCGATGGGGGACCACAAACTATGAGAGGAGTTCTGATCCAAGGAGGGGAAGATGAGAGAGAACGACCAATCAGATTCGAGAGTTGGAGGCTGAACTCAGTCGAGCGCCGATATTATCAATTCAAGAAGGAGGTACTTGTCGTTCTCCACTATCTCAAGACCTTCTAAGCTTACCTATTTGGAAGGAGGTTCATCTTTAGGATCGACCCGACAAACGTCGCAGGACACTGAAGAACTACAAGCCTATAGACCGTACCGTCGAAAGATGGGTTGGGTTCATTTGGCAGTTCGATTACAAGATCGAGCACATAGCCGGTCTTAGGAATAAGGTCGATGACCTGAGCAGGGTTTGTATTACACCGGAGGGAGTAGAGGACGTGGAACCTATGGATGCGTTCCTCGACTATGACAAAGGGACTTTTGTGGTAGACAACAAGATGGTAGAGCCTGCCTGCACATCCGGGGAATTATTGATTAAGGCATTGGAGAAAGAGTCTCTCGCCGCGGTGGCAGAACTTAGGGAGGGAGCAGTTACAAGGACTGACCGGAAGGAAGAGAAAGACTCATGGGGTGACATTGTGGGGTCTCAGGAAGAGCGGATGACAATGGTTGTAGAAGGGGGACGAGAAACAGTTATGAGTTTGGTTGAGTCATGGGAACAGAAGCCGCAACAATACTTAGTAAACCAAGTGCAAAATGGATGGGAGGATCACCAGGATCGGAATGAATTCTTCCTCATTCACATGTACGATGGGATCTTCAAGGAGATCGGTCTATTGCAAGTAGGAAATAAGGAGGCTGAGGAGGTCAACCTCAAGGTCAGATAAGAGGCCGATAAGTATGTATTGAAGAATGAACATTTGCTCAGGAAGAAGGAAGGCCTAATGCCTAGAAGGGTTGTGTGCGGGGATCCAGACAGGTAGATATAACTCAGGCGATGCACGATGGACTGGCAGGAGGACACCGCTCCTCAAAAGGAACGGTGGCGAAAATAACGTCACTCTACTTCTGGCCGGAAATGGGGAGTATGATTGCCACATATTGCCAGACCTGTTTGATCTGTCAAGAGCGGAGTACGGTTCGGGTTTTTGACCCATTGAGACCCACACACGTGCTAGGACCAGGACATCTGGTTTATCTTGATCTCGTGGTCATGCCCGTATCTACGAAAGGATACCGGTACATACTTGATGCTAGAGATAATCTTAGTGAGTTTGTGCAGATAGTAACTCTTGAGAAGAAAACCGGATTGGCAGTGGCAGATTGGATCGAGGGCTTCTATCTAAGGCACTCATTCATATGAAGATTCATAACTGATAATGAGACAGAGTTCGTAAACCAAGACGTATTAAGTACCTGCAAAAGACCCGAGGTGCCCATTCAGTTAATTGAGTCATACCACCGAGAGACTAATGCGCCCGTGAAGA
Source organism: Chara braunii (assembly GCA_003427395.1). Taxonomy (NCBI): domain Eukaryota; kingdom Viridiplantae; phylum Streptophyta; class Charophyceae; order Charales; family Characeae; genus Chara; species Chara braunii. The sequence goes on from BFEA01000789.1 coordinate 124,550, forward strand.
GAGGGCATCGAACACTAAAGAACACGATCGTGAAGTTAGCAGCTGATGATCTTGGGAACTGACCTAAGTATCTAAAGCATGTCGTTTTCATAGAGAACGTGACTCCAAAAGGACTACAGGATGTATTCCAGCCGAGTTATGGTATGGGAGGGAAATTGACTTCCAGTGGGAGCCCAAGTGCCAACTTGGAATAGGCTGGATGATGATCCTCGCTTGACAACGTAACAATTAATTGTGGCTAGATGTCAGCAGATTGTTCAAAATAAGGAGGCGATGAAAGAAATGGTGAGTCATGTTCTGGATATCAGGATGAAAGACAAAACAATGTAAGATAGGAAAAAATTACTACATGTGGGGAAAATGATCCTAGTCATGAATTCAACACTTGAGAGCACTTGGTCGGGACAACTGGGAAGAAGGTTCAAGGGCCCCCACCGGATCACCAAGAGACTAGGGATGAACACTTTTGAATTGAAAGATTTGGAAAAGACCAAGGTGAAAGGACCGTTTCCAGGACAACGGCTGATCATATTTCTAAGTCGGGATCCAGTGGAACAGCGGTTGCAAGAGGCTCAGGATAAGGAAACTGGCGAACAAACTGACTAAGATGCCAGCAAAGATCTTACCTATAATGTGTTTGTCTTTTCTTTGAGATGAGTTTTTGACTGTGCTTATGGGGAGCAGATTGCATGGGTTGAGTAATACAGTTGTTACATTATACCAAAATTTTTGTGAGGGATGATATTGGAGTAAATGTTTGGGTCATTGTACCATAGTTTTCGTGAGGGATGATATTGGGATGAATGCTTGGGACATTGTACCATAGTTGTCGTGAGGGATGGTATTGGGATGAATGCTTCGGGTATTGTACCATAGTTTTCATGAGGGATGATATTGGGATGAATGTTTGGGACATTGTATCATAGTTTTCGTGAGAGATGATATTGGGATGAATGTTTGGGGCATTGTACCATAATTTTTGTGAGGGATGATATTGGGATGAATGCTTGGGGCATTGTACCACAATTTTTGGTGAGGGATGGTATCGGGATAGTTGCCTGGGGCGATGTATCATAAATTTTGAGAAGAATGAATGGGATTTGAGTGAGAAACGTGGAACAATTCATTACATGGTTATGCATGAAAGGAGTTGGGGCAAGGGGTGCATCCTTGGAAACTGGGGGAATGCTGACTCAATAGGGAAACGGGATTTTGCTCTTGCTACTGCTGGGCGGGGCTTCACCTTGGGAATATGGATTTGGGCTTCCGTTTTCCTTGTGATGACAGACACAGGGAAAACTCAAGACAAGATGAAACTCAATAACGAGAATGACATCAACCGCACTAATGTAGTCTTCGAAGTTGAATGGCAAAGGCCTAAGAGGCCACGAGACAGACAAAGACCTGTATTGTTTATTGGGCCACAGCCAAGACGGACGCTAGGGAGGAGAAAGAGAAAGTTGCTGGCCAACAAGCCCTCGCCCCTTAAGGAAGGCGATAAATTGCAGCCCTAGTCCGAAAAAAAAAGAGGAACAAGGAATGGAGGAAAGAAGGAACAAAGAAAGACAAAGTGCGCATGACAATGGTGAGAGGGGGGTTGGAGAGAGATAAAGTATGCAGGACAATTGTGAAAGAAGGAGTGAAGAGAGAGAAAGTATGCAAGTAGTAATAAGGATCTGCACATGATGCTCATCCAAATGTTGCTTCAAGTTGTTTTGTGATGTTGCAGCGCATTTGTTTTTTTCGGATTTTTATTATTATTATTATTATTATTTATGTACAAGGGCGTACAAGACGTACAAGTTCCCATACAGGTGCTCGTACATATATTACCTATACATGTCGTTCGGAAAGGCTCCGTATGCAACAAAGCTCTAAGGTGGGAGTAAGGAGATAGGAGGAGGACGTGGAGCGTTAGGCTGTAATGCCGCAAATGATGCAAAAAGTTGGGAAGCAACGCCGGGATAGGTAGATGAGCTTGCATGACCAGATACCGGTATCTGGGTGGCAACACCTACGACAATGGCTGAAGTGGTAGGAGTGACGGGGGTCAGTAAAGATGTCACAATGGACAGAGTGGTCTGAGTGGCAGCGACACTCACCACTGTTGAGGGTGAGTGTTGGGCCTAAGCCGCAGAGGAGAGGAAACCACCACGTCTCCGTGTTTGGAGTTGTGAGGAACCAGACTGGGAGCTGGTAGGGGATGGATTGTGAGAGCGGTGAGGGGAGCGATGAGGAGATACCTTGAGGAGGCTGATGTCAAGGGCAAGTGCATTGAGTTGCGTCTGTATGGGTCCAAGCGTATCGAGGCGCGCTTGCATAGGTGCAAGGAGAGTCGTGATGACAGTCTTAAGGTCCATAGAGGCCTTACTGCAGACTGCTGCCTAAATAGGCACCTGAGAGGTAGATGGCGTTGCAGCGGTCTCCTCAGACGTACTCTTGTCTGTGTGTGGTGGAGGAACTGGGTTGACATGGTGGGAGATGGAGAAAGGTGGTGAAAGAGATGAGCTGGTGTGTGGGGAACAACAACTTGTCACACTCTCCACTCATAGTGAGAGTTTGGCTAGTGTGTTAAAACACTGGCTATGCACGCGCTTAGCCAGCAGCTGCCAAGGTTCAAACCCTAGCAGTTGCACTCCAGGATCCTGATGATATATAATCCGGGAGCGGGGGGGGGACGGGGTAGCATGGGAAAGTGGCAGACGTGCGCGTGCGGCGGCCGTAGACTTGGCGCTTGTGCGCATACGTCATGACGATACTCTCCTTTTTCATCACGTATGCGTCATGACGACACTGTCCTTTTTCGCCATGTGTGCGTCTCTCGACGTTGCTCCTTTTTCCAGCCGTTTCCCGTCTTTTCATTCCGAAAAATGAACAAAATCTCGCTATCGGGATTATACCATTTTTCCTCACTTGCGGGATAAGTTGGATAGGAGCGAGGACAGTTTCCGCTTTGTTACTTGTGTGTCGGAACCAGCCGGGGTGGCGGCTCGTGAGAATCAAAATAAAGAGATGTGCTTAGGGTGATGGAGATGAGCTGGAAGGGACAACGCAGCTCCGGCGCAGACTCAACACGCACGTACTCCAAACAGTGCAAATGAAAAATGAATTGAAAAATGGACTACAGTTGGGGTATACCCCCTGCGGACTGATTAAACTGGAATGGAATGGACTGGCATGGTACCGACAGTGGTACCAGGCAGGACTGGACTGGACTGAATAGATATACAGCCTGTGGGGTCAGACCACGGCCTGGTCCCATAGGCTAAATAGACAAAATAGCCAGATAGTCTTGGCTCAAGCCAAAGGCAGCTTGAAGCATACTACAATATAGGCCAATGAGATTTTGACTCAGTTCCATAAAAAAAAACAAGGTCATTAAAACAAAAAAACAAAGACAAACAAACAAATTGACAAACAACACAAAACAAAATAACAACCAACAACGTTGCACCCAGGGTTATCTACCCAAACGTTCGAGGGTTGAACTTCCCAAAGGTCGACCCCCACCAAACCTCATTTCGGGGCCTTTGTTTTTTTTTTTTTTTTTTGCACTGTCGCATATAAAGTACATGCCTATAAGTTTTCAGGGCATTCAGATTATCCAAAAAAAAAATTCAAAATCAAAGATGGCAATGTCAAAAATGTGTTTGCCCACTCTTTTTTTGTTTTTTGCCTTTTCCTTTTGTTTCCCCAAAGAGCTTTTTAATGTCTGTTTATATTTGTGTGGTAGTGTGCATGTGTGTATGTGTGTTTTTGTGCGTGTGTGTGTGTGTGTGTGTGTGTGAG
>BFEA01000789.1:137317-152799 GCA_003427395.1 Chara braunii
CTCTCTCTCTCTCTCTCTCTCTCTCTCTCTCTCTCTCTCTCTCTCTCTCTCTCTCTCTCTCTCTCCACACACACACACACACTTCCCCCCTCCTCTAATCACCGGTCTCCTTCTAGATGGCCTAGGATCTCTATCTTTGAGTGTTCCAGTCTTCCAGAGGTATGTTGTTCATCTGATCCAAGTACGATTCAACAGTTCATGGGCGTACCGTTCATTTCTCTATTGTCGTCCTTGCACAGCGGCCATGATAATCTTCTCTTCATCGTTCCAATTTGAACGGATGTCCCGAACGACACGAGTGTGCCATTCCACCGCACGGTGAATCAATCCGACTAAATGAAAAAGAACAAACTTTAAGATTGTGGGCCCAACGACGGCACGATCACCGCTGTACTCATTCACCTCCCCCTCTGACGATCCTATGCCCGGCTCTCTCTCCTTGGCCTACCTATCGCCTTCCCACCTATACCAAGGTCCCATCTCCCATCGTAAAGTTGCCGCCTCCTTCCTTATCTTCTGCACGATGCACGAACTAAGAGTTGCCGACCGTAGATCATGAAGATCGACGCCCGTTGCCTCGTCATCCCTCCAGACTCCAGTGGTACCTTGCACCTCGTCCCTGACTGACCCCGGACGACACAGAACGAAACAGACACCAGCATCATCAGCATGGCCTCATAACTCAGTTGGTACGCCCCTGAACTGAACTGTTGCTGAAATACAGACCAGGTGCTGAGTAAAATACTGCAATTCTGAGCATGCCAGGGAACAGGCAGCGAACGAGGAGAAAGAGAATGAAAGAGAAGAAGGGTGTGGGGGGGGGAGGCGCGGCGAGAGAAAAGACAGAGGGACCCAGCTCGTGAGGTGGCTGAGCGGTATACCCATCAACTGTTGACGACCAGGCTTCAGTGCGAATCCGGAAATCCGGATGGAATCAGGGCAAACTCACACTACGACTTCTCTCTATATGTATGCATCTGGCCGTAACTACGGCCAGATCTGGAGGAAACTGACCGCAGTCACGACCACATCCTCGTCGAGAAAGTCCTAGCGTGAATACGCCCTGATTAACCAAGTAACAACTTCTTCTTCTTTTTTTTGGTGAGAGAGGGGGGACAAACTAATAACTCTGTTCCCAAAAAAAAAAAAAAAAACCCTAATAACTCTGATGTTCCTTGGACATGTCAGGTACCATGTGAACAACTCTGAACTGAATTACCTTTTTTTTTTTTTTTTAATTCTGATTTTATTTTTTTATTTTTTTTGGGGGGAACAATTCTGAATTACCTTAGGCCGCCGGTAAGCTTGATGGTGACTACTTTTTTTTTTTCCCTTTTTTTTCTGAGTTCGGTCGTCATCCTTTCAGAGGAGAAAGGAAGGAGGATTCGAAGGAGATAGCGATGCCAATGCCACGTGCTTATTGCTGCTGGAAGATCATACAACGGAACAACATCGCGAGCAAGAAAGGAAAAAAAAAAGGCATGGCTGAGGTGGCCCGCCCCTTGAAAAGTACTGGAGCCAAAAGGAAAAGCGTCAGGGAATGCGCGCGTTCTATCATTGGATGTATTTTATTATTTTTAAATTTTGTATAATCTTTTTTTTTTTTTTTTTTAAGTAATCTATATTCTTCTCTCAATGTATTTCATCTTTCTTGGTAATACTCATCTATCTCATCCTCTCACTAGTCTATTTATAGTAGGGGGAACACCAACCAACCCCGATCTCTCCCCAGCCCATGGGGTCGGGGAACACCAACCAGCCCCGATCTCTCCCCAGCCCACGGGGTCGGTTTGCACCACAGCTGTGGTGCGAGAGCAAGGCTGTACCAGTCCCTCGGTGACGAAGGGTGGGCAAGCATTGCCGATGGGGGAAATCGGCGGTGCTAGCGCCGAGCAATGGCCAGTCACTGCACCTCCCCCTACCCCCTCCCAACCCCACATGGCCGTGTCTAATGGCCAATATTGTGTTGTTGTTGTTGTTGTTGTTGTTGTTGTTGTTGTTGTTGTTTTGTGAGAAGCATGTCTTACTCAAGGTCCAAAGAGACAGGGCTGGGAAACCCCACAACCTTTCCAAAGAGACAGGGCCGGGAAACCCCACAACCATCCCATAAAACCTGGGGCCATTACCCAGATAGGCTCCTGAAAACCGGGTCCACTGTCCCTTTTGACCAAAAAAAAAAAAAAACAGATCCCCAAAATGAAAAAAAATAGGAAATCAGACACCCAATCCAAGTTTTACACCAAACCTTTCTTACCTCAAGACTTTTCCTAGAACGGGTTAAACTGGGCTCTATGGTGGGGAGCTAAAGCGCTCCCCATGTCCCTGCGGGGACAACAACCAATGACAAAACTGAAGCCTACCATTAGAGTCCAGTTTAACCATGCTAGAATTCCTCCCCCAAGTATCCCAAAACCACTTCCTGGCCTTCTAAGTGCCTGGAACCTTGTGCCTGATGCAATCACTTCGAATTGTAATTCTGATCTGCTGAGTCACCAGCGTTTTTGTCTGAAAATCTGTAGTCCCAGCTGACCTGAATAGCATATTGTTTCGTTCATCCCAAATGATCTTCAAGATAATTGCCCTCAGGCATTGGGCTACATAGAGCCATTCCTGCTCTACTGTTCTCTCTTTATTGTGAGTGCCTGAGATTATCGATTCATCCGACCACTCAAAGGAGTTTGCTGTGAGCTTTTTCCAGTGTACAATCCACCAGTCCCATATTCTTCGTGAAGCTGGACACGTAAGCCAAAGGTGCCTGTTGGTCTCCCACGGCCAATGACAGCGAGCGCATGTTGTTGAGATTGGCATTCCCCTAGCTGCTAGATTGACCGCCGAAGCTGTGGCTAGGAAGGATTGAAGCCATACAATACTTCCTAGCTTTTGGGAGGGGATCTCCTTATACTGCCGCCACAGGGAATTTAACTGATCTTTTGAGATCATCAGTAGATCCCCGTCTGCTCTGCGTTTAGCTACTGATACTCCGGGAGGTTTTGCAACCTTGGCTCGCTGAACTGAAACTCCCACTTTGGCTTTGTAGTTGGCCATACTAATCCTTTTCTGCTCCGGTCCAATGAACCATCCCAGCGTACGCATATCCACTGCCGCTTCCGCCAGTGGGAGCAGTCCCAGTGGTAATTCGGCAGACCAAATAGTTCCCCTTGCACCAGCGATTCTTTTGAGTTGAGACTGAACTGCTATTTCTATTAAAGTACTGATCTCAGACAATCTCACAGTCTTTTGACCTGGGGTTAGCTCCTTGGTAAATTCTGTCGAGCTATCAATTCGCCATTCACTTGCTAGGCAACCTTCATCTCCCAGATCTTGAGTGATGTGATATACCACCGGTGGTTGCGAGGACTTTGAGATGCCCCATAGGCCGGCTGCAAGAATACCCTCCTTGATCAAAATCTGGACCCATGAGTTTGGAATCGCTCGTTGAACAGTTGTCAGCCTATTTTGAACATCTCTGAGTCCAGCTAGTCTGAGCTTTACTTGGTCCAACGGCTTCCACATCCCTTTCGACTCATCCCACAAATCTTTCAATCTTACCACTCCCCGTTCTACCCAGGATTTCCCAAAATTACCTGGAGAGTCGTGAGTGGAGAAAACCTTCCCTTCCTCGTCTAATATGAGAGGATTTTCAAAAACAATTTGATTCGAGACCACTGCTCTAGTGGCTGGGCCTTCTCTATCCGTAGGGAACACCTTTTTCCATGCGTGCAAGATGTCTTTCCAAAACTTAGATTTTGGCTGTTTGTTAATATATGAGCCTATCTGTAGGCAAGCCAAGACATCTTCGTCTCGAGACAATGACCATTCCCCTCGCAAGATGTATATAGCCAATTTCAGCCAGGGGGAATCCGGATTCGCCGAAAAGACCTTTATAGGCCATTTGGCTAACATTGCAATATTCTGATGTCAAGGATCTAACAAGCCCAGACCCCCTTCCTCTCTGGGGAAGGAAATGGTTTCCCACGCAACTTTTGCCATAAATCCCTCCTGTTCATTACCTTCTGGCTTCCACAATAGTCTCGCTGCAGCTCTTTTTATTCTTTTGTATGCCCCTTTGCCCAAGAGATGGACCGTCAGGGTATACCACCGGACTGAATGAGCCCCCGTGGATATAACCGGTGCTCGGCCCAGAAGGGATAGGTGCTTCTCGTTTTGCCATGAGAGTAGCCTATTAACCACTTTCTCTTCAAGTCCCGAATCTTGATAAGGAGAGTTATCTGACAGGGAGACTTGTACTCCCAGAAACCGCTCCCAGGGTACTGCGGGAACCTTTTTAAGGCCCCAGTTCACCCGCAGACTGAATGGTTCAGGCTAGAAATATGCAGACTTATTCCAATTAATAGACGCCTCCGATAACTCGCAATAGGGATTTAAGATTTTCCTCAGATTTAGCAGGTTAGAGCGAGAGTTGGTACCGACTATGGTAAGGTCGTCAGCCAAGGCACCCCCTTTCCATTCCACTTCATCACGTAAAGATAAGCCTTTTACCCTCCCACTGTATCTCACGTTATCTAGCAAGATTTCCATATGTATTACGAATAGTAGCGGGGCAAGAGGGCATCCCTGCCTCAAAGATCTAGTCAATGAAAAGGCCCGAGATATTTGTCCGTTCACCATCACTGCCGTCTCGGCACTGGAATAACTGATACCCAACTACGAAAATTAGGACCAAAATCCATATGTTTCAATGTTGTCGTCACAAAAGTCCATCCCACTCTATCATACGCTTTCTCAATATCTAATATTAGGAGTATCGCGACATCCCTGTTCTCTTTTGCAATAATTTCTAAGGCTTGGATAGTAGCTGCGATATTGTCTAGAATAGACCCATGTTTCACAAAAGCCCCTTGCTCACTTCCTATTAATGAAGGGAGGTATCTAGCTAGTCGGATTGCTAGAACCTTTGCCTGGAGTTTATATGACACATTGAGGACCGATATCCGTCTCCAATTACGAACATCCGCCTTATCTCCTTTTTTATATATCAGCATTATTTTTTTTATATATCAGCATTATGATCCTTTCATCATGTCTCTAGTAAGACGCCCACCCGTGAGGACGACATTATATATTCTGAGGAGGTGAGGGTTGATTGCTTCCCAAACAGCCAGGTATAGTTCAATTGGAAGACCGTCGTCACCGGGGCACTTACCCGTAGCCATTTGCTTCGCCGCCCAATGGAGCTCTTCCAGATTTATAGGTCTTTCTAGATCTAACTTTGCTGAGGGAGACAGACTTCTCTTGGAACAGGCCCAAAAGTCGTTCCCTTCCCGTAGGTCTGAATCGAAGTCATCAAACGGTCTACGAGTAGTTAAAATATCTTGAAAATACAGGCATGCATACTCACACATTACTTCCAATTCCATGGAAGTCTGCGAGTCGATAGAGAAAGGATGGGCTAATTTAAGCATAGGAGTCTTTGTGGACTGCAACAGTAACTGTCAAAAAGTCTCCTTGCTCATGCGATCACCAGTGATGATATTCCTTTGAGCAAGTCATTCCTTCCATCTAGCCTGTTGTTGAATTTCTAATGCTTCCAGCTGACGATAGGCCCTCTTTCTAACCCCCGTCCAATAGGCATCGGAGATAGGGCGCTTGTCGAATTCCTTCTCTGCCTTTTTTTACGTAGAAGATCCCTCTCTACTTTTTTCCGCTCAATGGCCTTAATTTGAGAAAAGTTACTCAGAGAGCCCTGGAGAATTTTGAATCCTACTTCTAGCCAATCCTCTTCATTATCAAATAAAGTCTTGGCTAATTCCCATTCTTTGAGATGGTTTCGAATCCATACCCGAAGATCCGGATCATTTAGGTGCTGCGTATTCAGTTTGAAGTATGAGCTCCCAAATTTTTGTGACTGTGAGATCCGAAATTTTGTTGTAATTGGCAGGTGATCAGACATGGATGCTACACCAATCCATGGAGTCCCTTTCATAAGCATAAAATCTAGCCTCTTCCTTACCGGTGGTGATTGAGAGCCGAACCAGGTGTATCCCAGTTCCTCAGGATAGAGTACCCTGAATGCATTTGTTAGACCTTGGCTCGTCAAAAATTCATTTAGCAATCTAATGTCAGTCCTTATCGGTGTCGCTTTTGGCGTGTCCAAACCCGGGTTTACTACTGTATTCCAGTCAGCAGCAATAATAAGGTTGGAGCATTTAGGGATAAAGCTCGACATTTGCGAGATGAAGGTAATTTTTTCCTGATAACAGACTGGAAGATAAGCTGACATCACAGGCCAATCTTTCGAACCTACTGAGAATTTTACCCATAGCCACCTCCCCCAGGTATCTACCATAGTATCAATAGTCTAGGTATCGAAGTTCTTATGAAAGAGGATTCCCACACCGCCCCTTGTTCCGTGTTCCGTCTGTCCTCCCCTAGCAGGGCCCCAAAACTGCGGGTCTGTCCACCAATTCCTCGCCTCCCCTATACAGTTTTCGTCCAACTTAGATTCTTGAATACACAAAATTTGGACTCTTTTTTTGTGCATCCAAGATTTCAGGCGACGTCGTTTCTGTTTGAACCGTGTATCACATAGTCCTCGTACATTCCATGAGGCGATCTTCAGCATTCCATTACTGATCATCAGTCAATGAGATACCTTTTTTGCCATGGATGCGGTCTGCCGGTGATTCCCTGTTGTCCGACTTTTTCCTTCTCCGTGCTCCCTCCCCACCTCTGGACGACGGTGAAGACACCTGCCATGGGGCGCGAAGGGTGTCTTTGAAGGATTCCTAAAAAAGAAAGTTTATGTGCACTTCTGCTTCGCGGAGCCATTCCGCTATCACCTTGGCAGAGAAGGATCCCTTGATTGAGATCCTTTCCAGATCCTCATTGAGGTCTGAGTCTAGAAGATCCAACGCAAACCAAGATCTATCTAGAGCTTCCAGTTGGTCTTTGATTACATTCTCCATTTTGGCGTCCAGAAAAGCGAGATAAAATCTCACTTTTTGGCCTGTCAGTAGCACAACAGTGTGTACTCCTGTCCTCAATCCTTGGATTGCCCTAACCTGCAGACAATTCGGGATAATGGACCTCGTCCTCTTCAGGATCACCGACTCTGCCAGTAATTCCTTGAATTCCACAGTTGGCAACTCCATTGAGCCATCTGCTAACTGAGTAGCCAGAATCATCACGCCTGCACTAGCGTGAGCAAAGATGAGCGGGACTAAAACTCTGGTAACGTTATCATCCCCTCGGCTCAGGGTTACAATCGGCTCTCCTCCCACCAAACCTTCCACTCTCCCACCACCCCCTATTCCACTACGTTCCTCTTCATCAGGGATCCTCCGTCTTCCTTTCCATCATCTTCTTCTTCTTCTTCTTCTTCCTCCTCTTCTTCCTCCTCTTCTTCTGTCCCTTCAGTTCCCGTAGCCTCTTTCGCATATCCCTGGAAGGAGATGTCCTTCATTTTGTCCCTTCCGCCACTCACAGGTCTGAAAACTTTTGATGAGGTTTTGTATGCCCCCCTCTCCAGTTTGGACAGTCGACTGTTCCCCTCTCCCTCTGACTCAGAGCCTTGGCTCGATCGTCCCCCCTTCGCTCTTGAGAGCTGTCCACTAGGATCCCCTTGCTTACTACCCTTCGCCTTCTTCTTCTGCGTCTTCCCCTGCTGCAGATTGACTTCCTTCCCCGTTGATAGTCCTTTGCCTTTCTTCCGACCCTGTCCCTCTGCCCATTCCTTGAGCCTGAGGTTTGTTGTTCCGGATACGACTGGTTTCCCCCCGGAAATCTACGGAATCCTGTCGTAGGGGGATCCTCCCGTACCGGCACAAACCCTGAAAAGGGTGGAATCGGGGGTTCAGGTCTATTGAAGTTATCTGCGAATGGATCTGCCTCGACATTTCCTGGGCAGCACTCATCCTTTACGTCATGGTAGAATTCCCTACAACGATTACACCATGTGGTTTGCGTTGTGACTACCTCAAAATAATAGTCTCTTTGTCTAGGAACTCCTACCACCAGTCGCGGTTTGACCCGAGCCTTCACGCTCACATCCATATCGGATCTAACCTAGCCCAACTTTGGCTCTTCGCCTTCCTTTTCCATGGGATGTACTTTCAGCACCGTTCCAAAGGTATTTTCTACAGCAACGTAAGCTGAAAGGGGACAGGAAGGCAACAGATCCAAAAAAAAATTGAAGCCGGATCCTTGAACGTCCTCATTTCCGGTGGAGTCATCCACGGGAGGAATTCCACCCTATATTCCTTCCCATCTGTGGCAATCACGTCGTTCTTTTTCTGTAGCATCCAAGTGACGACTGCTTTTTCTGCCGAAACAAAAGATGTCAAGTTCCTTCCCTCACTTTGATATCTACCCCTTTTAGTACCTTCATCCACCAAGCCTGAATCATACCAGGCGTTCTCGTAGACTCTGACCAACTTCTTCTTCATCTTATTCGATAAAAGTGAAGCGTCATTGGAAAAGACTACTGTCACCGCATGATCCCTCAACCATTGAATACTGAGGTCAGAGAACTCTTCGTTCAAATCAAAGCGAGCGATGTCCTCGCTAATCTTTGCTACCCCAATATTCAAACCCCTCGGCAAAATTCCATCTCTAAAGCAATCTTCAACTAGGGAAGAGATTTGCAATTTCTCCTCCGAAGTGAAAACTCTGTTTATCGATTGCCTCCCCCGAGAGTTATCCCCCGGGGCTCCCGTTCCCCCGCTCATATCTATCAAACCACAGAGAATGAGTCCCAGCCAACAAATGTAGATATAACTTATCCAAGTCTTTGCAAGCAGGAGATATCGATTTAGTACCATGAAGGTAGGCACTAATAGCTCTACTCCTAGAGGGGAGATTCGTCAAGAGAAAGAGTTTACCGATCTCCCTTTTAGGGATTATGTTCTCCGCGCTTTCTCTCACTGCTGCTTAAGGTTGCTAGAGCTCTCCACTTGGATATCTAATATATCTGGGGTGGTGATGCAATCCACCAACAGCTTCTTCCTACAACTTGCCCAAATTGGGTCCCCGACCCTCCTGGTCTTGCAGTTTGTCACCGAGCTCCCGTAAGGGAGAAGTCACAATGGTTACAATGGTGACGAAGGCTAACGTGCTTCCTTTTGAACTGGTAAACGATCGACGGGCGGGAGGGGCTAAGCACTCTAGGCCGCTTATGAAAAGAGACACCCATCCTACCAAGGATGTTGCTATTCTGAATGAATAGTAGTGTTACTTAACTAACTGCCATTGCACGAAGCGATGACAGCAAGCGACTCGAAGTGCGTCTTCTTCGTTTCCGCAATAATTACCTCGCCCTCGAGGCTGCCGAGGTGAGCGTCGCTACATGCGCCCGCCACTCTTGGAGCCCGAGGCTTAGCCTTCGGCGTCACTGTACCGGGCGCGAAAACCTAGCGCTAACCAGCTCCCACTTAATTAGCACACGGATTAGCGCACGGACAGCGCTACCGGCCCTCCAACCGCGCAACTCTCTAATGGTCAATATTGTCGCTGCATAGCAGCCAGCAACATTAGCCAAGGTCCTGCCAATAATCTTTGCGCAGGGGCCAGCTGCATTGTGACCTCTCCCGCCCGTTTTGGGACTGGTGGCGCTCCTTATCGGTGTCGGTCCCACAACCAGCCTCGAGGTGGTGTGGAGCACTGTGGACGAATTCATTCTGCTTGGACTCCTTGGAGCGCTGGCGCCCAGACAACAGGGAACTGCTACGCTCACTTATGCAGAGGACACTGTGGTCTCTTTGGTCGCTCAGAAACTCAACGGTTCGAGCAGGAGAGAAATTGCAAAAGAAAAAAAAAAAAAAAAATTGTCTTCGCCAATGGTGAGTCGTGAGAGCAGAAACGACGTACGTCATCAAAAAGTTTTTTTTGTTTTTTTTTTTAATTAATTAATTTATTTACTTATTTATTTTGTAGAGTAGAGTTGTCAATAAAGGATGACATTGTACTCCCAGAGCCTTGAAAAACGTTGCATGGGCACTGGGAGCGCTTTCCCCATCTGGTTTAGATAAGTTGGGACATTGGGGCACAACTGCAGTTGTACTTTTCACACCTTTTGCTCGGATAAATATGGAACATTGTCTGTGTTTACTCTTTAAGTTAGGCCTGGACCCCATAGGAATTCCTTTGGAAAAGACGTTTCCGCAGAATGACCGTTGGAAGAGTCTTGGCAAGTTTGGAAAGCCTTCTTCGGGGACCCCACAGCGGAGGCCGTTTTGCGGCAAAATGCGGATTGAACTTTTCGTAATAGGACATGTGCCCGGGGTGCCATCCCAAAATGGAAAGTGGTGGTCTGTCCGAGTGACCGCCCCTGGAGCCTAGGAACCACCAATGTCCGTTGGAGGGCGACTTTGGGTGGCGGTTGACGGAGTGGTGTGACACATGGACGACAGTGTAGGCCGCTCGGACATCTTCTACTCCCGCTTGAGCTGGAGACCTTACCTTCGCGATGCACCGCCCCCCAACGTTTGAGAGTCGACACAAAATTGCGGCGGAAATCCCTCCTGCGTCACTTTTCCATGCCGCAGACCATGTGGAAACGGTTTCGGAAGCTTTTCCACGCCACATTCCGCGGCCTGTGGGGCCCCGCGGAATGATTCCGCGTGGAGTAAACCAAACCTTTCCACGACCTTTTCCGGGGCATGTGGGGTCCCGAAAACAATTCCGCGGCAAAAGTTTTCCTTGCCGCATTCCTGTGGGGTCCATGCCTTACTGTTAGGATGTGCCTCAAATGACTTGTGTAACTCTATATGGGATGCTGGGCGCGGTTACCAGCACGTGATGCTACCGACGAATAGACTGGACCATTTGTCCCTCAAAAAAAAAAAAAAAAAAAAAAAAAAAAAAGGATGTGCCCCTATGCGCTCTGGTTGTGTATCCTTACGGCAGGGACTTTTTGCCCCCTGCTGTTTTGTTTATAAATAGCAGTCTCTGGATGTCTTGTTTGGGGATAAGTCTTTTGTTCCCAAAAAAAAAAAAAAAAAAAAAAAAAAAAAAAAACTTTTCTATTAGTGAGGTAGCGTAGCTTCAATGGTAGTTTTCCGACTTTGTTCGCCTTTCTATATTTGTCTGTGGATTGCAACTCTTTGGTTGATTGTTCCTCGCACAGAATTACCCTTTTTTTTTTTTTTTTTTTTTTTTTTAAAAGGGAGCCACTCCATCTATTGGTGGGGAGCATTCCCCCTGCTGGAAACCGGGTCCAGCGTCCCTTGAATACATCTTTACCCTCTCTGCGCATTTTTTTTTTTTTTTTTTTTATAAAGAAAACCCGCTCTAGCTGCTAGTGATGATGATAAGAGCATCAATCAGTAGCAACCCAGCCATTGGCTCCATTCTATTGGTGGGGAGCTTCACCTGCTGGAAACCGGGTTCAGCGTCCCTTATTTACAATATACTGAGATACAAGTCAAGGAAAATTGTGTCTGTCAGAGGGCTGCCTCTTCAGCCAGAATCTGGCGGCCAGATAACTGTGAAAAACCTAGCAGCTGCCTATACTCAAGGAACACACCCAGATATTACCTGATGAGAAATGAAATTAAAAGGACAAAACGCTTGTCATTGCTTGGAAATAAAGAAAACACTCGCCAGCCCTCCCCCTTAACCTTACCCTCCTCCAAACCAATGAAGATCCACCAGAGCAAGCTCTGAAGGAGGAAAGAGATATGGAAATGCATCTGGCGATCTCAAACAGATCCTGGCTGTACATTAAACCAATCCTGGAAAGTGATGCCATAATCTCTTTTGAAGTCCATCTCCCCCCCTTCCCCTCCTGGCCACTCCACATTCCTCAGTTTCACTCTTGAAGAATCACCCAGCCAGTTCTTTGTGATGAATTTTTTTTTTGTTGCATCATATTAAGTCCCGATTTAGTCTTATCCCATTGGTACCTCACTTCTGTTTCTATAAACTGTTGAACTAACTCCGACATTTCTCTACCCTCAATCCTGACCATTTCCATTGTAAATACACACCTTTTATACCATAGTGCCCATAAAATAGCCTTCCTTCCCATATTAAAGGATGGACTGTGTATTCCCTGAATACTCCTATACCGGACCTTTTTTGCCATATTTACAAGGGCTCCATCTGTCAGAATATCCAGAATTTGCCCTACCACAATGGAACCCGTAGCTAGATGAGCACACACCCAATCTGCAACCAAAAAAAAAAAGTCCTTTTTAAGGGCGGCCACCCATGCCAACGGAATGGATGAGATCACTAAATCCAGGTTTTCAACTAGATTATGAGCATACTTAACTTCCTTTCTTAGTTGATTTACGGATTTCCAACTTTTATTTTCATGGTCCCACAAATCCTTAATCCTTACTACACCATATTTAACCCAAGTGGACCACGGGGATGTGGAACTTATGAACACTCTTCCTTGCGCATCCGTGATCCATCTATTGCCAAAAATTGGTTGTCGTAGGACTTCCTCATATCTAGTAGGAATTGATCTGTTAGGCAAGTGCAATTTGCGCCAAGTTTTCAATAAATTTGCCAAAAAATTGTCCAAAACCATATCTCTTCTTACCACCCCCCCATCCCCTTCTTTCTGAGAATGTGAATTTGGACGAGGAATGGTCCAATATCTGTCTTCTACCCAAATTCATGGATTAACCTCTCTGCGCATTTTAACTGGCTGCTTTGTAGCTTTGCCTGTGTTAGAGATGGGCCGCTCATCCTGGACAGGAGAGGAGTTTGTTAGCTGGGCAGCGGGAATGGCGGATGGGGCCCCTTCATCCGGTCGGCCCCTCGAGAAAGGAGCCCCATCCTCGTCATTCCAACTGCCACCTACCAACCCCCCTTCTGTGCCTGCTTGAGCAGGGCCCCGGAATGGTATAGGCAAAAGTCATCCCATAACCTGTGCAGTCAATCCCTGTACCCCAGGGCAATCAATGTTGACTGGTCTCTGATTCATTGTCCTCCAACAAATTCGGGTTACCTGACGTTAAAGGGAGGCTGGACCCGGTTTCCAGAAGGTGAAACTCCCCACCAATAGATGGAGCCTCCCCTGGGGCCAAGTCCCACTAGCGAAGAGTAAATCGGTGTGTGGCACATTTTTCGGATTTTCAAAATGTCGATGGAGGGTTTTCTCGTTTTTTTTGTTTTCGTACACGATGACAAAAAATACAAAAGGCATGCTCACAGTAGCACTTGGGAGAATGCATCCAACTGCATTCACGTCCCAGCGGTGTACCTCAGGTTCAACCCACACAATAGACAACCTGACACCGTTTTCGGGGGCGTGTCTGGCGGGCTCTGCACACAAACGACATCGGAAAGAGGCTGGGCGGGAAGCTTCAAAAACACCCCCTGGGTCAAAAAACCATAAAATTGAAGCTTCCCGTCCAACGAATGTGGCCAACTAAAACAACAAGAAAACATTTCTAAAACATGCTACTGGATGTGGGGCACTTTGGAAACGGCGGGTTGGGCAAAAATGAGTGGGCGGTCGATGTCCACTGCAATCGGCGGCTCACATGAGTCACCCCGGGCCACACGTCGTTGAAAGCCCAGCCTCGAAGCGTAACTCTTGGCTAGTCGGACTTGGCCCCTGGGGTGATAGCGGTGCCTGCTCCTATCAGCACCACTATCACCCATGAGGGGTTTAAAAAGAACAAAAAAAAAAAAGAACAAAAAAAAAAGGAGTGTTTGGTCATTAGCTTTTTTCTTCCTTGTTTTGGTTTTAATGATTCTCGATCACTGGGGAAATGCCTACAACTACGTCGGATGAGCATGGTGGTCCTGTTTTTTGGGCTTGACCGATGATGTCTGGCCCTCAAACAGGACCGCTATCTCTTTGCGAGGGATGCCAGGCCGGACTCCTAGGGCCAAGTCCGACTAGCCAAGAGTTACGCTTCAAGGCTGGGCTCTCAACGACGTGCGGCCCAGGGTGACTCACGTGAGCCGCCGATTGCAGTGGACATCGACCGCCCACTCATTTTTGCCCAACCCGCCGTTTCCAAAGTGCCCCACATCCAGTAGCATGTTTTAGAAATGTTTTCTTGTTGTTTTAGTTGGCCACATTCGTTGGACGGGAAGCTTCAATTTTATGGTTTTTTGACCCAGGGGGTGTTTTTGAAGCTTCCCGCCCAGCCTCTTTCCGACGTCGTTTGTGTGCAGAGCCCGCCAGACACGCCCCCGAAAACGGTGTCAGGTTGTCTATTGTGTGGGGTTGAACCTGAGGTACACCGCTGGGACGTGAATGCAGTTGGATGCATTCTCCCAAGTGCTACTGTGAGCATGCCTTTTGTATTTTTCGTCATCGTGTACGAAAACAAAAAAAACGAGAAAACCCTCCATCGGCATTTTTGAAATCCGAAAAATGTGCCACACACCGATTTACTCTTCGCTAGTGGGACTTGGCCCCTGGCATTGCTTTTGCCTCAGGGTCACATCAAAAAAAAAAAAAAAAGGCCCTTGCACAAAGATTATGTAAAAAGTCCTTCGGGACATCCGTAAAATTTGGATCGATAATACCTTTCTCGGCCTTTTGGCTAAGATCAAGTGTACTATCTGTTCTGATCAGTTTAATATCTGATCCGTGGTCCATCCGGCCACAAAAAAAAAAAAAAAAAAAAAAAAAAAAAAAAAAAAGAACGATACAGAGAAGATTATTTTTATTTTTCTTTAAACCACTAGTACCTCCGAGCCTGTTTTTGCCGAGCCTGAATTACAGTGCGCGCTGGAATTTGCCGAGGTTGTGTCCCGCGACACTTTTCGTTTTTTTTTTTTTTTTTTGTCTTTTCATTTTGCTGCGTTTTCACTTGTGGCGTAGTCCGCCTCCGGTAATGTCCGAAGAACTGACACACGTTAGAGCGGGGTCCCTGTGGCTTGAGGCATTGTGCGAGGCGTGGAGTATTTTTTTTGTTTTTTTTTTTTGTTTTTTTTTTTTTCTGTCCGGCCTGGGAGGCGCGTGTCGGTTCACTGGCGACCGGTACTGTGGATTGGAGGGTGGTGGTCGTCCGCACGTGGGGCGACGGACGGACGACGACGGTTGTCATCGCCGGCGGCACGTCCCGACCTTGCGCGCACGTGTGTGTGTGTGTGTGTGTGTGTGTGTGTGTGTGTGTGTGTGGGGGGGGGGGAGACTGACTCCCCAATCTGTGAGGGCCAATCGTCGTGGCGTGTCGTGTGTGCATGCCACGAGGTTCACACATGCGTCACAGCGAGTCGCTGTCTCTCTCTCTCTCTCTCTCTCTCTCTCTCTCTCTCTCTCTCTTTGTCTTTTCGTTTTGCTGTGTTTTCACTTGTGGCGTAGTCTGCTTCCGGTAGTGTCCGATAAACGGACACTGGTTAGGGCAGGGTCCCTGTGGCTAGATGCATTGTGTTATTTTTTTTTTTTTTTTTTTTTTTTTTCCTGGTAATTTTTTTTTTTTTTGTCCGGTTTGTGAGGGGCGTGTTGGTTCACTGGCGACCGGTACTGTGGATTGGAGGGCGGTGGTCATCCGCACGTGGGGCGACAGACGGACGACGACGGTTACCATCACCAGCGGCACGTCCCG
>BFEA01000789.1:154494-173699 GCA_003427395.1 Chara braunii
ATCATTTTTTTTTTCTTCTCCTCTTCCTTCTTCCAGTCGTTCTCATTCTTCGTCTTCCTTTCCTTATACTTGTTCTTCTTCTCCTTCATCATCTATTCCGGAGGCAGGGAACTATGAGGTTTGCATCACCTATTCCGTTCCCATATACCCATACAAGCTACAACCTTCTATTGGAACGCCTGTATGGGTGTGCGATATACCGTTTGTGCTTTCTTCATGACTAAGGTGTATCGAAATGGAAAAGGATACATGATTGAAATAAGAATCCTGCCTGATGAGAGGAAGGAACCTAGGAGAACTGAGAAGGAACCTAGGAGAACCGAGAAGGAACCTAGTTTTGCTTGGTTTTTTAAGCTGTGTGATGGAGGCTCCCGTGGGGTCGTCACATTGCTTGCATGAACTGACTGAGGTAAATGATGGGATTCTCGCGTAAGAATACCCTGCCATTCACCCGACTAAGCAATGATCTAGTGAAGTGTCCGTTTGACTTTGGCGTTGATAACGGGAAGATGTTGTGCGTCTTCTCTGTTGCTTTACGGACTAGACCTAAGAGGTAATCCGGTACTCCCGTGGGGTACATGTCTTCAACGACTAACAAAAGCGAAGGTAGTAGGAGGCTCCCGTAGGGCTCTCTGATCATCTGTCGAACTAGACTTGGAAGGGAATTAAGTATTCACCGGGTGAGTACATGAACTCCTAAGTAGGACGATCTGTCCGACTGGAAGATGGGAAAAAAGGAGTTTTCCGTGGGAAGTACTTTATCTCTAGCTGAACGATCTGCTTGGTATGGGAAAAAGGGTGAGGAGATAGTTCCGTATAAACTAATTTCACCACTAACTAAATTATGCATAACGAAAGTCACGTGACAAGAGGAATGAGGGTTCCCGTGGGGTCGACATACCTCTTGCTCATTCGCGATGCATAGGCAAACTAGGTGAACGGTCAGAACAACTTCACTAAGAGTTGTTTTGACCGATCTCCTACACATCAACTTGGTAGTAGGATAACTCCCGAGGGGTCATCCTAATACTTGTTTGATTTGGGGATCAACTAATCGGGGAAAAAATGAGGTGATTGTGTTTAGACAGTAGAGGGATACTCCCGGGTGAGTAACCCTACTACTTGTTTAGGTATGACTGATGGATGGTATGAATAAGTACTAACGATGTATCTGTTTAACATTGAAGCAGGATATGGGAGGCTCCCGTGGGGTTATCCTATTGCCTGCTAGGCTCCGTCTTAACAAACCAAGTAAGATATTTCAGTAAAATGAGGACCTGGTATTTGTCTGTGTTTACTAACTCAATCCTAGCTCGTCTAACTCTGAAAGAGTAGTAGGGAAGCTCCCGTGGGGCCATCCCATTACAGTCTTAAGAATAAACTGGGCTATGATCAATGAATAGTAGGAGACTTCCGTGAAGGCCACCTGTTACTGATTTGAATTAAATGGTGGTCTGAATTGTTAGAAGCAAGTATTGAACGTGCCCCAACAAGACCTTCTCAACTACTTGTTGTAACTAATAAAGGGATATTCTCCTCTAAGTTATCCAGTCGTTTGCACGAGATTGCTTGAACTGCTTGATTGCATGAGGACTGCATGAACTTTGAAGAATGTTTAAGTGCTCCCGTGAGGCGACTCGACTACTCATCTGACCAAACAATTTGGCTGGAATTGAATCAATTGATCAAGTAATGGAAGATTTTCATCTACTACTTGCGTATGTCAGGACAAGAAGAAGAGAAATGAGAAAAGAAGTGCTCCAGCGGGAGCGACTCCAAAGGTTATAAAAAGAAGCAGAATAAGAGGCAAATACCGTAGAGACAAAGAATTAGAAAAGAAGAAGTTCCACGTAGCCTCAATTCATTGATAAACTCCTAAGGGAGAAACCGTCAATGGGATGAATTGATCTCAGTTAGACTACCTCGTAAGCACCAAAGGGTGTGTTTATCCGCAAGATAGAAAATACAAGGACTTAGAGTAGCGGAAATATGAGTTCCCGAAGACAACTTAGGCAAGAGACTCCTTGAACAAAAGGAGGAGGAGTGGCAGACGACTTAGGGTAGGTAGAAGCTAGGGGGTTAGACTTTGGGATGTTGACCCCAAAACTCATAGACCAGATCTAGGGGCTTGACCCTTAGATATCAATATGTGAGAAATCGAGTGGGGATGTTGAATCTTTGTTGACCTGTGTGTGTGCAGGTCCATGTTTTGATCTACTGAAATTGAAGGTAAGTCATACAAAGAGGACTCAATATTTCTGTTATCTCTTGATAATAGGTCGGTCGTTGTCGATTCAACTTTTCCCCCTTGACTTGATACCCACGTCTAAAGTCAAACCCTGTGGTCAGTAAAACTGTCATCTGTGGTCATTGCCTAAATGATCCTAGTCACTCTCAATGGTCCTTTGAAGAAAAGTAAAGGGGTTGGGCTTACGTCTCATGAAAGATAGGGTTGTCATACAAGGTTTGGGAAGTGAGGGACAATGTCAAAGGAGTGAATTAATGGTTGACGTTGTTAGTGCATGGCATGCGAATTGTCCTTGCATATTTTGTGCATGATTTTAAATTGAATTGGACCTGATCTATTGAAGAGTCTTGGACACATAATACTTGTGAAAGTGGAAAGGGTTTCCAGCGGTAATACCTCCATATTCATTATCAGTCCTATATAACTTTTATACTAATTGATTTTCAGTCATATGTTAAGTAGAATAAAATGTCATTGGTAGTGAAATGGTTTGATTGGTACTTTAATCGTAGTGGTTAGAAGAATAATATGTTTTGGGAGTAAAAACGAAAATAGACAGCTTTCTAAAAGTTCGACCTAACTATCTAGAATTCCAGGATAGGGGAATCACATCCTGAACCTGACTTGACTAACGGGTCAGTCTTAGGCGTCTTACCGCGCGTACCCCGTTTTATGCTACAACAATCGAGAAAACACCCTCGGCCGACCTACCTCTGCAAAGACGTGTAAAAACCTTTGCATATGGGCCGGTAGCTCAGCAGGGATACGCCTACCTAAAGGTGGTGACAGCCCCTTGGATAGAGGTAAGTTGTACCTCGCGACGCCCCGACCTGTCATGGGGCGTCGTGAGAGGTATAGTCGGCGCGCACGGTCGGAGTGGTGACTCGTCGCGCTTCAAGAATAAATCCTTCGTGACACGACCGTGAGGTTCAGTGCTCCCCAACGGTTGCGGTGTCGAGCGCATCGGTCCGGCACCACACGAGGCAACGCGGGACCCTCCCGGCCACGTCACACAGGAGTTGGTCTAAATCCTCGTCGCGAATATACATGGAGCTTCCACAAGCCACTCCGGCCGAGTGCGCCAGCCATACCTCTCGCGAGCCCCTACGACAGGATAGGGCCTACGTGAGGCACACCTTACCTCCACCTTACGGGAGTTGTCACCTCCCTTCGGTGGGCATATCCCCGCCGAGCTACCAGTCCACAGTACAAAAGTTGATCAGCTGCAATCGCAGAGGTGGACCAGCCGAGGGCGTTTCTCGTTCGCTGTAGCATAGGGGGCATACGCGGTATTACGCCTCCATCGGGCCCGCACGCGAATCGACATCCTGGGGGGCTGAAGTCCCAAGCGCGACCCGTCGTTGGTCGACTAGGACGCACCCCATACACCACGCGTACACCACTATAAAGAACATAAAAATAAAAATACACACACACACACACACGTACATATACAGAACGACACAAAACAAACAACGCGACAACACTCCTAGTCCCTTAGTAGTCATCCCATAACTTTCCGATGCGGAAATCGGATAGGCGTTGCGCGCGAGACTTAGTATAAAACCACGCGGACGCAGGGCTAACTCATATCGATTCGCATTGCAAGTGTACACAAGCGGTCGCAATGATGGCGTACTATGTAGTACCCATACTCACGCGATCCTCGTTAATCTCGAGGGTCGCGCTCGACACTCAAGTGTCGGCTGACACGCGCTTTGAGGGAATGATCTCTCGACGCAGGACAAGCGCCAGGTGCGATTGAAAGCCACAGCCTCTTCTGCACCCTGTGGAGAGTGGGTGGTACACAGGTTCATACATGTGGTGGCAATCGTCTCTTATGGCCCTAGAGACCAGCTCTATCATCCAGGGTCTGGAAAGAATTCAAAGGGTTTGACTTTGGCGGCTGCTACGGACTACAACGTCCAACTATCAAGCTTAATAAGCAAAATCAAACAGTAAATAAATAAACATCCACACTCATATATCAAATCATGACTCGAGATAAAAAAAATAAAAGAAAGGGGGAAACATAAACCCATCAGGTATGCAGATCGTGCGTCACATGGTTGTCATTCTCACTGTCTCCAAGATATGGCTCATATACCAAACTCCAAATACTAAACTGCATAAAACACAAGCACACACAATAGTCACATTGCCATACACCAATATGGTTAACTTTACTGTTCCCTGTGACTCACACCACGCCTCACACACTCAAGCCTCAGTTATAGTTCAATTTTCCATAAATCTCATAAGGTCTTTATAATGGTTATTTAAAAGAAGTCCGGTTAAAACCCTCAAAGAAACATATCAAATCACAGGGCTAAGACAATCAAGCTGAGGTACAGGTGTAAGCAAAGTTGTGTCGTGAGCCGACAAGTCGGCGATCAACCAACCGATCTGTTATCAGTGATAACAGAAAGTGATCCTCGTAGGATCAAAGCTGAAGCTAGTCCAAATCCTGGATCGAATGTCCAAAGAAGACCTGTATCATACGACAGGTCAATGTCCAAGCTAAATCGTCAATGTATGGAGATCACATCCCCATAACACGTTCTCACTCAAAACTCTCTTGACAGCCGAGCTTAGGTCTATCTCTAAGTCAATGCCCAAAAGAAAAGGTAGACCTATGGCAAAATCTCCCCCATAAAGAGTGGATCGCCGGAGTCACCACCTGTTAAAATATAATTTATCTCCTCTAAACTAGGAAAGTTTTGGCAATGCTTCCCGTAGAAAAAGTGTCTTTTCAAAATTCACATGAGCCTAAATATGAAAACAAAAATAATCTTAAACATTTCAAAGTCAAATTTTGACTAACTCCTTGAATTAGCAAAAATTTTGGCAGCACTCCCTTTAGAAAATGAGACTTCCCAGATTTTTACTAATCCATATATAGAAATTAGACAAGCTGAACTTTTGAAAAGTCAAATTTTTACTAACTCCTTGGATTTGTAGAAATTTCGGCAGCGCTTCCCGTAGAGAAAGTAGCTTACCAAAATTTATACAAAGCCAAACTCAGAATCTATAATGACTTTGACTTCTCAAGGTCCAATTTCATCTAACTCCCTGAATTAGCAAAAAATTGGGCAGCACTCCCTTTAGAAAAGAAGACTTTTCAGATTTTTACTAAGCCAAAAAGTCAGACAAACTTAACTTTGAAAAGACAAAATATGACTAACTCCTTGTTTTTTTTTAAATTTCGGCAGCGCTCCCCGTAAGGAAAGTGGCTTACCAAGGTTTATACAAGACCAAGTACAAATAAAAGATCCCAGAAAATGCAGAAATTGATCTAAGTAAAAAAAACTTAAATAAGAAAATGCGGGCATTGAAACTAACTCTTATGGCTCTAGCACGTGGCGAGCAACTAAAGCAACTACCTATCAAACTGAAGCTCAGACTAAGTAGTGACCTCACTCAGTCATATGCAGGCCAAACCACATGGTAAGTACTCTCACCATCCCATATTAAACTTAACAAACAGTAGTTCATAGTTTTTCAATGATTTATCCCTTTATACCCAGCTTACATAGAGCATAAAACTAGACTATGCAAACTTATGGAACATGTCTAGCTCAGCCATGAAGTATATACAAACACTGGGCACCACAACTTTTCTCTTCTTTGGGCATATGACTAGGTCACCCTAGTCGCCCTGAACTGTTTAAGTATCCCAGTTTTATATAATTATCTTCACTTAGTCTTTTGAGGTAACATATTACTGAATCGATCACCTTTAACTCAAGATCCAGCCTGCCCCTTCTTACCATAAGTTTTACTCTTAATTAATACTCTCTTCAAGTTGATGATATGTTATAGTCAGACCACCCAAACTTATGGGACCCTGTCTGACAAGCTTGTTCATAGATAAAATAATAATAACATATAGTCAAATTATAACCTTTGGGTTCCATCATGTGCGAGGCATTGGACTAAGACCATCCAAACTTTTGGAACATGTCTGCTCCTCCGTCTGGTTTATTCCTCTTAAAGCCAAAGCAGGAAGAGGCTGAGCCACCCAAACTTATGGAACATGCTCAGACCTCCTCATTCAGAAACTAAAAAAACTGACAGAAAGCCAAAGTAAACAAGGCAACCAAGCCACCCGAACTTACAGAACGTGCTTGGCTCCCGAAAAGTCAAATCACAGTTAACCCTCATAAGTCAGAGCAACCAGACCACCTAAACTTATAGAATGACCTGACTCTCCATGCAATCCCACAACACTGGGTCTCCCCAAACTTATGACGACTTGCCAGCCTCCAGAGCAATTAGACCACCCAAACTTATGGAATGGTCTGATGCTCCAAGCAATCCAAAATAAACACAGCACTGGGTCTCCCCAAACTTATGGGGACTTCCAAACCTTAATGACCCAGTCAAACTTCATGCAATACTGCCTTTCTCTCATCCTTCCCCCAGATGCAATCCCACAATCTGCTTTCAGTCAAACAACAACACCGAAACTGACATTGCACACACATTCTTTTATTTAGTCTGAGTCGTGTCCTGAAAGTCAAACTGAAAGTCAAAATAGGGGGACAGGCAACATACTCAGTCAAACATAAAAGTGAATACAAGTAGGGACTAGACTGGGTTCATGGAAGGAAGACAATTGTTACCTTTCAGTTCCCTGCCTCCAGAACTCCCCCTTAGTTCCGGCAGAGCTTCCGCAATCGGTGGGCTGACTCCCCACAGAGTCTTGCTGCGGTCCTACGGATTGCAATCCCGCCTGCCGACTTCCTCTCAGAACAAGATTAGACTGAGAGTAAGAAGGACAGAGGTAGGGGTTTGAGACTCTCGAGATACAAGAGGGGGACAACTCAACTCCCAGGAGAGGGCCTTAATACCTTCACTCGCCTGAGGGCTCCGCAATGGCGGCAAGAAAGCAACAACTTGGTCAAACTCTGAGTCAGACTGCCGAAATCAATCATCTGACGACCTCCCAATTCACAGCACTAACCCCTTTTTGCAGGACCTGGTCACACCTCCAAGTCATTGTGCCTTCACCTTCGATCAACGGGCAGCTACGCAGCCTTAAAAGGGCTGCATTCGAATTGTGCACACCCTTCTTGTGCTCTATCCAAAATGCCGGTGGAAAGTAACAACTCTCACGGGATTTTAGTATGCTCGGCAAAACACCCGGGCTCCGTGCATAACACTCCAACTTCGCAAGTGAGTTCGTCTTCTCACGGCGCTCTGTTCCCAGGCAATGATCGCCCAATCACCCTCCTCCTAGCTATAGCAGTGAAGCACTACAGTTGCAAGTAGCAACCATCAAGTACAGGCAGGTGTTGGCCAGGCAGGATGCCGCCAGACCTAGGTACGTGTCCTCACCGCTTCCTCTCTCTAACTCTTACTTCTTTTCCCCCTTCACGTACATCCCTCTCACTTGCTCAACCACACAATTGTTTGTTGTTATGACTATATTCAAAAAAATAAAACGAAATTGAAACGTGTAGCCCAACATCACAGTTCTGCTTCCGGTTCACCCTGCATCGCCAGCCTGCCATCAGCCTCTAAGGTAAGTATACTCTCCAACTCCCTTTTTTGGCTTCCTCATTCCCCTTATCTCCTACACTCTGCCGGTATGTCCGAGTGTCATCTGAACCTTCCGCGGCAACATCGAAATATGCACTACTTTCCAACGATGCGCACTGAGAGATAGAGAGAGGCAACTTCATTGGTAGAATGGGCTAAATCGACTGAATCTTCCGTCAGAACGTAGGAATATACATTGTCCCGTCGAAGTCTTTTGCTGTCGGTGCGCCCGTTTATATTGAGACTGAATCTTCAACTAGAAGGTGGCCAGGTACATCCCGTTCGAACCCACCAGCCTACAGGTAAGTCTTCAAACCCGCGCCTCGCTCTTCACTTCAACGCCAACGATAGGATGGGCAACACACTGGCTAACAGACAAGTCCCTAACTCCCGCGGCTGTCCTCAAGCCACCTCCATCGGTTGAACGACAAAAATCGACTGTATCTACTGTTAGAACACAAGCAGATATGCCTTCATCCCATATGTCGGGTCAGCGCGCAATTCGGTGTCGTAGCTTGGCTTCCGGTTCATCCCGCATCGCTTTCACCGAGGTAAGTATACATTCTCTCTCTCTCTCTCTCTTTCTCTCTCTCTCTCTCTCTCTCTCTCTCTCTCTCTCTCTCTCTCTGTCTCTCTCTGTCTCTCTCTGTCTCTCTCTGTCTCTCTCTGTCTCTCTCTGTCTCTCTCTCTCTTGACGAACCTGGCCAAAAACTCGACCGGGTGCACTCTGTTTTAGATAGGGGTTGAGTATTAAGTGCCTAGGAGCCCACCACCTTCCGTGTCTTCGACCGCACTCGTGCTTTCGATCATCACCATGACCGACAAAGTGGATGCCCGCAATTCGACCACCAAGACCGATGGCTTAAGGATGAACCTTCCACTAAGGCACGGGAAGGTGCACGACCATATTAAATCACAAAGGTGTGAGTATGGACTAAGGAGCTGTCGGATGCCCAAGCCGCCACGCGCGCGTTAGGGAGGGGCCAGTTCCACCGATGGGATGAATAGAAGTCAAATGAATCTTCCGCTAGAATGCGGACAGGTGCATTCACGCTGCAGAGCCGTTCCTCCCTCGCACGGCTCATATTTCCTGCACTATTGAATCGACCCACTAACGTTTCAATCCGACCTCACCATCGGATTCGCCCTGCCGAAAACCCCCCGGATCGCTTCTTTCCTCGGCCGATTTCGTCGAGAATCGACCGAGTTTCACGATAATCACATCTTCCCACCTCCGCTATCGTTGCACCTCCGCGCACCTACACTAACCTTCTACTAATTCCGACATCACCACTATGTTCGCCTAGCCTAAGGCTCAAAACCCCCATCCACTATTTCCTCGCCCCCGCCTCCATTGTTAATCGTGCACGCCGCTCCTTCTTTGCGTCGCCCTGCCTGCCTACGCGCCATCGCTCTTCTCGCTGTGAGTGCACCTGGCGGGATCCATGTCCAGGTTTGACCAGTTTTTGTTGGCCTCATCCTCTTCCCCTTTCGCCCACAGCCCATCGCCTTTCTGCCTCGCTGCAGCGCTCCACTTGTTTGCACTGCGCTGCCCATCTTCCCCGCTCGTATGCACCCGACGCTGATCCTTGTCCGGGTTCACTCCCTGCCCACTTTGCCTCTTCGCCTGAGCGCACCCGGCATCGCTTCACGCCTATGTCTCCGCTGCTGCTCAGTGCTGCGCTGCCCGGCCAGCCCCTCCACCCGCTCGCTAGCGGCTAGCGCCCGTCCATCTCTTTCTACTACGAGTGCTGCTAGGTTCGTCCCCTCCCTCACTGGCTGTCCTCATCTCGACCGCTCCGCCTGTTGCTGCCTGGTGTAAACGACCGAACCCGCTGTCCAGGCGATACTTTGTTGGCCCTCCCAGTGTGGCATTGGGCAGAAACTGCCTTAGCGCTCACAGGGGGAGGGGACCTAAGGAGAGGCACAACGATCGACTCATCAGAGAAGCTCGGCCTTGATGCTACAGGCTAACCCCCTGGCCGGTATCACCTGCTTGCTGCAGCAGGTGTCACGCCTGCTGGTGATCGCAGCTCCCACATGTTCCTTTGTTGGAGGCTTGAGCACAGATGTGGCTGCTACGGGGTTCCCCTTAATGCCATAAAGAGGCAACTTCGGCATAGTCACGAAAACAGTTCGTAATCACACCGCCGGCAGCCCTGCGAATACAACACACCCCCATGCGCCCTGTTGCTCAGTCGCGGCATGACAGAGGACCCATTGCCAGTATCCCGAACAGGCGGGCCCGTCAAACAAAGCACGCACCCAAGGTCCTCGACTGTCGCGACGGCCATCCGTGCCCGACAATACTATAACGGAGCCAGGCCTGTTGGTCCCGACATCGGCCTCGGAATCGATCATCGAGCCAAAGGAGCTTAACAAAAATTCTTAAAATTAGAAAAAAAATAATAAATAAAAGTAAGAATAAATGTGAAAACACAACAAAAAGGTAAGGGGACGAAGTGCCGCGCATTCGTTTGGGCCATGACGTCGCGCACACCCAGCCTGCCCATGGTTACGTCTCGCCGTCAATACCCCGCGTACGCCGCTCACCCAATCGAGGGCCTAAGCTTCCTCTCGTGCGTGTGCTGTCAAACAGGCGAGGCAGCTCTGGCGTGACCTGTAGACGACACGCCAAATACCCTTGTAAGGGTATTTGGTACGACAGCGGGACCGCCGCATGCGACAACGCGACAATGGACTGCGGACGCCCAACCGTCCAAATTTTGGACCGTCCTTCCGCTTCCGGCGTTGGATTAGGATCATGCGCAAAAACATCACCACCTATGTACAAGTAAATGACTCTATGGCCCCACACTTCACGCTCCACCGATCGGTCAGGCAAGGGGACCCGATAGCCCCCTTCCTCTTTGTAGTTATAATGGAGGCCTTGTCGCCCAACCTGAGACACAATAAGGACATCAAGCGCATTAGGCTCGCAAGGATCCCAGAGGAGGCCGTCCCGGTGTGTTCCTTGTTTGTTGATGATCTGACCATCATGATGGAGGTGTGTTTAGGTAACATGAAGGAAATACAGGCCCTTATGAAACTTTTTTGCCGACTGTCGAACATGACCGTGAATTGGGGACAAAAGACGTTGGGGTGGTGGTTATATCACCAGGGGCCCAGGGGGGCATATCCCCAGAAACCCCGCGCATCTCATGGCTGGCCCCAGAGAGTCCAAAGACACCCCTGTGGGTGCTCGGAGCATCAGTAACCGCAAGAGGAAAACTGACAACTAATGATGAATGGGTCACGTCCCCCATAGAAGCGAAGCTGCAAGGATGGGATGACAAGCAGACATCACTGTTCAGGCGGGCCCTGGTGATTAACAATGCAGTTTTGGCTGCTTTATGGTATAAGTCGGTGCTTTGGCCGCTTTCTAGACTTGGGCTCAGGGCCCTCAAGAGGCAGCTAGCAGCCTTCTTGTCTCGCATAAATGGTTAACAGGTACCCTCACTTTTCACCCCTTGGGTAACCTTCACCAACAGGAGAGGAAATAGTAGGGTACCGCATGCAATTAGCCGGGTAGCATGGGATTCGGTAACCGAGCCCAAAGCTCGGGGAGGCTTGGGGATCATAGACCCCGATATCCAACTTCCGGCCCTCAGTCTAAGATGGATCCAGACCCCGCTTTTTTAGCCCTCCTCACCCTGGATCCCTCTGGCTTTGGCACAAATAGCAGACCTCGCCCCAGAAACCCACCCAAAGATCGATCCGTTGGTGTGCCTTGACGATAGATTCTGGCGCATCCCGCAAAGATATAGGAATGAAGAGACGGCGGAGGAATTATGGCCACGTCTGCTAAAGGCATGAAGAAAACTCCCTTTGCCCTTCAGGCCAACTCCAGATAAGTGGGAGGAAGTCTAAAGACAACCCCTCTTCGGAAATAAGGATCACTGACTCTTGTGGACAAGTGAGATGCAGTTCTGAAACCCCATGGAAAGGGTGGGTGAAGCACGGGGTGCTAAGGGTAGGGATTTGTGGGATGCAGAAGCCAGAGGATGGAAGAGCACAAAACGAATGAGAAGGTGACTGCGCTATTGTCACCGGACTCGGGAAGCACTGGAGGAATTGATAGAAAGCCTCTCGCTGACATGGTATGCTATTCTGAGGAGAGGCCCCCACCTGGAGGAAGGCGACTGGGTTGGTCTGGCAGGGAAGACAAACCAGGTGGGACGGGTCCACCTGGTGGGGCGGGAAGAGGTGTTGGTGGAATATTTTGCGATAGGAAGGAACGCCCGGTTAACGGGGAGCAGGCAACCCTTCGAATGGAGGAGAAGAAAGGAGGTCTACCATATCACTGACAAGGTGATTGAGGAGGACACGGGGTGCAGGGCTTCCAGACCCGAGACTCCACTCGGGGAACTGCACTTGGATCCTGGGGAATGGAGGTGGAAGCGAGGGAATACGGTGGCCAAAAGAGGGGACAAAAACGGCATACAGGATGTTAAAGACCAGCAAAGATGTCTTGCTACAACGGCAAATAGCCCAGCGCTGCCTACCCACAAATGACAAGCTGATTGACCACACCCGGTTGGAGCAGCAAGGCCGTGCTCTGCCATGGTGTCGAAAGTGCATATCCAGCCTCCCCCCACAAAAGAGGCCGGAGACGGTGAAACACATCTTTATGCAGTGCCCATCGTCTGTATTGCTTTGGCGGTGGTGGGACAGGATCTGGCGGCAGATGTTTCCAGAATTACTGTGGCCATGGGATTGGAGGGCGATATTGTTGGGGCATTGCCCAAATTTTCCAATAGGTGAGTGCGCTTGGAACCTCTTCCATCTGGACAGAAGATCCATACTTTGGGTAATCTGGTGGAGGAGGTGTGTTCTGGAAATGGAGGGAGCCAGAGTGGAGGAGGGGGAGTTCACAGAACAGCTTAAACAGCTGGTGCAAACCGAGATTACCGTTCGCTGGCAGGCTGCGACGGAAAGGCAGGACAGTGTACATTTTAAGAAGGATGTGGATCGGATTATTTCTCGCTTCGACGAAGAATGGCTGGGAGGGAAGAGGGGGGGCTGGATAGCCAAGGTGACATGGTCGGGGGATGAACAGACAGACCAGCGAACGACAGAGGAGGAGCATCCTTAGGAGATGAAGCGGGAATACAGACTGCAGTTTCACGATTGGACGGTCATCGACTCTGGGATCCCATTCAGGACGACTTCGGGAACCCTTTCCCTCCCCACCCACTGTCGGTGGTAGGGAACCCTGCAACGAGAGAACTAGCCTAAGTTTAAATAGGGAGCTCTACCAGTAGCAGAGTTGTGGCATACTGCGTAGCCACACGGGCCCTGCAGGGCCCGTCCCGGACATTCAGCCTAAAAGCCTAAAACTTAGGGCTTACAAGCCCCGGTTGTTTCAGCCCGAAAGCTGAAAAACGAGGGTCTGCAGGCCCTACCCCGTTTCAGCCTATTTCTGGGTCTTTTCAGACCCAGAGTTTTCAGCCTGAAATGGAGGGCCATTTTCAGGCCCTCATTGTTTCGACCTGCCCCTAAGACTCAGGCACGTAAACAGGGATGCGGAACATGCCAAGAATAGCCTGTTCCTCACGAGTTTGAGCAGGAGCTGCAGCTGCAGCCCCTGCCTCCCTTCGGCAGGCTCAGAAGGCACACCCGGTAGTACATAGGAAGTTCCCATGCCCTTCACGGGTAGGTAGTTCAGTAGGCACGAGGTAGTCTTTAGGATTTCGACCGCAGCACTCAGGAGGAGCGTTGCAGTAGTCTTCAGCGCTAGGTGGTATTAGCGCTAGCTGTAGTCTTCGGCGCTGGGCGCCATAGCTGTAGCTGTAGTCTTCAGTGCTGGGCGCTGGTAGGTGGTAGATCGTAGAGTGGGAGAGAGACTGGCGGAGGCCAGTGATACTTACCTGTGGCGCCATCGCTCCAGCTCCATCTTCGTGGTACCTGCATCAAGGCGCCAACTTCACAGGTTAGTACTGGACACAGAGAGAGAGARAGAGTTCTTCTTCTTCCTCTTCTAAGTCCACCTTCTCTTCTCATCCTCTCGCCACCTGATTTCTCAGACTACAACAGAGAGAGACGAGTCGTGACTTGAGACTTGACGACATTGGATCCAGACTTGACATTTGGGATTCAGACATTTCGACGAGGGACTATTTGGGCTTGTGCCGAAGACTTGGTGTTGACGACATTCCCATCTTCCCCCTCCTCTTCGTGTATCCCCTTCCTCTTCGTCTGTGTATGGTATGGGCTGGCACAGTCTTCTTGTGTGAAGCACCAGGCCTCATTCACACCATGTAACGATGATGATGAGGTAAGTTCAGGACAGCATTGCAACATTGATTGTTAGGATCACTGGTATCTAAGTCTTCCGTTGTGCTATCTTATACTTTGTATGGAAAGGCCGGTTCTTGTTCTGGTCTGCACGTTACAGTATGCAACAGTTTGGTATCGGAGCGGACCTCTCATTCAGAGGACCCGCTCAATCAAGTAGCCAGCTTGCGATCTATTGATCACTCATTAGTAACGCAAGTAGGACTTAGTCAAATCTCTGAATTTTTTTTTCTTTTCCTCGCAACAACTATCTGAAATTTCTGATATTAGTAGTTCGTTTTTACTTAGCAAATATCTGAAAATTTCTGATAAATCGCATTTCGTTTTGTCTGAAAATTCCCGATAGTAGCATTTCGTTTCTCTGATATTTCGCATACATAGCTGAAATTTCTGAAGTTAGTATTTTCGTTCCCTAGGCATATTAGGATAACGATAGAAGTGGTTATATTCTCGGAAACTGAAATTATTCTTTTCTGAAAATCGCATTTTCATTCTATCTTGCAAATTTTTTTTGAAAACCGAATCTTGCGAAGCCTACCAATATTGCGTTAGGCATATTCGGAGGTTGCTATATTCTCAGAAACTGGATTTCGTTCTTTTTTGAAAATCGCATCTTTACTCCATTTCGCATTTTTTTTTTTCAAGATCGCAGTTTGTAAAAGCCGAAACTTTGCGGCACCTAGCCTAGATCTCGTTCATAATACTCTTCTTATATATCCTACTCATCATAAATCGACAGATATATATATAAAAAAAAAAAAGGGAAGTAGTCCTCTTTTATTTTTTATTTTATTTTATCTGTTGATTAGGGCCAGAGGAAAGTATTGTTGGGTTGGTTACCTACCTACGTTTTCCCTCCCACCCACCCCTTGCATGCATCCCGGTTCGGTACAGTGCCACGTCATAGTGCCAGATCAGCAATGCCACGTCAGCAGTGCCACGTCACAGTGTCAGGTCACAGTGCCACGTCAGCAGTGCCACGTCAGCAGTGCCAGGTCACAGTGCCACGTAAGACTCAGTGCCACGTCAGCAGTGCCACGTCAGCAGTGCCACGTCAGACACAGTGCCACGTAAGCAGTGCCACATCAGCAGTGCCACGTCAGACACAGTGCCACGTAAGCAGNCGTCAGCAGTGCCACGTCAGACACAGTGCCACGTAAGCAGTGCCACATCAGCAGTGCCACGTCAGACACAGTGCCACGTAAGCAGTGCCACGTCAAACACAGTGCCACATAAGCAGTGCCACATGAGCAGTGCCACGACAGACACAGTGCCACGTCAGACAAAGTCCACGTCAGTAGTGCCACGTCAGCAGCATGACGGGCCTGCCAGGCCAACTGGCCAATGAGCCCATTGCTGACTACAAAAAGCGCGTCCATGCTCAGCTCGCTGCAATCGAGGCCGAGGAACAACGCCAGCTGGCAGTTAAGGCTGCCCAGCTACAAGCTGAAGAAGCGGCAACAGCAGAAAAGTTGCGGCTACAGGCCGAAGCAGACGCAGATGCCCAGGCTTTGCTGCAGCGGCATGAAGCCAACAGCATCGAGAAACTCAAGTACTAACACTTTGAACCGAACGGCGACGAGCCAACACCGGAAGAACAGCAAAAGGAACTCATGGCCAAGCTCGTGAGCAGGTTGGTTTACACATGTAACCACCTACACTCCGAGTTGGCAAACCTCCAGCGGGCCGTGCGGAATCACAAGACTCAACACAAGGATGCCACATGGGCATTGGACGCCCGTGTACTGGGCCTGGAACAGGCTGTACCAGGACCAGATGCTGGAGCTTCCAGCAGTGGATCCTCTAGCCGCCAACTAGAGGAACGCGTTGACTACGTAGTGGCAATGCTAGGAGACATAAGTGCCTTCACAGAGCCGGCCACCATCAGCCAGCGGTTCGAGTTGCTGGACACTAAGATCATTCAGGAACAGCAGACTGAGCACAACCACAACAACATCTCGGCGAGGCCATACAAGATGCCGACGTTCCGGATCGAGAAATTTGATGACTACACATATCAAGACCCGGCCGTCTGGTGGCAAGGATTTACAACAGAGTTGGGGATTCACGAACTCCCTGACCATCTGTTCATCAGTGCTCTGTTCATCAACACCAAGGGAGGTTGTCAGATCTAGCTCAACCACATGGCAACCATCCACGGCGTCCAGGTTTCAGACCTGTACAAGAAGGTCTCCTGGGAGGACATGACAAAGGAATGGAAAAAGCGGTTCATCGTCGACGATGCCCCGACACTCGCCGTCAACCGCATCTTCACGATGGCTCAAGGGAGCACACCGACACATGACTGGCTCATGGATTGGCAGAAAATCATGGCGACGCCCTATTTGGACTTGTCATTTCCGCATCTGCGGTGTGAGTTCTACAACAGGTCATGCGCAGCTCTCAGCCTCGCACTTGGTGATCGCGAGCAGTACCACACTTTCGCAGAGATCATCAACAAGGCGAGAGAGCTCATCAAGACTAACAGGCCGGCTGCACACGAGAAGTCCACGTGGCAGCCAACCTATGTGAAGAAGGTACGAACTGGTCCGCGACAGCAGCAGTTCGCTGCAGTCCAGTCGGACAGTGGAGATAACCCAGCAACCACTCCAGCATCAAGTGACGGAGATCAGGTGGCTGCTGTCCAACCGTGAAGCAACAACAAGTCCCGCAACAATGGGAAGGCGAAATCCGCATCGCAGGCAGGAAATGGACAGCCAGTACAAGTTCCATGGGTCAAGTTTGGCTTGACCGAGGCAGAGTACAAGGTCCGCAGCCGCTATGGCAGCTGCTATTGGTGCAACAGCACCAAGCACAAGACCTCCCTGTGCCAAGATCAGGGCAAGGAGGATGTGCGACCCCGCCTCAGCTCGGGAAACTGAGCTCCGCGGAAGGTGAGGCGACTCCACCTTCTACTCCGCCAGATTCGGCCGCCTTGCTAGCGGCCTCCTGCACATCTGGGGAGAACGCGAATGTCGCAAGTCCTCGATACACTTACGAGGACTATGCTGTCCACTTGGTTCCACCACTGGACCAACCGCTCCACGTGCAACAATCCATCGCATGCACGGTTTCATCACCATCGGCAACCGATTCGGCACCTTCGCCGCAATCTATCGCCGGGGATTCGATGTCATGGTCAAGACTTGAAGAGCTCGACCCATTGACGTTCACGGACTTCAAGTGGATGCCCGTCCCCCCGACCGGACGATTGCCGAAACCGCATTGCAATGTGCTCATGGCACAACTGCGAGATTACTTGCACACTGCAGTACCAGCTCCGTTGATGGACGCCGGAGCAGAGGTTGTCGACCTTCACGCTTACATCGCGAAGATCGACCGTGAGTTCAAGACGCAACGGTACGACGACATCAACGCACCATTGCTATACATACGCATTCAGATCGGAGAGGCGACCTGCAGTGCCTTGATCGATTGCGGTGCGCGCCGGCCTTGGCAAATGCGTCCGGAGGAAGCCCCAACCTACGCAAGTCACATTGGCGGACGATTACACGCACAAGTCAATCGACCGGTGCATTGACAGCGTCCCAGTGTACTTTGCCCCTCACGCAAGTGAGGGGGTGTCCTGTGATATTCTGGACACCAAATTTGACATGATCTTGGGCATATCATGGCTGCGAAGCGAGGATCACCCGGTGAACTTCTTCCACCGCACCGTTCACATTCGTGATCGGAACGGAGTATTAGTTCCATGCACGGTACCTCTTCCTCATCCTTCGATCAACTGCCACGTGGTATCTGCCGCAAGCATGCGAGTTTCCATCATCAGAGATGACATCGAGGAGATGGGGGTGTGTTTTCTCCACCCCCTTCTGCCCCATGACGCTTCATCTTCAGATTCACGCATCACCGAGCTTCTCGACGCCTACAGTGACGTGTTCGAAGGCCCGCACGGAGTAGCACCGGATCGACCCATCCGCCACGAGATCATCCTCGAGGACGGGGCCGTACCTCCGCGCGGTTGCATCTACCGAATGAGCGAGGAGGAGTTAAGTGTGCTTCGGGCACAACTCGACGACCTTCTAGAGAAAGGCTGGATTCGGCCTAGCTCATCGCCATACGGTGCTCCTGTTCTCTTCGTCCGGAAGAAGAACAAGGACCTGCGGTTGTGCATCGATTATCGCAAGCTCAACGCGCAGACGATCAGGAACGTCGGCCCTCTCCCACGCATCGATGATCTTCTCGAGCGATTGGGCAGCGCCCAGTTTTTCTCTAAGCTGGATCTCAAGTCAGGGTACCACCAATTCGAGATTCGCAAGGAGGATTGCTACAAGACCGTGTTCAAGACACGGTACGGGCATTTCGAATGGCTGGTCGTGTCGTTTGGCCTTACGAATGCCCCAACCACTTTCCAAGCGGCTATGACAATGGAGTTCCGACACATGCTGGATCAGTTTGTACTCTACCTCGACGACATCTTGGTGTATAGTCGGAGTTTGGACGAGCATGTGGAGCACCTGCGCACCGTTTTGGAGCGGCTACGACAAGCCAAGTACAAAGCAAGCCGCGACAAGTGTGAGTTCGTACAGCAGGAGCTGGAGTACTTGGGACACTATGTGACGCCGCAAGGCATCCGTCCGCTCGCAGACAAGATCGAGGCCTTACGAGTATGGCCCGAGCCCACCAACACCACGGACGTTCGTTCATTCATGGGATTGGCGGGCTACTATCAGCGATTCATCACTGGATACTCCAGGATTGCTGCACCTATGACGAGGTTACAGTCGCCAAAGGTGCCATTCGTATTCGATGACGATGCACGCCGCTCATTCCAAGCACTTAAGACGGCTATGCTGATGGCACCCGTCCTTAGCATCTATGACCCCACCTTGCCGACGCGAGTGACTACGGACGCTTCCGGCTATGGCATTCGGGCAGTCTTGGAACAGCACGACGACGACGACTGGCACCCTGTGGAGTATTTCAGCCACAAAGTGCCTCCCATCAACTCGCTTGATGATGCAAGGAAGAAGGAGCTGCTCGCATTCGTGATGGCCAGGGTTGTCGAACCCCGGCCCCGGGACCCCGCCGGGGTTCCGGGGTTCCGGGGGTCGGCACCCGGGACCCCGGCCCCCTGTAGGGGAAAAAAAAAAAA
>BFEA01000789.1:223123-238779 GCA_003427395.1 Chara braunii
AACCGGCGCACAGGTCACCGCCTTCTTGAGGGCGCGAAAGGCGTCCTCGCACAGGGGTGTGCAAAACCACGGCGGGTTCTTCCGGAGGAGGGTAGAGGTAAGGACGTAGGAATACCTAGCGTATCCCTGGATAAAATTACTATAGTAGCTGGTGAGGCCTAGGAAGCTGCGAAGCTGCTTGGCAGATGTGGGGACGGACCACTCTGCAATAGCAATGATCTTCGCGTCGTCCATGTGGGGACCCTGGTCAGACACATGGTGTCCTAGAAAGTCCACTTTGCGCTGGGCAAAGCGACACTTACTGAGCTTGGCATAGAAGCCATGCTTGCGTCAGCGCTGTAGGACATCATGGAGGTGTCTGATATGGTCTTCTAAGGTACGACTGCAGACCAAGATGTCGTCCAGGTATACGAGAACGACATCTTCAAGGATGTCCCTGAAGATGTCGTTCATCGCCGTCTGGAAGGTGGCGGGGGCATTGGTGAGGCCGAATGGCATCACCGTGAACTCGTAGTGGCCGAAGCGCGACCGAAAGGCGGTCTTCGGCTGATCCTCTGTGGCAACGCGGATCTGGTGGTAACCGCTACGAAGATCGATCTTCGTGAAGAAGCGGTTGCCTGTCAGACGGTCAAACAGCTCATCTGCGTGGGGCATGGGATAGTTGTTCTTAATCGTGTAACGGTTAAGGCCGCGATAGTTGATGCAGAGGCGGAGAGTTCCGTCCGCTTTGGGAGCAAAGAGGACAGGTGCACCCCAAGGGGAGTTACTGGGTTTAATGAAACCCAGTCGAAGGAGCTCCTCAAGCTGACACTTGAGTTCCGTAGCCTCTGGGATCGAGAGTCGGTACAGTGGCTGATGGTGAACACAATAGTCTGGCACGAGCTGGATAGAATGCTCAACACCGCGCATCGGGGGAATCCCGCTGTATGAGAAATACGAACAGCCATTTCGTCAAAACGGACATATTATATTTTTTTAACAAAATCAAAACTGACTTTTTTTGGCAAAATCCGGTCAGAATTTTTTGCTCGTGGGCCCAAAACGCCGGACCCCCTACATGTATCTGGTCTATGGTTGAGACCATTTTTTTTTTTTTTTGTATCTGGTCTCAACCATAGACCAGATACATGTAGGGGGTCCGGCGTTTTGGGAATGTCGGACCCCCATGAGCAAAAAATTCCGACCGGATTTTGGCAAAAAAAGTCAGTTTTGATTTCGTTAAAAAAATATAATATGTCCGTTTTGACGAAATGGCTGTTTACGGGGGAAAGACGTCGCGGTACTCTCGAATCAGGTCGCGAACGGCCGGCTCTTAGTCTGTCGTGAACCGTGTGAGTTCCTCAACATCTGCGCCGGCACGAGACGTATGTGTCTACTCGACAATCGACGACGCAGAGGCCTGGGACGTGGAGGGGGTATCCACAGGTTGACGGGTGGACGTAGAGATGGGAGCCGCGAAGATGGAGGAAGGGTCATGGGGATCGGGCTCCAGAGAGATGAGCTCAACCTCGGGACAAAGTGGATCATAGCGAAAAAGATCCATGACGTTCACTGAGTAGAACGTGACGTCCTCCTGTCGTATGAAGTGAGCAAACTGACGAGGGGAAGTGAACACAATGTCGGGGTGGGACCCTGAGGGACGAGGGTCCTGGGGAGGTAGGTCGGGCGGGGTGTCGCCCGTGGTTCCAATGAACGGGACGCGATAAGTCTGACCACACTTCGTTTTGAGAACGAGTGTCTCGGTCGCCCATTCGGCCTCTGTGCCACGGAATCGGCGAGACCAAGGAGTGCCAAGGATAAAGTCGTACCCGGTCTCCAGCACGTCGAAGTATGCGGAGGAATGGTAGCGCCTAGGCGTCTGGGTACTATCCGATGGCTGGAGGGTGAGGGAGAAGTGGAGGTCGGAGACCGTCTGATCGAAGAAGCGCTGCGTCTTGTTATCTCCGAGGGTAACGCAGATAGGAGAGCGAGACCAAGAGGTAGCTAGGCGAGCTTCCTCAACCACTCGAGGGTGAACGAAATCTCTCTGCGAGCCAGAGTCCCATAAAGCGCGGTACACCCTCGTAGATGTCCCTAGGCGAATAGGGATGATGCGTAGGGTGCGATCAGGGTGAGAGAGCAGAGCGAGAAGACGACGCAGGACGTTGATGTGTCTCGTGAGTCGCTCCTGACGAGCCTGCAGAATGCTCAAGTCCAGGAGAGATGACACAACGTCATCGCGAGTCGCCAGCTGAGCGCTACAACGGGTTGTGCGAATGGCGCGACGCGTCGGAAGTCTCGGGGCAGAAGCGCTAGATGCGGCAGTCTCCTGGGAGGCAGACGGTACCTCGACAGACGATGGGGCGGAGAAAACTGCGTCTGTCGTGTCCTGAGGGTCCTCTGGTGGGGTAGCCAAAGGGGCAAGCCGCGACTCGGTGGTCGGGGAGCCGACTACGTGCGAGGCCTCAGGGGCACAGTGCACCGTGGCTAGGTGGATGGGGCTGGTCGGGCGGGGCCGGGGCCGGGGGGGGGACTGAGATCGACGCTGACGAGAGATGTCAGCGTAGTGCCGATCGAGGGCGGTATGGTATGGACACCATGAGGAGGTGTGTCCATCTAGGCAGCAACGAAGGCAGTCGCGCAGGGCCTCGAGGGCGGCACGTTCCTCAGGGGATAGAGCTCCGCGAGGAGGGACATAACCCTGCGGGAGGTCTATTTGAGGAACCGTGGGTGTGCGGGCGCCAGCCTGTGCAACCCGACTGCGTGCACGACCCATGGCAGACATGACCATCTGCAAGCACTCGGCCATTGGGACAGTGTCGTCATCCAAGTGGTACTGGTTGACGTCCCGAAGCTCGATGTCCTCGGGGGCGTCCCCAATGGTAGGATCGAGCTCGGCTGAGGCGTCCTCTCCATACTCGAGAGAACTGTAGTGCCGAGCGAATGGCGCTCCAGGCCGAGTCAGGCGACGAAAACGACCAGCAAACGAGGAGCGGCCTCGGGTGGTACCCCGAGACTGGGAGGTGGTGGCTGGCCGCGAAGAGGATGGGGCGACGGAGAAGCGACTACACATCCTCTAGTACTGACGCGCAGCCTCGTATGCCTGCTACGCGGAAGAGAATGATCGCCTCCATAGCTCTAGGCGGTAGTCAGTCGGCAGGCTGACAAGGAACCGGTCGGTGAGTGTGACCTCCGGTAGGAACGTCTCGTCACAAACAAGGCGAGCGTCCTGAAACACCCGGATGTGACGCTCCAGGTCGGCCGGTATAGAGGACCCGGACCATCTGGTCTGGATGACGCGGTCTAAGGCGTCGGTGGCATCATGACGAGCACCGAAACGGTCCTGGATCGTTTAATACAGATGGTTAACGGGGGGTGAAATATTCGCCGTTTTCGCTAAGACCCTGCATTTGGCCTGAAGCACCGAATTGGCCTGCATTCGCTAAGACCCTGCATTTGGCCCGAAGCGCCGAAACGGTCCTGGACCATTTGGCCTGAAGCACCGAATTGCACCGAAACGAGAGATGGTTAACGGGGGGTGAAATATTCGTCGTTTTCGCCGGCAATTTCGGCGCGAAATTTGTCGACATTTTCAAAAACAAATGATATGGGCCCATAGTGCAAACATCAAAAAATGAAACAGGCCAAAAAAAACTAAAAAAATAACAAAAAAACACTATAAAACCCGAACACAAAAACACTTTTGGAGTTAAAATGAAGCATCCAACGAATTCAACGCAATGCCATTTTTTTCATTATTGATCCAAACATGTCAAAATTGGGCATTGCGTTGAATTCGTTCGATGCTTCATTTTAACTCCAACAATGTTTTTGTGTTCGGGTTTTATAGTGTTTTTTTGTTATTTTTTTCGTTTTCTTTGGCCTGTTTCATTTTTTTATGTTTGCACTATGGGCCCATACCATTTGTTTTTGAAAATGTAGACGATTTTCGCACCGAAATTGCCGGCGAAAACGGCGAATATTTCACCCCCCGTTAACAATCTCTTGCGGTCCCTGGTCCGCCCGAAATTGTTCACTGCATTCCCAACAAATTGGTCCCTGAACCCCTTGGCCCGGTACTCCTTTCCCAGGGTAAGCACCTGCTTGGGAATATCTGTCTTGACTTAGGTGTTTCGGTTGATCCAATGTAACTGTAACGTGCCCAGTTCGGCGATGTACATATAAACCGAGGATCCACAATGTGATAAAAAGGACTGAATGGACAATGCAGTGCAAGTGGAATCTCAACAAGCAATGTGTTTTCCGATACATACAAAAATGGTGTTTTATAGCGCAGTGGAAGATTTAGATAAAAGTCCTGACCTGACTGGGACTGACCTCTTTCACGTAGTACAAGATAGCGAAGCAGGATGCTAGAATACTAATGACTAGCCCAATCAATGTTTCAACGCAGACCAAACATACATCATGCTCATCACAAGGTGTGAAGGGGCCTGGCGCTATACACAGGAAATAGGCGCCAGGTCCAGACATACACAGACGAAGAGGAGGGGATCAGACGAAGAAGAGGAATGAGGAGATGGGAAAGTCGTCAACACCAAGTCTCGTTACAAGTCTCAAATAATTCCTCATCAACATGTCTGAAGTCCAATGTCGAGTCTGGATCCAAATGTCACCAAGCTCTCTCTCTCTCTCTCTCTCTCTCTCTCTCTCTCTCTCTCTCTCTCTCTCTCTCTATACACATCTAGAATGATGGATAGGACGTCGCCCTCTCTCTCTCTCTCTCTCTCTCTCTCTCTCTCTCTCTCTCTCTCTCTCTCTCTCTCTCTCTCTCTCGTAGTCTGCTGATGCAGCGAAGTCAGATAGCGAGAGGGTGAGAAGGAGATGGTGGACTGAGAAGAGGAAGAAGAAGAACTCTCTCTCTTATATGTGTCAGGTACTAACTTGTGAAGATGGCGCTGAGCTGCAGGTACCTCGCAGACGAAGCTGGAGCAACGACACTGCAGGTAAGTATCCCTCACCTTCGCCCAATCTCTCTCTCTCTAGTACTACTCTAGCTATGGCGCCCAACGCTGAAGACTACAACTAACGCTACTAGCGCCCAGCGCTGAAGACTACTGCTAACGCTACAACTACTCGTGCGGCGCTCCTCTAGAGTGCTGCTGCCGAATCCTGAAGAGACTATTGACTGCCTCCTGCCTCCTCGTGAAGTGCCTGGGAAGTACTAGGAACTACCTCATAACTACCTGCAGCCTGCAGGGCGGTCCAGTCTTATATAGTGCTGGTCCGTCCAGGAGGCTGCTCTTGCCAATGCCAAAACGTGCCAGACCCGGGGGTTGAAGCTCAAACAAAGGTTGTTTTGAAATAGGCCAAAAATGGTCTGAGCTAAAACCCTGATCTGGTGCCTGAGTTTCAGGGCAGGTCGAACTGATGAGGGCTTGAAAATGGCCCTCAGTTTCAGGCTGAAAATACTCGGGGCCAGAAAGGCCCTGATTTAGCCTGAAACGACACAGGGCCTGTAGGCCCTTGTTTTCAGGCTTTTAGGCTGAAAACGACACAGGGGTTGTAGGCCCTCGTTTTCAGGTTTTCAGGCTGAAAACGACACAGGCCTGAAAATGGCCCGTGCAGCCCGTTGCAGGCGCAACATGTAACACCCCCCCTTGCTTATGAAGTCAAGCCAGGTCGAGGGCGAAGCTGACGATCTGAAGGTGGAACCTGGTTGCGGGTGCGACGTGGGGCCGAAGATACCGGCTTGCCTTGCATCAGTACACAAAGTGTACCAAGTATTCGGTCGGTCTGTTGTCGTAGCTGCGGTGAATGCACCCGTTCGGCGGCACGACACCGGCCTCAAGAATGATCTCGTGAGAGATCGACCGATCAGGCACCACACCGGAAGACGTCGGTGAGCTCGTCAAGCAACCGCACCACACGGGGGTCCGAAGACAAGGCCATGGGGGAAGAATCGACTTGGCGGTCACCACTTGGCACCGGGTCGAAGGGTGCGGAAGAGGAATAGTACACGGTACTTCGGCGCCGAAAGCGTCCCGAATGGTAAGAGTCCGCTGGTGGAAGTTGACAGTGTGATCCGCACTTGCAAGCCAAGGCATTCCCGAAATGATATTGAAGTCCGTGTGCAAAATGTCGAACGTCACCGGTTCGCATGCATGAGGTGCGAAATACACTGGTGCGGCCTCGAAGTAACGGTCATTAAGTTGATGCGTCCTTCCGTCCGCCAACTTGATCGCCGTCGGGTTTGCCTTCCTCCGAAGTTGTGCGCCAAAGCCAGCCCTTTGCATAAAGGCTTGGCTTATGAAATTGCGAGTTGCTCCGCTATCCAGCAAAACGCTGCAGAACGCTTGCGGAACTTGGATGCGGACATAAAGGAGCGGTGTGTTGTGGTCGTTGTACCGCTGATTGCGAAACTCGCGGGCCACCTTGGTAACATACGCAAGGATGTCCCCCACCACGATTCCGTCATCCGTCGGCGAAGTTGGT
This sequence comes from Chara braunii, assembly GCA_003427395.1. Lineage (NCBI taxonomy): Eukaryota > Viridiplantae > Streptophyta > Charophyceae > Charales > Characeae > Chara > Chara braunii. The sequence goes on from BFEA01000789.1 coordinate 229,559, forward strand.
GGTGCATAGAAGGATAAGTATGTGTGAAGATGGGCGCATAGTGCTGTGCATTGCGCTCCCGACAAGCGGCCCGTGGTCGGGAGAGGAAGCCATACGAAATCCTCAGACGTGAGCGGGTCCAATACCTCTATGTTGAACTCGCACGCCGAATCCCGTGAAGGACCACTTGAAGACAAAAAGTCACCGCTGCCGGACGGAGAAGATGCCACACACACGTCTTGTCCTTGAGCATGAGAACCAAGCGTAGGAACGAGCCGGGCAGCATAGTCCTCATAAGAATATAGAAGAGGAGGACTATCGACTTCCGCATGTGCCTCAGAACGAAGGGCGGTCACCCGCGAAGCGACCAGTCCCGAAGGCATTAAGAGTGTCATCAAGTCACTCCCGGCCGTGCTCAGTTTCCCGATTGGCCGTAGTGGGTCCATGGGGCTGAAGCTGCTGCGCCGGGCCCAGGGATAAATGTGGTGTTTGCTTTCGTCTTGCTGCGTCCTCGGCCTTTGCCGGGGCGGCCACCATCCCGGGCGGCTGCGAGTCTGTCCCCTTCATTGGCAGACACGGCCTCGCTAGATTGGTCGGTTGGCGTTGCCGCCGTGACCACGGCCACTTTCGACCGATGCTGATCTCTGCTCGGGCCTGATAGGCCTCGTCCGTTTCCCTGGACTTCTGATCCATGTCGGCTGTTTGTAAGCGCATGAGCATTGGTCAGGCCAGAGGACTGTTGTCGTGGCACTCCCTGCTGCTGACGTGGCACTGTTCGGCTGTTGTGTCCTGCTGATGTGGCCTGCTGATGTGGCCTGCTGACGTGGTCTGCTGACGTGGCCTGCTGACATGGCCTGCTGACGTGGCCTGCTGACGTGGCCTGCTGACGTGGCCTGCTGATGTGGCAACTCACCAATGTCACCGCAGGGGGTACCCAGAGACAGATAGAGAAGATAAGACCAGAGGTGGCAACAACATAGGTGGGAAGGGGTGGGTGGGATAATCGCCCAGATAACGCCCAGATAAGGAGCCACTAATCAAAAAAGAAAAGTTTGAACTTTGCAAAAAAAAATTCGAGACAAATAAAAATCCCGAGTTTTGCAAGTTCAGTAGGTCTCCCAACCTCCCTTGAAGTGCGAAAGCATCAATGAGGAAAAAAATTTGAACTTCAGACTGCCAATGAAACATAGAACTGCGGAAAAAAAAATAAAAAATTCCGAAAAGAAATACCAAGTATTTGGACTTACTCAGATGAGAGTATTCGCAGTTTGGAAAATGGTACTGCAAGAGGGATTTCCCGTACCGTTTTCAGAAAAACGAATTTCGGAAAAAATATTCCGAATTTCCAAATAACGGAAAATGCAACAGGAAATCGAAATTTTCGAGAAAAAGATATTCCGGATTTCCAACAACGAAATTTCGGATTTTCAGAAGAAAAACGAAAACGGAAATTTCAGATGTTGCGCTATTGCGATTTTTCCACAACAGAAACAGCGAGAAGACGAAATCCAAGAAAAGAAAAAAAAAAAAAGATTTTCGGCAGTGAGGTCAAAATTGTGATTTTGGGGGCCAACTAGTGTGCTCTAATCAATCAATCAAGACTAATCAGCTACCTAGTCCCCTCACATGTGTCAGATCAGGTTGTCCTGGTTCACGTGCGGTGTTCCGATACCAATTGTTACATGCCCAGTTGGGCTATGTAAATATAAACCGAGGATCCGCAATGTGATAAAAAGGACTGAATGGACAATGCAGTGCAAGTGGAATCTTAACAAGCAATGTGCTTTCCGATACATACAAAAATGGTGTTTTATAGCGCAGTGGAAGATTTAGATACAAGTCCTGACCTGACGGGGACTGACCTCTTTCATGTAGTACAAGATAGCGAAGCAGGATGCTAGAATACTAATGACTAGCCCAATCAATGTTTCAACGCAGACCAAACATACATCATGCTCATCACAAGGTGTGAAGGGGCCTGGCGCTATACACAGGAAATAGGCGCCAGGTCCAGACATACACAGACGAAGAGGAGGGGATCAGACGAAGAAGAGGAATGAGGAGATGGGAAAGTCGTCAACACCAAGTCTCGTTACAAGTCTCAAATAATTCCTCATCAACATGTCTGAAGTCCAATGTCGAGTCTGGATCCAAATGTCACCAAGCTCTCTCTCTCTCTCTCTCTCTCTCTCTCTCTCTCTCTCTCTCTCTCTCTCTCTCTCTCTCTCTCGTGTAGTCTGCTGATGCAGTGAAGTCAGATAGCGAGAGGGTGAGAAGGAGATGGTGGACTGAGAAGAGGAAGAAGAAGAACTCTCTCTCTCATATGTGTCAGGTACTAACCTGTGAAGATGACGCTGTGCTGCAGGTACCTCGAAGACGAAGCTGGAGCAACGGCACTGCAGGTAAGTATCCCTCGCCTCCGCCCAATCTCTCTCTCTCTAGTACTACTCTAGCTATGGCGCCCAACGATGAAGACTACAACTAACGCTACTAGCGCCCAGCGCTGAAGACTACAACTAACGCTCCTAGCACCCAGCGCTGAAGACTACTGCTAACGCTACAACTACTCCTGCAGCGCTCCTCTAGAGTGCTGCTGCCGAATCCTGAAGACTACTGACTGCCTCCTACCTCCTGCCTCCTCGTGAAGTGCCTGGGAAGTACCTAGGAACTACCTCCCAACTACCTGCAGCCTGCAGGGCGGTCCAGTCTTATATAGTGCTGGCCCGTCCAGGAGGCTGCTCTTGCCAATGCCAAAACGTGCCAGACCCTCGGGTTGAAGCTCAAACAAAGGTTGTCTTGAAAATAGGCCAAAAATGACCTGAGCTAAAACCCTGGTTTGGTGCCTGAGTTTCAGGGCAGGTCGAACTGTTGAGGGCCTGAAAATGGCCCTCAGTTTCAGGCTGAAAATACTCAGGGCCGGAAAGGCCCTGATTTAGCCTGAAACGACACAGGGCCTGTAGGCCCTTGTTTTCAGGCTTTCAGGCTGAAACGACACAGGGTCTGTAGGCCCTTGTTTTCAGGCTTTTAGGCTGAAAACGACACAGGATCTGTAGGCCCTCGTTTTCAGGCTTTCAGGCTGAAAACGACACGGGCCTGAAAATGGCCCGTGCAGCCTGTTGCAGGCGTAGCATGTAACAGTAACCAACAAGTGATACCGGCCAATTTCTGTTTGCGACTGGTCCAGGAGTGAGAGTCCAGGCCTCTCCTGAAGATCACGTCCCCAGTAGTCCACATAGTCTTTTCATTTTTTGTCATCTGCGTGGTAAATCACACGGGGAAGTAGGCTGGAAATCGGTCCGTTTGAAGTCTTTGGTCATGCTTACCGAATTCCAACTGAACAACACCTACTTCTGTGTATCTGATGTAGTGTTGCGACAGAAGAAGGGAATTCCCATGGGTGGCATAGCTAGCCCACCCTTAGCATGTGTGATGTGCATGTTTGCTGAGAACCAGTTTTTGAAGTCTTTGGGTGCGGATCAGAAAATAGTTATGGGAAAACGATACATTGATGATCTGCTAATCATTGCATTATTTCGAAAGGACGAACGACCGAGAGTTGAAAAACTGCTTGATAAGGTTACGCACTGTTATCCCGAAGGATTGGTACTGGAACGAACAGACTTCGGGACTGGCGTTTTGGACTTCCTCGAAACCAGACTATTGGTATGCGGGGACAAGGTATTACTGATGTCCCACAAGTTCAAGAACGCAGGGACAATCTGGGGCAGTACGCCACTCCTATTCCGAACGTACAAGGACGTTTCTTCATACGGACCCCAAGCTGGCAAATTTGCCATTATTGCTAACACGATTTTGCGAATCTCGCAGAACTCGAATACAGACGGGCTTGCATGTTGTAATATCCTCACGCTAAGCGAAGAGCTCAGAAAGAGCAACTATCCAGGGAAGGTGGTAATCGCTGGGCTGCAGTGGATGCAGCGCAGGACCAACTCGAAATTCTGGCAAGACATGTTGGATGCGGCACGCTGGGGCATTTCATATGTTAATGAACCTAGGGCCTAGCTGCGCCCCAGTGCAGTCGGAACTGGGTAACGGCGGGGAGTGAGGAGGCATGCCCAAATCTGTCGTTTTGAAGCCTGGTACCGAGTCAAGTCAGGAAGAGCTGCGAGGTCCTGTGCACCCGGCACGACTCGGTGATTCCGGAAGGCACTGCATTTGGTACCCCTTTGTGACTAAGTACAGGCGATAATTGAGAAAACTGAAGTTGGAAAGTATTGTAAACGCGACAAGCGCTGCTTGCATCTGACCCGTGGTGGTTTTGTCGGACATAAGCAGTAAAAAAATTTTGCGATCCTGGGCGGAAGATTTACTGACCCGCATTGGGAAGCATCCTACAACAAAGACCGCGTACATCGGAGATGGGATGGTGGTGTGCGGAAACGTTTGAATCGAGTCGGAATCCTGTCCCCCAGGCCGCTTAGAGCAGTAAATATTACCATTATTACTATTTGTTGGGATTTTCGGAAAATTTTCGGAAATTAATCAGGTCGTACGGGAGTAGGATAGTAGGTATAAGTAGTGGTGGACGCAGAAAGTTTTTTACCTCAATCTGAGTGGCGGATGAGTAGAAGGGTTGAGAACCCTGGCGGTGTGAGATCAGGGTGTTGTTGTGGAGAAGTTGATTTCGCCATGATAGTAAAACTCATGTCATCTTCTTCTTTTTGAGTTCCATTGTTTCTCTGATCTGCGTGCTGCACAGGAACGGAAAGTATTGTCTGACTTCCATTCTGCACCCCAAAATTCCCAGACCCCTGATTTGTCACGGTTTCGTTTCAGGGTTAACTCTTTGGGGTAGCAGCTTTCAAATTTCTTCTGAATCCGATTTGCTGTCCCCAGCGTCCTGCAGTTTCCTTCATGATAGGCTAGAAACACAGCGACATCGTCCATTAGTCGAACCCCGAAAACAAGCCTTCGATGGCAGAACAGATTCACACTTCTACATCTGGCAAGTGGCACGAGGAAGCACTTCCTTTCAGACTCAGCAAATCCAACAGTCACTGCCATTTCAAGTTATCTAACAGTGACAACTTTTTATTTTTATTTTTTAATTCAAAATATGTGTGGATTAGGATGCATCCCCTCCTTCATTCACATTATCCTTTGTTCTACAAATCCAACAGTGGCTCCAAATCCCTTTGGTGAACCTGTGCTACAATTTCAGCAAAAAGTTCTGGTAGCTTTTGAAAGTCTCCATGCATTTGTAGGAACCCACCCAATCAGCTTGTCATAAGTAATCTTCAATGCTCTTTTTGGAGGAGCCCACCAAATGAGTTTCCAACGTTCCACGAATGATTTTTGAATTTTCTTCCTGGATTGTGGATCTAGTAACACATAAAACTGGACCCACCTTTAATGTCTACTATTAACAATAGTAACAGTGCTGAACAACCTCATCAGCATGCATTGGTCTTTTGTTTTTTTGTTTCCCCCCCCTGTTCAGCATAATCTGAATGCCACCATTTGCGAAAGTGCTCCGTTTTTTTTTTTGTTTTTTTTTTTTTCAGAAAAAAAGTACTATGTTCCGGGGATGCACGTGCCATTCTCAGTGAATGTCATTTCAGACTAAGCAAAGCCATCGGCGAGAAATTGCACTGCCAAAAAGCTGACACACACAAGGACAAAGAGTCGTCACCACACACGGTCGACAGGCCTCTTGCCACAGAGCCACTGCCATGATGCGCAGCTGCTTGCCTCTGTAGCGGTGCTCATCAGCTGGGTCAGTAGTCGCAGCATTGCCAGGCGCACTTGCTGATCATGTGGGGTTTGTGATTTGACTACCGTCTTCATCTGAATAGACCGCCCCCGGTCATTATAGCCGTTTTTGGTGCAATTTCCAGTCTATATACAGCGATAATGACCGGGTGTTGTATTCTGGTGAAGATGGTAGTTCTTGTCAGGCAAAGAGCAATTCATGTCAAGTGGAAGGTAGGGGGTAAGCCAATGCCTGAACTGCTTCATGCAATATTGGGTTGCTGGACCTGTTTACCAGCAGGCACAGCCCCCCACCAATAGTGTGGAGCCATTTCTACTGCAACCCTGGATCCACGGGCACGTGGTTCTCTCACCAAGTCGCATTCTGCTCGGCAAGCCAGCGAACCCGACAAGCCACTGGATTGCCTTTCCCAACAAACCTCTTCAACTATATGAGGCTGAGGCTGCTGCTGATAATCTGGAGGCTCAGGCGTGCCCATCAAAGGCTCAGATCAGAGACATTCCTGGGGCTAAGTCCCACTGTCTCGAGTTTAGCCTTCCTCTCTGATGTCTCAACATGGCCATGGTGTAGCGGTGATATGCTCAAATTGGATGGCAGGGACCGGTGCATACTCGAAACCAAGCCTGAACCCCTGCTAGTGGGACTCCCGCCCCACCAATTCCATCCACGTTGACAGATAAGGCCTTCTTCTGGCTGTCATTACATCCACTCCTATCTGCCTTGTAGGGGGCTCCAGTCTATTGGTGGGGAGATACACCTGCTGGAAAGCGGGTCCAGCATCCCCTGAGATACAATGTTGAGTTGGTAGATCAGCACGTGCTGGGAATCGGGCCCAGTGTCCCTCATGAAGTTAGCGAATGCCTCTGATGCTACAGAATGATGATGGTGAAGATACTGGTAATAAGGAACTCAGGATGACATGATGATGATGTTAATCTATGAAAAACATTAGAAAGCTATGACTACATCAGCCAATATCGGCCTCACAATGCATGAGCAACTCCTAGCCTCCTCTATACCAGACACAGCACCCCAGCGACAATATCTCCCTAACCAATACCATCCATAGCTGTCCTGTTCTCACCACCAAGACTACACCTGGCCCCTTAGGTTGTCATGGCGACTCCCCTAAGTTCGCCCCTGGATTGTCTTCCTCCCTCAACTAGTCCCCAGATCTCTCTACCAGGCCTCACGCTCCTGCCGCAAACAGGTCACAGGGCTATGCCCCAACACCGGCCAGCGTCGTTCTGGCATCAGCAAACCAAGAGCAACTAACACTACAGCTTTGCAGGCATCAGCCAGGATTCTACCATCTTTTTTTTCTGTTCTTGTATATACAAAAACCGCCCCGTCAACAGATAGGAGTGATGATAAGAGCATACACTCCTACCTGTCTTACAAGGGGCTCCAGTCTATTGGTGGGGAGCTCTCACCTGATGGAAAGTGGGTCCAGCGTCCCCTGAGATACATCATTGAGCATGTATTGGGAACCCGGCCCAGCGAACCTCACTGATAATGCCACTGGTACTACTGACACTATGATGATGATAAGAAAACTGATGATACTGATGATAATGGCCTGTTGATGTAAGGTATAAACTATATCAGAACAGTCTGGCCTTACAATCCATGAGTGGTACAACCCTTTGGCAGGGATGAAGGGACACTGGACCCAGTCTCCAGCTGCTGGCCTGTGGCCAAACCCTGTTCAGTCAATCCCCCGACACTCAGGGTAATCAATGCTGGCAGGGATAGGCTTTTCAAATGCTTTCATTATATCGTATTTTCAAAAAAAGATATTGTATAAGCGACGCTGGACCTGGTTTCCAGCAGGTGACACTCCCCACCAATAGACTGGAGCCTCAACTGGGTGATTAGGAATGGTTGCTCATATCACGATTCCTAATGACTTCAGTTGTGTTGAAAAAAAAATGAAAAAAAAAAGAAGTAACTCCTAGTCTCCCCTCCTACACCAAACGTAAAATTCCAAAGACATGCCATCCCAACCAACACCCATCAAAACTGATGTGTTCTCACTCTCTAGACTATACCCGGCCCATCATGGCAGCACCCCCCAGTTCACCCCTGGATTGTCTTCCCCCCCGGAGGAATCCCCAGATCTCTCTACCAGGCCTCAAGCTCCTGCTACAAACAGGTCACAGGGATACGCCCCAGCACCGGCCAGTGTCGTTCTGGTATCGGCAAACAAAGGGCACTGACCACCACAGCTTTGAAACACATCACTCAGGACTTTACCATCTCCAAAACCCTGCGACAGATATAAGACGAAAACCAGATGTTGCACAGGATTGAAAAAGAAAACAGAAAAGGTTGACGTAGCCTAATTAGTAGTGCTTTTCCTCTTTTCTTTCGGTGAGGATGTGAGATCTATGGTAAGATATAAACTACATCTGCACAACCTGGCCTCACATTCTATGAACAACTTCTAGCCTCCCCCCTATACCGAACACAACACTCCAAAGACAGTATCTTCCCACCCAAAACCAGCCATAGCTGACATGTTCTCACTGCCTAGACAAGACCTGGCCCCTTAGGTTGTCATGGCAGCACCCCCCGGCTCACCAGTGGACTGTCTTCCTCGCTCGACGAATCCCCATATCTCTCTACCAGGCCTCAAGCTCCTGCTACAACCAGGTCACAGGGCTACACCGCAGCACCGACCAGCGTCGTTCTGGCATCAACAAACCAAGGGCACAAAACACCACATATAGGAAGGCGTCAGCCAGGATTCTACCATCTCTAAAATCCTACCTCTGATATGAGAAGGAAACCAGATGTCGCCTAGGGTTGAGAGAAAACTAAATAAGATAAACATAACGCAGCCTAATTAAGAAGAAAACGATTGAAGATTGACGATTGAAGAAAACTCCCCCCTCCTTCCCTAACTATCCCAACGCTGCCTCCACCAAAAAGAATCATTCCTTATCCTCCCCAGCTTGGAACAGTCCCACACACCCCACCCCTGATCCTACAAAGGCTTCCAGTTCCCTCCTAAAGTAAGCCTCTGCCCACCCTTTACCCTAATCTGTCCCCGCTGCAGTATGATGTCGCCATTAACATATACCTCAACCCCAGAATAAAGCACCCACCTAAATCTGCCCGCACCCCCCCCAGGGCTTCACTTCCTGCCTTGTGAACCCCCTGTAGAGAGGAGCTCTCCCCCCACACAACCAACCCTCTCAATCAAACCCAAAAAAATCATCTAATTCATAGAAGGGAGAATAAAAAATTAATAGTGGAAAATTCCTGAGTGGGGATCCGGGCCGTCCGGGTGACCAGCAGGGGCCCGGGGGAGGTCCCGGGCGGCCTGGCCGGGCAGGGCACCCGGTTGGGGGGCGGGCCCCTGCAGCGCACTCACCTGTAGGGTGATTTCGGACCCCATTTTGGCTGGTGTGTGTGTGTTAAACTGTGTTTGTGTCTGTGAGTGTGTTGTGTGTGTGTGTGTGTGTGTGTGTGTGTGTGTGTGTATGTGTGTGTGTGTGTGTGT
>BFEA01000789.1:239674-258939 GCA_003427395.1 Chara braunii
CTGGCCGGTGCTGGGGTGTTGCCCTGTAACCTGCTGATGCAGGAGCCTGAGGCCTGGTAGAGAGATCTGGGGATGCTTTGGGGTGGGCATCCCAATGGACAACCAAGGGTTGCTGCTGGGACGATGCTGGTCGGAGCTGGGGCGAGTTGTGTTGCCCTGTAACCCAGCAGGGTGGGGGCGTGAGGCCTGGAGGTGCTCAGCAGGGAGTAAGACCGTGTTGGAAAGTCTTAGAAGGGTTTGTTAAGGATCCTGAGGGTTGTGAGCATTCGTACGACCTCATGAGTAGTTCATTAATAGGGCATTAGATATGCATGATCCTCCCCATGCTTTCTGAATCACATCGTGTTCACAGACTGTTCTCTCAGCCGAAGCCGGGTAATGGCCCCGATATCTCAAATGATCTCAAATGTTCTTAATGACACTAGCAGTTAATGGACGGCCAAAAATTCGGGGTTTTTCGCCGCGTCGCTACAAGCAATGTTGTCGAAACTTTTGCGAACAAACTATGCAGGGTCATAATACAAACATAAAAAAAACAATTAGGCAAAAAGAAAACGAAAAAATCAAACTCAAGAGCACTATAAATCAGGGCTGGTCCCCGGATGGACTGGGGATCCCTACCCCATCCGCGGTCCTCCCGGTTGGACCGGCCGGTGACCAGGGCCGGTTCCTTCCCGGTTGCCCCCAGCGCATTTTTGCTGGCGGCTGAAATTTTTTTTTTGCCGGCGCGTATGTGTTCCCGAGGCCTCGTGGGGCTGTGTCTTGCCTGGCTCGACCTAGTTCCACATCTCCCTCTTCATCTTCAGACTAAACAAATTAAACAAGTTAAACAGAATGCGCCACAAACACTAAAAGCGAGATCAAAGTAAAAACACTTGACTGAAGCACTCAACAAGACTGACTCGATCCTTGCCGCAACAGTTCGAGAAGTGTCGTCATCAACAATGACGTCCGGGCCAAGTACACATCCATCGCTTGCAAAAGAGGAGAGGGGGAGGGAAGGAATAAAAGTGTCTCGGCCCTCGGACAATCTGTAGCTATGTGTCCAAAGACCTTGCGATACAGCACCGAAACAGGGGGGGGGTAATGGGCCTAGTACAGATAAGGAGCCGGCTACGTGCCACTCGAATGCTCCGCGGTTCTCGGGCAGCACGGTCAAGGGTAAACAAGGGGAGCACAACACAACATTGGAGCATGAACAAGATAACAGAACATGGAAGGACAGGTTGGTGGAAACTGGAACGCGTACTACGGCTGACCCGGCTACCTCAGCCAGCTGTAAAAAATCGCCCCCCCAACTCCTGGGAGCACTTTCAGCCCCGGCTCATTCGGATGCAAATAGGTCAGCCGCCCTTGACTCCATCGCCCTGCTTAAAAGTCACTTTATCCAGCAATTGTATGTCGAGCCCGAAAGGAAATTTCTAGTAAAAGATGGCTACATATACCCTCACTCGATATTCCCGCCGCGGGCCAGAGCCACAAGAGACTTGATCTACATGCAGAGAGCAGTCCAGTTCCGATTTCAGCCCATGCAGCCAGGGATAGTGATTAACGACAGGGTCAAATGGATCACAGACAGACTAGCTATGATCAAACCAGATAAACAGCTGGTGCACGACCACTTCCTCATTGAAGTGGACAACCCAGAATGTATCACGGTGGTTGCCCTGTACTCAACAGGCAGGCAACTCTTGCTTAGAAACAGAGCCCTGCAATTCAAGGGCAAACAGGTGCGGGTGTCTCCCTGGTCCCCGGTCGATCCACATTTCGCTGACGATCGGAGGGAGCACCTAATGAAAACCAATTTCTGGGTTGAATTCAGATTTGTCCCCCTGTGTGTGCAAGGGGTGATCCTTACTGACCTCGAGAATATCGCCCATGTTAAAGGATTCATAACAGACGTGCCTCAATTCCTGGGTAAAAGGGACGATACCCTGCTCGTCGCTGTGGATTGGGACGAGTCCTACCCCTTTCCCCTCAATGAAAAATGGAGGTACTCTCTGGGGGGAAGAGAGTTCTCCGTCCCCGTCAGCCACATGCAGGACCCCTGGTGTTATGCATGCAAAATGACGGGCCACCTGTATTCTGACGAGGGTTGTCCAACGACTAGAAACAACAGAAAGAAAGGCATCAAGGGCCTCGTGATCCCGGATCCGGATGATGAGGAGAAGTGGTATCCGGAAGAGAAGGAATTACAAGGCTGGCTCTTTAAAGCATCTGCAGACGGATGGGCAGGGAAATGGATATGGCAGGGCAAAGGCCAGCCATCGGCCTTTCCCTCCGGAGCGAGAATTGAGACAACTAAAGATTCGAAGCAAACCACCACTCCAAAAGTCCCACCGGGGCCTGGGGACTGTGGAAATGGAGGGAGGAATGCTGCCAGCAGTGTCGAAATGACCAGGGGAAAGCCGGGCAAGATGGGTCATACCCAGAATACTACACCTATCAGAGGTAAGGCACCGGCATCCTCAGATGGATTTCGGTCAGAGCCCCGTGCAGCACAGCCATTACAGAAGAACAACGGACTGGCACCCTCCCCCTTGGTCTACAAACCCAAACAAAAAGAGGGTCGTACGGCTCCCCCCGACGGCCGGCTGCCCCATGATGGGCGGACGGAGCACCACCATGGCCTGCGGAGGGAGGGCGGCGACAACAAGGGACCCCGTAACTGGCAAATGACACAGACACGCCAACCTCATCAGCCACAAACTGCACAAACCACGGCATCACAAGAAGACTGGACACAACCTGGAGAAAAGAGAGCCCCCCCCAGATTGCAACAGCCCCCACCGCTTGAAGCTCAGGTAGAACGTCTGGCGAAGACAACCTCTGAAGCAATCCCCGTGCAGGGGCAGGATGTTGTCACACTGCAGGAGCGGAGGGAGGGCGACATCAAGGGACCCTGTAACGGGCAAACGACTCAGACACGCCAACCTCAACAGCCGCAAATTCCACAAACCACGGCATCACAGGAAAACCGATCACAGCCTGTGGAAAAGAGAGCCTCCCCTCAGCTAGAACGTCCGACAAAGACAACCTCTAAAGCAATCCCCGTCCTGGGGCAGGATGTTGTCTCACTGCAGGAGCGGAGGGAGGGCGACAACAAGGGACCCTGTAACCGGCAAACGACACAGACACGCCAACCTCAACAGCCACAATCCGCACAAACCAAGGACCGAACACAGCCTGTGGAAAAGGGAGCCCCCCCCCAATTGCAAAAGCCCCCAGCGCCTAATGCTCAGGTACAACGTCCGGCGAAGACAACCTCTAGAGCAACCCCCATCCAGGGGCAGGATGATGTCACACTGCAGGAGGATGTTGTGGCACAAGATCGAACACAGCCTGGTGAAGAGGGAGCCCCCCCCCAATTGCTACAGCCCCCTGTGCCTAAACCCTAGATAAAAGCAACCCCCGTCCTGGGACAAGATGTTGTCACACTGCAGGAGGATGTAGTGACAATGCAAGATCGGCTGAACGGACGACTTGACAGACCAGGTCAGGCTACACACGACGGACAGGGAGTTAAGGGCGCAGGGGCTGAGCCGTCTAAACCGGATGACAACAGTAAAGATGAATCTGTTCGGTTGGTTCAAGGGATGCTCCCATCTATAAAGATAGTAGGGGACATGCAAATGGTCACACACGTAGTGAACCGACCACAGGAGTCGGGAGAGACATCCTCACCAGTCGGAGGCGGGGACGAAGCTAAAAGAAGGGGAGAAATTCTACAGCCCTTAACCCTCACCAAATGTGGCTCAAAGCCAACTCCCTCCTCACCAAGATTAAAGGCGCAACATTCACCCAACCCTCACGGGGGAAGATGAAACTCACGGCTGCCTCTCCCCTCTCAGTGACGAAAGAACCGCTCTCTGTATCACAAGCTCCACCACGGAACGAACACCTAACAACGAACTCCTCGGAGTCGCTGCGAATGCCGCCCGGTCAAGGCCACTCCCGACTGCAACTTCTGATTCCACAACCCTCCTCCTGCTCCCTGCAGGAGCTACAAGTGGGGTCCTGTGACGTGGGCCCGACCGCAGTGCCACCCATCACGATTGCCCCAGGAACAAAACTGGAGTGCCAGAAGGAGGACAGGGTCGGGGGACTGGAACACACTTCAGTGCGAAACGGAATACCCTGCCTCGATGAGAAAGGGCCACAGACCACTAGACTCAAGGAATTGGTCTCATAGCTCACTGGTGAACGAAAGTTCCTGCTGCTCAATCCCCCGGAAAAAGTCAAGCAGCAGACTCGTCCCCGCCCCCCTGAAGAAGATGGGTCGATGCCGAATGGAGGGGCCCAGGACCACTTGCACTCCGGGGATCCACAACTGTTGTCAGACCCGGAACTCCGAACCGTACATCGGGGAGGGGAGAATGAACAACAGGAACGCGAAAAGGACCAAACTGGCCAACAAGGGCCAATGGCGCAACAACAACATTCTGACCCGCAGGAGCAGTATACAAGTGGAGGAGTCAAGACCGACCAACAGGCGGAGGCGGTTCAGCGACAGCAGTCCCTCTTGGACAATGAACTGGTCCGGCCACCGAAGCGGCCCGACTCGGAGATCAGGCACCACTGCCCCCCAGAAACCACGCTGGACAGCCCACCTGGGGAAACTCCCGTGTCCCCGCACTCTTCTCGCCGGATGCACCACAGCGAGTCACTGGGACAACTGCAACAAAGTCAGTCCCCAAGGACCGCCCGCCAAGATCCTCAACAATGCCAGGGACAGATAAGGGCCGATCAGCACCCGGAGGGTGCCCAACAACAACAGCAGCTGCTACACGGGGCCTGGCAGCACCAGCAACAGGGGCACATGCAGCACCGCCAGTTGCAAACCTGCCTGCAGCAAGATGAAAACCAACAACATCCGCTGCTGACCCGACAGCAGCAGCATCAGCATCAGCTGCACACCTGCCCGCAACAAGAGGATATCCAACAACAATCGTTGTTGGCCCAACAGCAACAGCAGCTGCTGCACGGGGACTGGCAGCACCAGCAACAGGGACACACGCAGCAGCACCAGCCCGCAGCAAGAGGAAAACCAACAACAACTGCTGTTGGCCCAACAGCAACAGCAGATGCACCAGCAATACACGTGTGATACCCAGACCCCACAACTGGGGTACCACCTTCAACAGCAAATCCCACAACAACAGGATCACTTGCTGCAGCAGCAGAGGCAGACCAACACCATGCCACAAGCACAACCACAAATGCAAATCCAGTTCCAGCACCAGCAGCAACAGCAACACAAGTGTGTTATCTAGGCCCCACAACAGCAGTACCACCTCCAAAAGCAAAACCCAAAACAGCAGGCTCACTTGCTGCAGCAGCAGCGGAATTCTAACATCATGCCAAAATCGCAAACGCAAATGCAGGCCCAGCAACAGCAGCAACAGCAAATCTCACAACAGAACGACTTTGAGGTCCACCTCCGGCTGCTGCTCCAAGCGCAGTTGGCGCAATATCAACACCAACAGCACCAGGACAGGCTGACACAGCAACAGTTGCTGCTCCAACACCTGCACTTGCAATGGCAGCATCAGCTCTGCTGTCAACAACAACATGTTCTGCAGCAGCAGCAACTCCACCTCCATATGTTCAGGCAGCAAGAGGCGAAAAGGCAAATAGAGCAGGAACAACAACAGGTGCACTCTATGCCGGATCGTCCAGCCATTACTCTTCTGGACTGGTACAATGGCAGCCAGATACCCCAAGACACGGACACATCTGCCCCCCCATCCGATTTGCCATAGCCCACTCAACAGCAAGCCCCGCCTGTGGACATGGAGGTGGAACCGGTTCCCCCACAGTCGACACCACCGGTAGAGGCTGACCCACCGCCCCTGGCGGCCAAAGAGGAAGTCCAACAAAAACTCGCTTTCCTCACAGAATGGACTCTTACCAAGATCTTTTCCATGACAGATGACAGGCCGGGTGACAAACTGAACAATAGATATTGGGGAGAGGCCAAAAGAGTCCTGATGTACAGCCCAGGATCCTGGCTACGGTCGACAAGTATAAGATAGTTTCTGCAATAGACTGGATGGATGTGGGAGTCGCAATTGTGTTGGTGGTCAATGACTTCCTCGACAAAATCGGCAGCTACGCCAAGGCCCGATTTGGGAAGAAATCAAATGATGACACTAGACCACTCCTGGAGGACACTGGGGAGGCATTCCTCCATGAGGGACTTGCCTGGCCCAAAATACTAGTGCATGAACTCTGCAGCACATTGCACACGATCCAGGAACGACCTGGATGCGTTGGCCATCATCAACCAACAATGGATCTGGTCGTGTCCCCCCCTACACCCTGTGCCCACCACTCCACACCTCAGTCCGCAGAGTCCCGCGAGGATACACCGCCAGGGAATTCAGTCAGGTTGTTGGAAAGCCAACCTGCCCCGCCTCCACGTGGCCCCTCCGGGGCCCGAACCCGGATGACTGTAGTGATCCACGATGACGATGACGCGGACGAAGACCAGTTACAGTCAAACGATGATGTCCTACAATTGGAGCCCCCCCCGAAAAAGATGCGGGAGGTGGTGCGCCTACAAGAGGATGACAGCTCCCCGGTGGTGATGCCCCCGGGGGTAGCCATATTCCCCATCAAAAGGGAGAAGGCGGGAGGCCAATGGCTGCTGCGCCTTGGCCCTCCAGTGGACACCACCCGCCACTCTCTACAACCGAAGACCACACCAACGATAATGAATCTAACGATTGAAGGTTGGAGGGGGAACCCATCGACGGCCGTGATCCTTAAGCGTCTGAAATACTGGGTTAGGGAGACTAACATGTCTCAGGTCTTGGGGGTGGTCCTTCCTCAGACACACACTTTCTCGAAGGGCATAATCTCGGTCCTGCTCCTGCTGGATCCCAAGAGTGGGACAGGCAAAACAGGCACAGACTTCAGATGGTTCAGCCACCAACTTCTGATGGACCTCCCCACATCAAGATTTGTGACCAACTATGCCTGGGTAGCGAGTAGAGTCCTCATCTTTATGCAGACCTTCTTGGAAGATAATATCCTCGAAGAGCACAACGAGTGGGATGACCCACAACTCGTACTCCCCATCAAGGTCATGCCTTGAAGATCCGCCTCGAAAAGTGAGAAATAATGACTTCAATGATGGCCCAGCCCCTACCAGACAGTGTGGCAACAAGCATCAGTAGACTGCTCTTTCATCGGGCCCACCATTCAGCGGTCTCGGCACAGGGGCAGCCTCTTGACTCTTTGCCCCGAAACGGCCCCCCTCCACCACCCCTCCGATCATCACCCCCCCAATGTCCACCGCCCCCCCTGGTTTTTCCTAGAGTGAGGAGGCCTCCCCAATGGGCAACCAAGCTGGCCCAGGCGGACATAGACATTCGCTCCCTTAACGTCAATGGGCTTATTCAAGTGTCAACAGAAAAAAAGGAGGCGATCTTCGATATGATCAAACCCATGCCAACGGGGTCATGGCCAGATGCAGTTTGCATACAAAAAACACACCTGCAGGACACCCCTTCGCACAACGCAAAAGGGAAATCCATATGGCCATATGTATCCTATTCGGCGCAAGCCAGGAACAGGGCATCTGCAGGGGTGGCGATCTGGCTTCCCCCATCCTCAAGACTAAAACCCGTAAGCACGGACATAGATGAACAACACGGGAGGTGGTTCTGCCTTAAAGTGACCTTCAAAGAAGAAGAATTTTACCTCACCAATGTCTATGCACCAAACGACCCCGCTGGCAGGGTAGATTTTTGGGCTTCTCTTCAAAACTGCCTGCCAGTCGACGCCCCACACATCTTAGTTGGGGACTTTAACACTACGCTCGACCCGGCTATGGATTGTAGATCCCCATCTCACACACAAGACCAGGGGGATCTGCAGCAGACCGCTGTGGGTCTGGATGTGCTTATGCTCAGGCAATTCATGACGGACTGAGAGTTGGAGGATATGTACAGACTGCTGCATCCCTCCCAACGTGCCTATACTTGCATGTCTTCCAGAGGTGAACGGGTTCTGGCCAACTCTCGCATAGACCTTACGCTGGTGTCAAAGGACCTGGTCGGCCTGGTTACAACAGCAGAAATAACAACCATCGGCCCGTGCAAGTCCTTTGACCACCGCATGATCACACTCGGCCTGTCCTGGCACAATCACATCCAGAGGGGTCCTGGATTCTTCAAGCTGAATACCTCTCTGCGCCCCCTCTCAAAATCCAAGGATACCATCACTTTGTTCTGGGAGTACTGGCAAACTCGGAAACCGGTATCAGGGGACAAAGTGAAATGGTTCAACGAGGGTGTGGCGCAGATGAGAGAAAGAGCCAAAAAGTTCTCCATACAACACGCCAGGGACCGCAAGGCTCTCCTTGAAAAACTGATGAAGGACCTAGAAGATTGGGACGACCAACTTATGGACGATCCACAACATGGCGCCACATTTGACAAACTGCAGGAAGCCAGGGACCACCTCCAAGCCTATATTGAACAACAAACACAAGCTTGGAGGATACTAGCCAGGATAAAACGCACGCATACCGATGGCACAATGGCGAAGACCTTTTTCAACAAAGCGAAAGCCAAGGCGAGAGCCAACACTGTCCCCGTGCTCAGACACCCTCTGGATGGGGCGGCTCAGCCTGCAAACAATGCTTACTCCATAACGGATTACGTTGCCCAATATTACCGGAACCTTTTCACTTCCCAAACACCAAACAAGCCCGCTGAAGGTGTGCGTCAGGCAAGGGACGAGCTGTTAGCTGCAGTCCACACCCGCCTCATAGACCCTCAAAAGAGTGACCTGGACGCCCCCCTCACCCAACAAGAGGTCTGGGAGGCGCTGAGAGACATGGAAGATGAACAAACTCGCAGTATCGATTCGCTCCCAAAGGAATTCTGGACTCGATTATGGGACCTTCTTAAGGATGATCTAATGGAGTAAATCTTGGCAGTTCAGAAGGAAGGTACCTTTGGGGGCATGATTGGTCAAGGAGTGACCACTCTCCTTTATAAAAAGGGCAACAAGGAGAATATCAGAAATTACAGACCTGTAACCCTTCTTCCAGTCCCATACAAGATGGTGGCGAAGGCGTTGACTAAAAGATTGTTGCCCTATATGAATGTGCTAATCCACCCAGACCAGTCGGGCTTCATGCCCAATCGTAACATTTAGGACAGTATCCTGCTAGTCAATGAGACCATTAAGTACGCCCGCCAACGAAAGGCCCAAGCTGCTATCATTTTCATTGATTTTGAGAAAGTCTATGATCATGTCGACTGGGACTTTCTTGACATGTGCTTGGGTAGGATGAATTTCGGGCCTGCCTTTTGCCACCAGGTACAAATTTTTCATAGGACGGCCACCACGAATGTTATGCTTAATGGCCACCTGTCACCACAAATACACCTCCAAAGGTCAGTGCGGCAGGGTGATCCCATCGCACCCCTGTTGTTTGTGATCGTCATGGAAGCATTGGCCTCCTCCATTAGAGCCCACCCTAACATCAGCAGAGTGCCTATCCCGGAAATTCCGGACCACCTCATCCCTGTGACGTCGCTGTTCGCGGACGACCTCACTGTCCTCATCAAAGCAGATGAAGAAAGTGTGCGCGCCCTCCCTCAGGTCATACACCTCTTCTCGCTGGCAGCAAACATGAAAGTCAACTGGGGGCCAAAAACGGAAGGATGGTGGCTTCACCCTCAAGGACAGCCCCCGCCACAAGAACCATCAGTGGCCTGGGCACGTAAGAAAGATGCCATTAGAATATTGGGGGTGAGGCTAACAGCACTGGGTCCCCCACAAGACCATGGTGATGCGTTAGTCAACCTTGCAATAGGCCGACTAACTAGATGGGAGGGGCTACATACTTCGTTGGTGGGCAGGGCTTTGGCAATAAACAATGCAATCTTGGCAGCCATTTGGTACAAACTAGCGGTCTAGCCACTTAAGAAGCAACAATATGCCAGACTCAGGAGAGCGTTAACTACATATCTCTGGAAAAATAGTGCCAAAGCAGAGGGCTGTATATCGAGGGTTAGTTGGGAAGTTCTTACGCAGCCAAGAACCAAGGGAGGATTAGGAATCCTGGATTCTGAGAGAGAAAGCGAAACGCTGATCTTCAAAGTGGTGGTCAGACTGTTGATAGGCAACGATGTCCCCTGGTCTCAATTAGCCTGCCTTCAGATTGCCTCCCTGGCACCAGAAGCATTGACAGACAACAGGCTGCACTCCTTCCAATGACTGACTAATACCGACTGGACTCTGCCCTCCCCTCCGCAACATCGGCAGGCGACCGACCCACGACAAGCGGTGAGAGCAGACATCCCCCAAGATCCCCTGTGGCCATATATGCTTAAACTTTTGAGAAGGCGAGGGCCGAAGCAAAAACAACCCCCGAATAGATGGCAGGATATTTGGAGGCAACCCCTGTTTGATAATCCCCGCCTCCTGGATGAAAATGACAACCCCTTCAGTCTTAAAAATAACTCACCGTGGCTTACCAGGGCGAAAAGGGGAATATACACAATAGGGGACTTGTGGGACCCGCGCGCAAATGACTGGGCAACAACTGAACAACTGCAACGCAAGCTTAAGCATGCCAAGAACGTGGGAGACAGAAAGGCCATGCTGATAGAGGCCCTCCCCCTCACGTGGCGTCTCACTATCCAAAATGGCCCCGATATCAGGGACGAAGATTGGACTGTCAAATTTGCAGACCTGCCCCGTCCGCTTACAATTTTTAGAGTCTGCAGCAATGATAATGGTCAATGTACGCTGCAAGCATACGACCTTCTAAGCCCTGGGGCCAGATTCTCGAAACTTGCTAGAAATGAAAACCTGGATGGGGCCGAAAATTGGGGGGTGCTGATGCATGTGCGTGTCGTGGGGGATCCACAAGATGGGCTCTTTGTGTTCGAACCCACAACCCCGGTAGCGAGACTCCCTTTTGACCCGACTGAATGGGAATGGCCTGGCCCTAAACCCATGCTCATATGGGACTACACAGTCAAAGGAGGGTACCGGGCCTCAAGGACCGCCCCAGAGATCGCCCAAACGCTGGCTGCCAGATGGGCGCGTGACTCACCCTTAGACTCACAGATGACAGTTGACCTGCGGTCACCTGCCGTGGGCCAAGTATGCCAAAATAATGCCCACGAATCTGCGAGCCCTGCAATGGCAAATCATCCACCGGTGCCTGCCCACTCCCGATTGGCTGGTGTCTCGTACCGACCTCGAACAAAAAGGATTGCTATCGCCTTTATGTGCCTACTGTGCTAGAGCAATGCCACCAGCCAAGGCCACTTTGGAGCATTGTTTATTGGTCTGCCCCATGGTCACTCAACTGTGGCAGTGGTGGGATGCAGCTTTTCGATCCCTCACAGGAGAGCATATCCCATGGGACCTAGGGCTACTGCTGCTGGGTAAAAAACAGCACCTGATGAATCAGTGGTCCCCCTATGCAACTAATCCCTTCTCTTACACCAGGCTGCAAATGCTCATGTTAGCCTGGAGAGCCAGGTGCTCGTTCGAAAAAAGGGACCACCAATTCGGACTGCAGCAAGCCCAACAAGTTCTGCAGGATAGTATTAGGTCCGACACGCAAGATGCGTGGAAGTCATTCATTCAGGACTATAGGGAGGAGAAGGACCCTGTTGTTAGGGAAACACTTAAGTCGGCCTTTTGCCTGTTGTGGCAGGATCCGCACCATACATTTTCTGAACTAGACTGTGACCTCAATATCCACTGGAAGCATTGGAGGGCTACAGAGCCATTATGGCAAAGAAGACCCTTCCACTGCTTCCAAATCCCTTTCTTTACAACTTAACTTCGTTCTGGTGTCACAATAAGGCTCCATCGGGGTCCCCGCCCGCAAGAAGATACACGCTACACCCTATGAATGTGGCCCGGACCCCGCTCCGTCTTCTTCTTGCCCACCTCACCCCCCCCTCTCCCTTCCCTGCCCTGCCTCTGCCCCCCGTTGCCCTGCACCCTCTGCCCCTCCCCCCCCATCCCGTCCCCTGTTCTCTAACAAGTCTCAAACACTCCCAAGAATTGGAGTGACTACAAATGACGAAAGCGGCACCGACGGACACACAAGATACGGTACCATGAGAGAGTGACAATGCCAGCTCACAATGATTGCACAGGGATTTCTGCCACAAAAAGACACCCTGGGGAGGGGAGCGCTGCATTCCTTAATGCATAGCCACGGCCTGCCCGACCCGGGGTATACATTCAAAGACAGACCAAAGTGGATCTCCCTTTCAAGAGTACTCATGGGTCGACTCTCTGGCGATGAGGACAACAGACTGGATGTTGACAAGCTAGGAAAGACAATGGGAGTAGGGTGAAGCTGTGGCCTACGGATATTGGGGGGCTGCAGGCACCTGGGATAGTGGCCCGTCATTGGCAGCAGGGGTAGAGCAGATCTAGATTGAAAGTCCGGGCGGGCGGCCTCCCGGGGGGACTTGGCCACTAGTAAGCAAGAGCTATATAAAGGGCGTGGGAAATATGCAGCCCGAAGGGATAGGAGGTAGCTCCAGAGTAACAACTGCATGGCCAAATGCCCAAATACTCAGAGAGAAGAGAGAGAGAAAGAGGGGCCAGCCGAGGTTACTAGGTGGGGTGATATAAGCATCCTCATGCTTTTGGCATCCAGACGACTCTCCTCCAACAACAAGCCCAAGTTTTCGGGAAATAGACAGAGCCTCGCAGGAAGAGAAAATAAAGAGCAGACCTACAGCCTTGGGATTTCCCCAAAGCTGTGACCTAAGCCTTAGGGTTCTCAGCATGATCAGAGCTTCTCAGCTTAATACATGTAAATACTAAATACAGGTTTGGGGAACAAAAAAAAAGAAAACAGAAAAAAAAAGAAAAGAAAAAAGAAATCTCCTGACAAGATATCATGGAATGGAATGAAGGGGTGGGGTTTAATGTTTTGGGCTAAGAACTAAAGGGCCTTGGTCCACGACTCACCAAATGTAGAATGATTCCACGACTCACCAAATGTAGAATGAGAATGAGAATGAATCTTCCGCTGCAACATGGGAAGATACACGTGTTGAGTGGAGGGGCGAGGCCCTAAAGGAGAAAGGGTGAACAGAAAGGGTGAACAGGTGCGGGTTTAAATTTCTGATTTCTGCATGTGGTGCTGAGTTTGAAGGTAGGGGATTGGAGAACTAGGATTGGGGGTCGGTGAGGTGGGGGCCATGAAAACCATAGAGGCACTTTAAGATTTTAGCAAATATTTCTCGATTACGGTTTTGTCGGCCAGGTTTGAGGACTTCGGGCCCCACAGGAGAGGTGTTTGTGCTAACTTAGCACGAACCTGACCATCTTTTCGACCAGGTGGTCTCTCCTTCAAATGACCATAGTCACAGGGCGGCCTGCCGCACTAGCCGGGTGTGGGGCCCTATATCCAGCCTCCTAGGCAAGAAAATCTTCCACCATCTGACTGTGTGTGCTGGGGCATGAGTGCCTGCTGTCTTTTTCATGTTCAAAGCTTTCTGACAAACAAACAAACAAAAAAAAACAAAAAAAAAAAAAAAAAAAACAGAAAAACAGGCAGAGGATATCCGCCGGTGATCTGTGCAGATCAGCAGCGGAGAACACCCACGCATATTTCTTAAGATGTGGGCCGGGTAGGCCCCTTCTCCAATCTGTCATCTTGTGGTCCAATGGACCAGTTACCATTGGCAACATCTGATGCTTTTTCACCCTCAGCGACGAGGGGACGCTTCTGATGAGACTCTGCTGAGATTATATCCTTCTGCGACGTCCCTGCAATCTGTGGAAAAAGTTATGGGTTCGGATTTTGGAATCGTGATTTCAGAGCCGTCCGAGGTGCAATCCCAAGAATGGACCTAAGCTATATTCTTCCTCTATCTATGTGGAAAGGACCTTGCTCCACTACATGTATCTGGACAGACTGCCAGGCAGATACTTCCGGACTGACAACTCACCTTATGTAGAAACCAACAAACAGAAAACGCTCTGCCTCCACGAGCTGAAAGCTGGAACCATAACCTTTCTGCTGTCGAAATATACTCTGGAAGAGCTAGAATTTCGAGCAAGGACCTCCTCTTATCATATCTGGTTCAGCTTGTGGGGTATCGATATCAAATGACATACTCCACGAAGTGCTCCAGTCACGGGGGGATCGGATAAGTGAACTTGCTTACTTGATCCGTCCCCGAGCAAGCCACAGTTGCCTGAATATGTCAACAGTAACCCCCTGCCCCCCTCTGGAAGCCCCCTGAAAAATATTGTACCTTGAAAATTTTGTTGCTGATTCGGACAGCTCTTGAAGACCGCAGTTGGAATCTGCCCCAAAAAAAAAAAAAAAAAAAAAAAAAGGATATTTGGGCACTCTTTTTTCAAAACCGGTTTCCCGGTTCACCCCCCCTGGGCTGGTCCGGCTCCGGTTGGACCGGGGTAGCTCAACCAGCCGGTTGTCGGCCCAGCACTGCTACAAATCCCTATTCGGAGTAGCTTTCGGAGTTCGCCAAAGCTTTTTTCGAGTCTGCTGTTTTTGCTAACCTTTTTGTTACTGCTTCAAATACGGTGAAACTGAATACAGATATACCCTAAAGCACATATATAACAGGCAAAAAGAAAAACTGAGAAAAGAGTAAAAATTCAGGGAAATATGACAGTTTCGGTGAAAAATGATCTGTTCTATTCGATATGGGACGCTGGGCCCGGTTCCGAGCACGTGCTGCTCCCCACGAATAGACCGGAGCACTTGTTTAAAAAAAAAAACAAAAAAAAACACCAGTACTTGGCCCAGCTATCGGCCGCGAAAAAAAAAAGAGTAGAAACATTTCTAGTCGGATGAATTTGGGCGCTCCTGTAGTAGCCCGTGCGTTTCCTAAAATCGTGGCGCGTTAACGGGCACGACTCTAGGAAGTACTGGTGGTTCAAGATAATATATGTCTTATGATCCTGGCCAATTTCAAAGTACACATTCATCAGAAAGTACAATGTCGTCCACTTGCAAACAGAAATGAATGAACTTGAGAGGAGAGAGAGGGAAAGAAGAAGAAGAAGAAGAAAGAAAGAAGAAGAAGATGACGTACACCAGCATAGACCAATGATAATGCTCTTCTTCTTCGCCAACCACTCTCCTCTTCCTTATCTCCTCCCCTCTTATTCAAACAAGAAATAATAGTAGTAATGTTGAATGGCTGAACGAGAAGCAATGTCCGAGTCCCTCTTCTACTGCAGGTATCACATAAGGTCTACCATAGCCATGGCCACCGTTCTTCCTCCGTCTTCCATGGCTGAGGCTATGTCGGGCTACCAGGGCACTGCCCTGCTGTGCAAAGGACAACACAAAGCAGCTATGGCTGCTCTAGCTCAGGCCGCCATGCCTGACTCTGCCTCGAAGCTTCTTGGTGTAGCTCTACTCCAACTGGGGCCTTCCAGATGCAGCGCCCACCAAGGTGATGAAGATTGCAACCACCATAGACAGTTAAGTACCTCTGGCGCTCCCCGCCTAGTCCTTGTCTCCCTCCTCCTGCTGTCCTTGCTCCTTCCCTCAGCAGCGCAGCTCTGTGCTAGCACTGCTTCAGCCAGCGCTCTAACCAGTGTGTCGCCAAACTTGCACACCGACAATGAGGATGTGTACGTCCACCCCATATAGCAGCCTGCTTGCCTCTTGGCGAGTGACTTTCTAGGCCACACGGCCTCCAAGCAATCGGTACCTCCTCCCTTTCGGAGGGAAACATCATTGCAGACTCTGATATTGCCCGTACAGGCCCTAGACTCCGACTGGTTGGGCTGGTACCCACCTAGACCTAGCCTACAACTACTGGGCCTCTCAAAATGCCAACTTTTGTCTTCTTCTGCTCGGCCTCGAGGACCCGGCACATCTACCTCTACTTGGTGTTGTACCGGCCTACCTGCTACTGGAGCGTTTTTCCGCTGCCGGCCTCTTTCCCCGCCACTTGAGTGTTTTTCCCCACTGCAACCCTCAATGTCACGGCCACAGGTAAGTACCGGCCCTTCGGGCCTTCTGAACGACAAGTGCCCTTGCGGGTCACACACACACTCAAGCCGACAAGCACTCAGACAGGCATGCAGACCAGCAAGCACACACACACACAGACTTAGAAAACTGAGCAACAGGGGGGAAACTCAGCAAGGCATACATTCCATGAGCAAAAGTCAGAAACCAGTTGTGTGTCTCAGTCCGTGTTTGGCAGGTCATTACATCTGTATCTTTCAAAGATACCTTGTGAGCAAGTCCATTGATGAAGAATATTGATTGCGAGGAATTAAAGAAAATATCGAGGATATTATTTAGTTGATGATCGAAGTTGATTATTAAGTTGATGAATGTGATTGTGATTGGATGACGATTAGTTGCTTAATTAAGAGATAGAGAAAATAAAATTGTTTTTTAATAAATCCACCTGGAACGAAGAAATATAGAAGAGTAATAAATAGAACCAGATCCAAATATTGAAATAAGAAAAAACTTCAAAAAACTGGGCCCTTCCCTCCCCTCCCCCTCCCCTTATCTCTTCCTCCGTAGAACCACTAATCCCCTGCCCACTACCTCTGCTCCCTTTCTCCCGCCTTTACCGCCTCCTTCAACATTCCTCACTCCCTCCCACGGCCGTCACTCCTCTGCTTCCCCCTGTTGTCACCGCTCCCCCTCCCCCTCTCTCTTTCTTCCCCCATGAGAGAAAAGAAGAGGAAAACAGCGAAGTACAGAGTGCCAGACAGAAGCGCAGATACAAGGAGTGATCAGAGACAGAGAATGAAGAAAGAGGGAATGGAAAGGAGACAAAGAGATGAAACATCAAGGAGAGAAGAAGAAGGGAAGAACGCCTAGCAGAAGGAGAAAGAAAAGAGATGTTGCCCACAGTGATGGAGAAGATATAGAAATCAGGAATAATTATGGACTCACACTAATGAAAACAGACCAGATGACTGAAATAGGAAAAAAATGTGAGCCCCACCCCCCCATATCTCTTCCCTCTCAGGAACCACAAATCTACCATCTCTAAAATCCTGTGTCCTAAATAACAAGTAAAACCAGATGTCGCCCAGGATTGCAAAAAAAAGAGCTAAGCTTGATATAGCACAATTAGTAGCATACTACGCATGACCTGGACAAACCTAGTACAGATTATAACAAAAGATTGGGAAAAAATACCCCCCCCCCTCCCCTCCTTTCCAAGCTATTCCATCGCTGCCTCCACCGAAACGGATTGCCCAGGTTACAGGCCACCCATCCCAGCCCCAACTATGGACAGACCCACATTCCCACCCCCGGTCCTACAAAAAAGGCATACAGTTCCCTCCCAAAGTGCACCTCTGCCCACCCTTTATCCTAGTCTTCCCCTGCTGGGATGTGTACGTCCACCCCATTCCCAGAATAGGGCAAACCCGTAAATCTGCCCGCACCCTCTCCAGGGCTTCACTTCCCACCTTGTGAAACCCCTGCAGACTGGAGCTCTCCCTTACTACATCAGTTCTCCATCCATCAGAAACGGAAACCATCGATGCACGAAGGGGAGGTCGCTTTCTTTATCAGGTCAACCAGTGTCCCTCCCCACCAATAGAACGAAGCTTTTTTTCCCATTTTTTAAGGAGTAGGAAGAAGGTAAGAGACGGGTGCTCTTCTTTATTTTTTTGTTCTTTTAGAGCACACCACTCTAACATGAATGTTGCAAAGGTGGACTTGGCAAAGAACCCTTTGTGGACCTCGCTCCTGACCTTGTGGAGGGACATAGGACCAAATAAACAGTGCCCTCCAATCAGATGGCACGAAGTCTGGAGGCAACCCTGGTTAGGGAATTCCCAGCTGCTGAACCAGCAACGACAACCATTTTCCATCCGACAGGAATCACATTGGTTGTCCTGGGTAAGGAAATGGATATTCACGATCAGAGACCTGTGGGACATCAGACTTAACACATCGAAAACCGCAGCGCAAAAACACCAAAAATCTGGAGGAAAAACTGCAGCAACTCTATGATGCTGTCCCCCTAGCCTGGTTGCGCATCCTCAACCAGGGCCCACACCTATGCAAAGGAGACTGGGTGGTCCCCTTCTCATCAAGTCACATCCCCATGACAATCTATAAGGTGCAAACCTGCATGGCAACACAAGCACAGCTCCAGGCCTACACACCCACGCTGGCAGGCGCCAGACTCACCCACTTGACAAGGACCCCGGACCTAGATGAGGACATGCCATGGTCGGGACTTATCCGAATCCGTGTACTAGAGGACAACAAAGATGGCTGGTGGGCCTACAAGTCATCTACTCCCAACTGCCAGCTGCCGTTTGACCCCACAAAATGACAATGGGAGGGCAACAAACCCTTGCCATGGAATTGTGGAAATATACGGTAAAAGACTGTTATAGGAAAACACATAAGACAGTCAATACAGCCAACATCATCAAGCACAGATGGCAGCGGGATACAAACCTCGACGAAACAGACCTGCAGACGTTTAACTGGTCCGACTGTGCCCGCTTGATGCCTACATCTCAACGGGATCTCCGATGGCAAATCATCTACTGCTGCTTGCCTACGCCGGACTGGTTGGTGTCAAGATTGCAATTAGAATAATGCGGGGAGTTATCGCCCATTTGCTCCTACGGTGGGTCTTCCAGTCAAAAGCAGATTGCAAACCTGGAGCACTGCTTGCTCTACTGCCCAATGGCGCGACAAATATGGAAGTGGTGGACGCCGCCTGGCACCGCCTTACAACCGTGGAGTTCCCATGGGATCACATGGCAATTCGGTTTGGCAGCTTCGTCAAAGCTCTGCCCCTGCAGACCCCTTTCCAGCTAAACCTTTATAAATACACACGGTTGGAAACACTCATGGTGACATGGCGAGCCCAATGCTCACACGAACGAAAACAGCACACCTTTGGCTTTCTCCAAGCTAAACAACACATTATCGATACCATGAGAGTGAATATTCAAAGAGCCTGGGAACAATTGAAGAAGGACCTAGCAGAAATAACGGACGTCACACAAAAGACCCAGCAACTTGCCTTATTTCAGGAAATATGGTTGGATCCCAGAAAACGAATCGGGGAACGGCATGTCGGCCAACACTTGCACTGGAAGCCATGGTGGCAGGAAGAACACTGGTGGAAACGGCGTCCTCTCTCCTATTTCAGCCCCCCACTACTGGGGCAACCGGTCACAGGACTCCACTCTGCCTGCCAATCACCCCCGCAGGAAACAAACGACACACCACCCCACCTCTCCCCAACCGGGTTGCAAGAGGGATC
>BFEA01000789.1:268541-289954 GCA_003427395.1 Chara braunii
CGGTCGTATCGCCCGCGTGAATCATCACGTCGGTCTCCTCGGTCGTATCGCCCGCGTGAATCATCACGTCGGTCTCCTCGGTCGTATCGCCCGCGCGAATCGTCGGGTCGATCTTCTCTCTCATATCTGTTGCCCCTGTATCCGTCTCGATCTGACCTCTCATATCTGTCGTCTCTATGTCCATCTCGATCCGATCTCTCATATTTGTCGCCCCTGTATCCGTTTCGATCCGACCTCTCATATCTGTCGTCTCTATGTCCATCTCAACCCGATCTCTCATATCTGTCGCCCCTGTATCCGTCTCGCCGACCCTGATCCAACTCCCACCGGCCTCGAGAGTCGCCTCTACCCCCGTCAGGCTCATAGCGAGCGCTACGCGAGTAGTCATCTAGTCTCCTAGCACGCCCATACGTCTCGCGAGTCCTGCGGTCCCGATCTATCTCATCATCCCTGCGCCGGCATGGCTCATCGTCTCTCTCCCTTTCCCTCGCACGATAATCAGTCAGCGTTCGGGGATTTCTATCCTCGACACTCCTCCAGGAATCAGTGTTCCTCCGGTCCCAGCGAAGTGAATAGGGCCCTCCGGGCTTGTCCCGATATGCCGCGGCTCCGGTGGTGGTCACAATCTATGTAACCTGTCTTGTCAATCCCCTTACCATGTCCCTTATCTCCTTCACTTCCTCGGCCACAGCTTCATTCTTTTCCGACCAGGGATAGTCCTTGAAATCGGGACATCTATCAGTGGCATACTCCTTGTAGAGAGAGAAGTCACGTCTCCTCATCCCTCTCCACACCAAGTCCTTGTAGTCGTCTGCCTCTGCCTTTATCGCGATCTTTAGGACTTCTGGGAAGTCAAGCTTGTCCCGTGGAAGATCTCTAAGTATACTCTTTTGTCTACCTTTGGACAGGTGTCCGATGAAGATAGTACAGCGCTCGACCTCYGAGATCTTCCCCTTCTTCATCAGCAAGTCGGAGATCTTCTGGAAACGCATCCCAAATGC
This sequence comes from Chara braunii, assembly GCA_003427395.1. Lineage (NCBI taxonomy): Eukaryota > Viridiplantae > Streptophyta > Charophyceae > Charales > Characeae > Chara > Chara braunii. The sequence goes on from BFEA01000789.1 coordinate 269,543, forward strand.
CCGTACGCTTTCATCCTCATCTTGAGTCATCGTCTCAAGGTCCTTGATGGAGTACTTGTTATCCTCCAACTTGTAAAGCTCTACGAGGTTCTTTTTGTACGTAGTTCATTTCCCATTCTTGGGTCGGGCTTCCTTAACTTCCTTGCCGAGGCTTGGGTCCACATTAAATAGGAAGTTCTCTATAATCTCTTCCTCCGACCACTGACTCCGGCTGGCGTGAAGTTCCCATTTCTCCAGATATTTTGTAATGCCATAGCCCTTGAAAATAGGAGGCTCCAAGGCCTTGTGCGTAATAATATAGCGATCCTTGCTCTCGTAAGGGAGCGGATGTGACTCCCCAGTCCGGGGGTCGAAGACTCGCCTGGGCGGCGCTCTATCCCTGTCTCTGTCCCTCCAATAGGAATCCCTCGAACTCTCTCTCCAGTCCTCCCTGTGCCTATCCGCCATGGTCTCCCTCCGCTCATACTCGGGGGATCGTCGTCTCGTCGCTTCTCGCCGTCCGCTCGAGGTTCCTGTCTTCAGAGCCTCCTGCGGCTCTGTCACAACCGGCTCGCCCATTACATCGGGTTCCCCGTCATTGGTTTGGTCAGCCCATCTCAGCGGCGCTTCCCGCCTAATTCGTTCCTTCAGATCCCTCAGAGCTCGGTCGGGCGATGTCCTGTACTCCTCCCTCGCTTCGCCCATTGTCGGTTGTGGCCCCATCGTGTCGGGTTCCATAGGCCACCAGATGATGCAGTTGGGCTCTCACGCCGGGCGTTACAGCCCGGACCTATGACAGTTGTCGCAGCCCGGACCTGTGACAGAACCCGCAGCCCGGACCTGTGACAGAACCCGCAGCCCGGACCAGTTTCCTTGTCACGGTTCACGCTCGCCTCCAATCCTAGCTCTCGACTGCCCTGATTACCACTTCCAGTACTCCGCACCGGTCGCAGATCTCGTGCTCTCCCTCAATCCCAAGAATCCCTGTGCCTMGGTAAACCTCTCCTTCGGGATCGGCCAACAAGGCCGCGCCTCTCCGGATCTGCAGTACACCCGTGATTGGATCTCTACCCTTGTGGCAGATCGCAGTCCCAAGCCTAGCCAATGTCTCCTGATCAGCACCCCTCAAGAGCCTCCGAGCGTCTAGCTCCGTCCTCCTTGCTAGATCTCCTAGCCCGTCCTGAATTGGGTAGCCTGCTAAAGGAGGAAGGTCCCCTCCTACTGCCATCCAAAGTTGCTCGTTGACCCTTTTTTTCTAGCTTCCACTATCGTTCCAAGAGCTTTAAATCTTTATCTCTCCTCCTTTAACTCCCAGACGGCTATGAGGTCATTTGTCTAGCACCTGAGGTAAGTCAGTGCTATAACCACTCGTAGCCTCATCGCCGACAGCTCCAATATGTCATAGAATGTCTCAAAGTCCTCCTTATCTCCACTATCCTCTATGGCCTCTAAAGTCTTTATCGATTCCTTCCAGTACCGATCGTGAGCGGCTAGCACCCTGAGTATGGCACCGTCTGTTACAACTCTCCCTAACTCTCCAGTTTTTCTGGCTTCGCTTATCTTCAACCTCTCAGCCTCTCTTGTCGTCTCGTACCATGCCCTTATCCGAGACCGCCCTTCGAAAGGTGTCACTCGGAGTATGTATTTTATCCTCCGTCAATCCAAAGTCCTGTTCCCCTAGCCTCACGCAGCGCACGGCGGACACACTCTGCCTCCTCAACTATGCACAATCTGGTATGGAGTTGGAGCTCTACGATCACTAACACCAACGGTCCGTCCAGTCTCCCTACCACATGCAATGAGTACTGATCCGTCGTGTGCAGTGCAGTCCCGCTCATGTCCTGTCGCTACCTCCCTGCGTTACCTTGTCCTCCGTCGATTCGCCCTCTGCAGACCTCCCCCTAGTTCCTTCGCGTGATACGCTCCTAGCTTTTACCCTCTCCAGAAAGTCTGATCTCCACACCTGGATAATCTCTCTTTCCTCCCTAAACAAACTCTCTAACTCTCTCGTCACGAGCTCAGCCCTACGCAACTTGCCCTCATCCTGRCACGACCRGATCTCMCTTAACTTGTTCCCCAACTCCTTTACCTRGTTCAAGAGTGGTTCTTTAATGCGCTCTYTCACTCTTTCGACTSCCTCACTCTCCTCTTCCATACTCARTCCTCATCTYTTTCCARCTCATCCTCTCACCRTCGCTYTAGCCTCCGCTACCGTCTCGTCGTGGAAGTGCTCCGCGCGCATATAACCTTGTGACCATATCATCACCTCATAGGAAATCGTGGTCTGGAAGGTCACCCGCGCCAGCACATCAGCTCTATACTCGTGGATCAAATCTCTGGCTCGTCCCCGGCACTCCCTCGCCGTCAAGTCCTCGTCTACGTACGCTCGGAGAAGTACTGTCACCGTGTATCCTGTGCTTACCAATTGCTCTCCTACACGCATCACTGTGGCCGTCCTCCCCGACATTCCCTAAGCTGCGGCCTCGAAGAGAAACCTCACATCCTCTAGCCCCACGTAATCGATCTCCGCCCGTCTCCTGCAGTACGTAATCAGATCGACTGGCCTCAGACATTCCATCCAGCAAGTAACATTTATGATGTCGTCAAGCGTCTCTCTACTGGGCGGTCCCCACCTCACACAAATGGCGTAGTATACTTCCCTGAAACGGGGCGCTAAGCCCTCCCAGAGCGCGTAAAGTGTGTGGTCCACTGCTCTACTCAAACGTTCTACGCTCCCATAGGTCTGCCCTATCACGAAGACAGGAAGTCTGAATCGCCAATCCTCTCTCGGGTAGAGGGCCGGATGCGGTGGACCATATACCAAGCAGCTCCAACGCGTCCTCCCTCCAGAGAGTCTCGCCAGTTGCTGATTAACGATCACTCTGGCCAACGACTCGCTTCTCCACCAAGCCCTGCTTGCCCCTGCGATCGTCAGTCCTACCTCTAAATCGTGTGCTCTGTCCGCTATCAAATGTCCGACCCCTTCTAGGTCATGAGTCCTCTCGGGTCGTTCATCTCTCAGTATCACTGTCCAAAGGAAGAGTCCCTCTGCGAGCCACGTTCCCAGGTATYGTATCGGAACACGCMCTGTCCCYTCTAACRYCACGGGAAGAGGAATGTCGTATCCAACCGCCGTCTCTCTGGGTCCCACAAGCTTCCTCACGCTATACGATTCAGACTCTCGTGAGAGAACATAAGCTAACCAGGCTACTGAGTCACTCCTCATCTCCCCTCCGACTCTCGATCAACATCACTCTACTCCCTCCGACGCACCCTATCTCTCGACGTTGCTAACTCCTCAGTCAACTCTCCCACTCAGGTCCAGTATGGTCGAGTAGGTGTTGTGAGCTCTCCCGTCTGCTCCATGGAAGTAGATAGTAAACTCGACGTACCTCTGGCTCCTCCGTATCTCCAGGGCATGTTCCGTCATGAGTCTGATCTGTCACTCAACAATCTCTAACGCCTCTCCTTCCCAGCCACTTGTCCTATCTCGTCGTAGGGAAAGAGTCACCCTCAGTATATCCCGGTCTGCCATACTCTTCACTACTCCCTTCTCTAAACCTCACTCGGTTATGTCCTGCCTCTAGTCGTCTCACGCATCTGGCATATCCTCGTCTGTATCCTCATCTACCCTCTGCCCCCATGGGATGTCGTCCTGCCCTTCGGCTTGAAGGAGATGGCCCCAGCTGTCCTCCTGCGGCGCCTCTCCACCTACCTGCTCCTGTCCCTCAGCCCGCGCCAGATCTCCCCAGTCCTCGTCCTGGTCGCCCCAAGGGTCTATGTCATCGAAGTCCTCCCAATCCCGATTCTTAGCGTTCCACACAAGATCGTCAGCCTCTGGATATACCTGCTGGTAATACTCCTCAACCTCGCTGGTCGAGATGAGATGGCCTGGCCTCTCCTCACGAGTCTCGGCTAACAGCTGACCTACTCCAGCTAAATGATCTGTAGGCCTCCTAGCCTCTCTCTCTAGCGCCGTCCAGAAGGCTAGGGGCTGGTGCAGAGAATACAGGTCAGGGCTCCCGGTAGGTACAATGGCCCGCAGGAACTCAATCAACTGGAGCCCTCACTCGCCTACTGGCGGCCCCGCTACAAACTGTGCATACAACACCCAGTCCCTGTCAGCGTACCCTCTACAAAGGCTGTCCAAGTCAAGGGCCGCAAAGTACATCTCACCCAGACGCCTAAGCCCCCAAAGCTCCTCTGCCACGAAGCACGGAAGCGTCACACGCAGTCGACTGCTAGGATATGGGAAGTGTCCTCCAATCCTGAAGGTCGTCTTCACTCTCCGAACAACCCCGTGCAACCACTCTACCTCGCCCCGCGCGGAGTCCGCTCGAGCCAGTAAGATCCTTTTCGCGCTCTGCTCCTCTCGCCAATTATCGTGCTATAACGCATCCCGAAACAGAGGGATCACTCTCTTCTTGGTGTCCGACATCGGGAAAGCAAAAACCACCCCCCGTTCTAACCCGATTCCACTGCCTCCTACATGTTAGGCCATCCAGCCCTGCTACGCGACACTTGAACCACCATCAAGCAACCTCTCTCACCCCCCCTATCACACCCCACTCCTGTGATTCATCGAACCACAACTCTTAACCCCTACTGAGGGTCTTTCTCTCCCCTCCGTGCATCCAGCCTCTCCTGCCACACTCCCCATCCTTCCCGGTCCCACCTCCTCCTCCCACGCTCCCCTGCTTATCATCTACACTGCCCTTCCCTAAGTCCTATCTTGGAACGACATAAAAATCCAACCTCCCTACCAAGGGGGTCATCCGAGTAGTGCTTATTACAGGAAAACAAGAGACTTATGAACATCAACTACATAGACGAGCACCCTTTCTGCGGCTGAACATTAATTACATAGAACAGTTACTGTACTGCTTTCTGGGGACGGTCACCTGTGGATGTATATCTCAAGACTCTTTTTTTGTTTGTTTTTTTTTGTTTTTTAGGGGTGCTGTTAAGAGCTGACGCCACCAGCTCTCCCGGGGAGGCTCCATCTATTGGTGGAGAGCAACACCTTTTGGAAAGCGGGTCCAACATCCCTGGACATTTGAATGATTGTTTGTTTGAACAGACATGCTGAAGTAATACCTGCCCCTTGCAGGATCTGTCTCCCCAGGATGATATGGACATTTCGAACTCCGGACATTGGAGTTGTTTGCCTACTTGCCGACCTAAAGAGAGTGGGGCGAACCGTCTACGGCAGTCATCCTCAAAAGGCTCAAGTATTGGATTGCAGAGACAGGGACGGTAGGAGCTTGGGGGGTTGTGCTACCTCAGTCCCGATCGTTCCCGAATGGCGTCATACTGGTTATCTTGCTGATTGATCCAAAGACAAGAACTCTTAGATCCAAAACGAGTTTTAGGTGGTTCACCCACCAACAACTCATGGACCTCTCCTCAGAATGGTTCAGTACAAACTTTGCCTGGACTTTCAGCAGGGTTCTGGTCTTTATGCAGGTTCTGTTGGAGACTAATGTGCTGAAAGAGCACAATCAATGGGACGACCCCCCTTCTGTGCTCCCTCTCAAGACAACGGACCGAAAGCCACACTGGGTGGACCGTCACAATCCAGACACAGTCCAATGACTGACCGACACCTGGAACCGCGAACTGAGGGCCCATTGATAGGGCAGCATCCTAACATCCGCCCAGCGAACTGAGGCCCCATTGATAGGGCAGCATCCTAACATCCGCCCCTCTTTCCCATCATACAACCACCCACCTTCCCCCACTCCCCCTTCCTCGCCTCCCCTCCTTGGGAGTGCAGCRCAACCCTCCCAATTCCTCCAACGCCAGGGCAGCATCCTAACATCCGCCCAGCGAACTGAGGCCCCATTGATAGGGCAGCATCCTAACATCYGCCCCTCTTTCCCATCATACAACCACCCACCTTCCCCCACTCCCCCTTCCTCGCCTCCCCTCCTTGGGAGTGCAGCACAACCCTCCCAATTCCTCCAACGCCCGCCCTCCCCTCCGGTCTTTCCCCGTATCAGGAAGCCGCCCCAGTGGGCTACAAAGTTGGCCCGGGCGGACATAGATACCTGTTTGCTCAATGTTAATGGACTCGTCCAAGCATCGGTGAAAAGAAAAAGACTGCAATGCCCCTCTGTCGGAGGTGATCAGAGTCAAAGTGATAGAAGATGACGACGACTTCTTGTTTGTGTATGAACCCACTGTCCCCTTGTCCCATTTGCCTTTTGACCCTGATGAATGGGAATGGGGCATGGGTCCTACCTCCACGATGAAACCCTGGCAATACACCGTTAAGCAAGGGTACAGATTCCAGAGGAAGATGGTTCCGGTGATGGACAATATTCGAAGGAGATGGGAACGTGACTCCCCGCTGACTAGGGAGGATCTCCGCTCCTTCTCTTGGGCCGCATGCACCCACATTCAACCAACGAACCATAGAGCACTGCAGTGGCAAATCATACACAGATGCCTCCTGAACCCGGAGTGGTTAACCAACAGGACACACCTGGAACAGGACGGCCTCCTCTCCCCCCTTTGCTCCTTTTGTGAAGGCGTAGTTCCCAGAAAACGGGCAACTCTGGAGCACTGTCTCCTGGACTGCCCCATGGTGTCACGACTTTGGCAGTGGTGGGATGCAGCCTGGCACTACCTCATGGATCACCGCTTCCCATGGTCGGTGCAGGCGCTCTTGTTTGGCACCCTCCCTCATGGGACCACAACCCAATGGTCGCCGTTCATGCTAAATCTCTTTCACTTTTTACGCCTCGCTGTATTGATGGCAGCCTGGAGAATGAGATGCTCACATGAAAGGCAACAACAGACCTTCGACCTCATTCAAGCCAAGGAGTCCATAGCAGAGACAATAACTGTGATGACCCAAGAAGCTTGGAAACACATGTGTGACAGACTTGCACGAGAACAGGACGAGCCAAAACGGAGACAACTAATACATAACTTCTCTGTGTCTTGGCTTGACCGCAACAACAAACGATGCTCACTCAATCAAAATAATCACTTCAATGGCAACCCTGGCTCTCTACTGAGAACCAGTGGGGCTTTGAACCAATTGACACCTTTGTAATAGCCTTCCGGCCCACCAACTTCCTCCTTATCCCACCCACCCACCCCCGTGACTCTTCCTGGTGACCCTCCAGCCCTCTGTCGTCTTCCCCCGCCCTCCCCCTCCTTACACCCCTTAGCCAGCCAGGAGGTCATCTTCGTCCCCATGTGCAAAGTTGTTTATGTATCAGGGTAACAGCAGCGACAGGAGCTGACAACGGACTGCATACATGGTGACCAAGGACCTACAGGGGTTATAGGAGTTCAGGGAGCGGTGTAGGAACGTTCAGGGAGCGGTGTAAGAACGACTGTCTCACATGGATTGGGGGGGCATAGGATAACAGGCTGGGGCCTTTTTTTAGGATGGTGACACAGGTAAGGGGTTACAGGTCCCCGAGTCTGGGAGTGATAGGGGATCACATGCCAAGGGGGGACGGACTGAGGCTGATTAAGTCCTGGCTTAAAGAAGGCTTGTTACTCTAGGTCTGGGGGACCAGAATAGTTGATAGTGCATACACTGTTACAAGGTGTATGAATACTACTTTCCATCATCAAGTAGCGGAAAACATCATTAGCATCATCATCATGATCAACTTTATCATCATATGAGGGACGCTGAGCCCGGTTCTCAGCAATTTCGGTTTGTCACTTCGGGTAGACTGTGAGGACCCCGACCTCAATATTTTCATAAGTAATATCAGCCTTGGGCACTGGGCCCGTTCGGTAAAAAAAATAAAAAAAATAAAAAATAAAAAAAAATTGCTCAAATGCCAGATCCAAGGCGGATGGTCGGATGTTGCGTGTGTCCAAGAAACACATCTACAAGATACCTTGCCGCATGCAGCAAAAGCAAAATTAATCCGGTCATACACAATTTATTCTGCACCCATTAGAGAAAGGGCATCAGTGGGCGTAGCAATCTGGTTCCCACCCTCCTCAAGACTCAAGCCACTCACATTCGATTATGTCCACCAACACGGGAGATGGGTGTGCCTTAAAGTCTTGTTCTGCCTAAAAGGGTCGATTTGTGGGTTCATCTCCTTCAACACCTCCCGACGATGCTCCGCTCATTATGGCAGGTGACTTTAATACCACGCTCGATCCGGGGCTGGACAGGGGATCGACCTCACTGCGTTATACATCTCAGGACTCTTTATTGCCCAACCTCGGTCCGGACATCCTAATGCTTAAACAGCTTATGGCAAACAAAGGGCTAGAAGATGCATACAAAGTACTACACTCATCTCAAAGAGCCTACACCTGCCTATCCGCCAGAGGTGACCGTGGCCTGGCCAACTCGAGGATCAACCTTATACTAGTGTCGAAGGACCTGCTAGGTCTAGTCACCACAACGGAAATTGCCACTGCCAGCCCTTGTAAGTCCTTCAACCGCAGGATGATAACACTAGGACCGTCCTTCCATACTCATATTCAAAGGGGGCCAGGTTTTATAAGTTTAACTCCTCCCTGTTGCCCTTACAACGATTCAAAGACATGGTCAATGACTTTTGGAGATATTGGCAAACCCAAAAACTGCAGTCAAGGGACAGGGTCAACTGGTTCAATAGAGGCATAACACAACTGAGGGACAGGGCTAAGAAAAATGTTCCATTCAACACATGAGAGACCAAAGGACCGTCCTTGACAGCCTCAAGCGAGAGCTAGAAAGCTGGGAAGAGCAGCTCATGGAAGATCCATTGCACCGCCCAACCTTCGAAAGAATGCAAGAAGCTCGAGACCATCTCCAAGCCTATATAGATCAACAAGCCCAAGCCTAGAGGATTTAGGCCAGAATTAAGAAGGAAAACACAGATGGAACAATGGTCAAGACCTTCTTCAATAAGGCGAAGGTTAGAACGAGAGCAACAACAGTCCCAAGACTAAAACACCCGTCGAATGAAAATGCCCCGATGGCCTCCAATGCCTACAGCATAGCTGACTATGCCTCCCAGTACTACTGAAATCTCTTCACGTCAAACACCCCAAAAGCACCCAGACGAGGTCCTGCAGGCAAGGGAATCACTTCTGCAAGCCATTCAATCGCGCCTCACCCCCACACAGAAGGATGAGCTAAACAAGACTTTGTCATCCCAAGAGATATGGGAGGCGCTGCAAGGAACGGAAAACGAAAAAACTCCAGGGATAGCATCATTCCCCAAGTAATTCTGGGTGAAATTTTGGGCGTCTTAAATAACGACCTCATGGAATATGTTGCAGCCGTGCAGAAGGAAGGCTCATTCGGGGGCATGATAGGGCAAGGGGTCACCACACCTCTTTATAAAAAATGAACAAGTAGGACATTAGAAATTATAGACCAATCACTCTCCTCCCGGTCCCCTACAAGCTGGTTTCCAAGGCTCTGACCAATCGACTGCTGCTTATGATGAACATGCTGATTCACCCGGATCAATCGGGGTTCATGCCCAATCGAAATATCCAAGACAATATTTTACTCGTCAACGAGACCATCAAATACGCCCGCCAGCGAGAGGTCCAAGCGCCGATCTTGTTCATTGATTTTGAAAAGGCGTATGACCATGTTGACTGGGACTTTTTGCATATGTGCTTGAACAAAATGAACCTCAGTACGACCTTCTGCCGTTGGGTGCAGCTCCTTCATAGGATAGCATCCACAAACATCATGCTAAACGAATACTTGTCACCACCAATCCAACTCCAACGATCGGTTAGACAAGGGAATCCCATAGCACCTTTGCTTTTTGTGATTGTCATGGAGACCCTAGCCTCTCTGATAAGAGCACATGCCCACATCAACAAAATTCCAATCCAAGAACTCCCTGAGCACCTCATCCCGGTCACATCACTGTTTGCAGACGACCTCACGGTGCTCATACGAGCAGATGCGACCAACCTGCAAGTTGTGACTCAGGTGATACACCTCTTCTCGCTGGCTGCAGATATGAAAGTTAATTGGGGGTTCAAAACGCAAGGTTGGTGGCTCCATCCCCAAGGGCAGCCACCCTCCCCTGAACCAAGTGTCGCATGGGCCGGGCGGGAAGAGGCCATAAAAATTTTGGGGGTGAGACTAACGATCGTAGGACGCCCGCCGGATCATGGAGGCACACTGGTTAATATGGTAGTCGATCGCCCAGCCAAATGCGATGGACTACATACATCCCTAGTATGTCGTGCCCTAACAATTAACAATGCCATATTGGCAGCCATTTGGTATAACATAGCAGTATGGCCGCTGAAACTTCAACAATAAAAATAGGCTGAAAAGGGCGCTCACAACCTACTTGTGGAAGAATAGTGCAAGATCCCAGGGTTACATGAGCAAAGTCAGCTGGGACATCCTCACCCAGTCGAGAGTTGCAGGGGGACTAGGGATATTGGACCCGAAAAGGGAAAGTGAAGCCCTGATTTTCAAAATCCTCGCTAGGCTACTCATAGGCGATGATATCCAGTGGGGCTCATTGGTCTGCCTGCAAATAATTAATCTGGCACCGCAACCGCTAGCATTCGTCCAGGTGCACCCCTTCAGATGGCTCACTAACTCCCATTGGTCGATACCCACCCCTCCACATCAGGCACGAACCAACACCCCGGTGCAAGCCACCAGGATCGACATTCCTTTTGATCCTCTGTGGCCCAACATGCTCAAGTTGTGGAGGAAAAGGGGCCCGAAGTTGAGGCGGCCCCCGAATGGATGGCACAATGTATGGAGGCAGCCCCTATTCGGCAACCCTTACATCCTCGACGGAGAAGGCAATCCCTTTACCCTCACTTCGAACTCACCTTGGGTCACTTGGGCAAGGAAAGGGGTCTTCACCGTCGGGGACCTATGAGACCCGATAAATGCGGACTGGGCCACCACCGATCAGTTGCTGCATAGATTAAAACATGCTAAATTAGTGGAACCCAATGCCTGCCAGTTAAGGGAAGCCATCCAATTGTCCTGGCGCCTCGCCCTTAAAGCGAGCCCCACTGTCCAGCAAAATGACTGGGTGGCCAAGTATGTTGACCGGAACTGGCCTCAAGTCGTATACAGAGTTCATAAAATTGAGGAGGGCCAATGCTCATTGGAGGCCTACCAACCCCAGCTCCCGAAAGTTAGGTTCTCCAAACTTATAAGAAATGAAGACTTGGATGCCTCTGAGAATTGGGCAGGGCTTATGCAGGTAAGGGTGGTGGGGGACACTAACAAAGGATACTATGTGTATGAACCAACCACGCCAGTGGCAAGACTGCCATCTGACCCAGAGGAATGGGAATGGCCAGGTCACAAACCCATGAACTTCTAGGAATATACGGTTAAAGGGGCCTACCGAGCCTCATGCCCGAACCTGCCCCTCGACCAAATCGTGACCCAAAGATGGGAACGGGATTCACCACTTGAGGCACAGCTGATGCACAATCAGTCATGGGCCAGGTACTCCAAGGTCATGCCAACAAACCTCATATCCCTACAATGGCAGATATTACATCGATGCCTCCCCACCCCCGACTGGCAAGTATCCAGAACGAACCGGGAACAAAAAGGATTGTTGTCCCCCATATGTTCATATTGTGGAAGAGCAACGCCCTCAGCCAGGGCAATTCTGGAACACTGCCTGCTGGTGTGTCCAATGGTCACCCAAATATGGCAATGGTGGGACGCAGCATTCCACTTCCTCACACGGTACCACATCCCCTAGGACTTGGGTCTCCTTACTCCTCGGCAAAAATCAGCACTTGCTGACTCGATGGTCTCCTTTCGCATCCAATCTCTTCACCTACATGTGTCTGCTCGTGCTAATGCTCGCATGGAGAGCTAAATGTGCCTTCGAAAGAAGAGACCATCAATTCGGCCTGCAACAAGCACAGCAGGCAATAGAAGAAGAGATCAGAACCCGAACGCAAGATGCATGGAAAGAAATGAAAGAGGCGTGCCGTGAGGAGAAGGACCCGGCTACCAGGGAAATAATAGGTCTGTCTTACCGCCAGTTGTGGCAGGATCCGAATAACAAATTCTGAGAATTGACTGCCTGCCTAGACATCCAGTAGAAAATTTGGAGGACCAAAGAATCGACTTGGGAAAGGAGGCCTTTCAACTGTTTCGAGGTCCCCTACCTCCCGACAAACTTTGTGCTTGTTGCAGATAGTGCACCAACCTACCCCCCGGGCCAATCCTCCCACTCTGTCCCTTCCCTCCCCCCCTCCCCCACCGCCCTCTCTGGTTCCTCAGTCGCCTCCCCTGCACCCCAACATTCCCATCATCACGGGTTGATCACAGTCTAATGAGGCGAGTACACAAGTCTACGAAGATACGGCACCAGGAGCTAAGTAACAGCAGGGTTGGGAAGAAGGGACTGCTGGAGCTACGTAACAGCAGGATTGGGAGGAAGGGACTGCGATCATAATAATGTCAACATGGCGACTACATGGCTTCCTATAGATAGCCTGCACTATCATAACAGAGCCACATAACAGCAGGGTTCCGTAGAAGGGACTGCGATCACGACATTGTCAACATTGTTCTTACATGATTTCGGGGGTTCCGGGAAGGCATTTGGTTGAATGTCAGAATGTAAGAACTATGTAGCTATGGGGCAGTGACATGGGGACTCTGATCATGATACATATGCAACTGCAACCACAAGGTCATCTGGGGCTTGTGAGAGAGGTCTCTGCATTCTCTGCATTGTCTGGTCTTGCATAGTTCGGGACCTGCTAATTCAAGCAGCGTAACATTGTAAACATTGGCTCCTTGTATTTGATGTTAAGAGACGCTGGACCCGGTTTCCAGCAGGTGCAGCTCCCCACCAATGGAATGGAGCCACTCGCAAACAGGGTGCGTGGAGGGGGTGTCTGCTCTTATCAGCACCTCCCCCATGCCCGTCTGTTATGTTTCACAAAACAAAAAAAAAAAAGAGAAAAAAAAAAAAAAAGATAGGGCTAGTATATGCAGACCCCATGGCTCGCTCTAAGGACTGTAACGACGGTAAACTGCAGGGCCCACCCGCAAGGAATGGCCTTTGCCAGGCAGAGCTGCGAGTGGCCCAAGATGATTGAACAGACAATTGACTGTTTCTATAACTGGTTGCCGGACCCCCCTGATAGAAAGGAGGTTTTAACAGGTAGAGCTGCCCAGCAGTCTGCGGTAGTTTCCTACATACCAGCTTAAGGTCGGTGACAGTTCACACAAGTCCCATGGCTGCTACCAAGAGACCGGGAGTCTCCCCTTCTCCCTGCAAGCAATGCGTTGTTAATCACAGTCCTGGAACCTAGTGTTGTCCCCTATAATTGACCAACGGTGTCAGGCGGCCACAAGCAGTGTGCCGCCTGAAATCTGCGGCTTTGGGACTTAGGCTCAAAGACAAGTCCGTGTTTTGACGGTGCTCCGGGTTGACCAAGCAGCAAAAATTAGGGGARCTCATGGCACCCCTGATTTKGGGCACACTGAACCTTACGAGTAGCSCTCAAAGATAGYGAGATGGGTGGCCGCACACGACACATCTAGGGACCGTCATTTTCGGTTGTTCCKAGCCTAGACCTGGGATGGCCTGCCGCGGAGAGGCATCGCGGGAACTGACCTCGCCGCAACGTTTTTCCAGCATACGACCGGGGCCGAAATAAGGCCTCAAAATTTTGTCTATTTTAGTACCATGGGGAAAAGGGATTAAGATCAGTAGGGGAGGAGAGAAAAACATAATATCCCTTAATTTCTTTATTTTTCACGGCATTTAATTCTAGGGGGAATACCCTTGTTATTCTATGTTTCCGGCAATGAAATCAAAAACATAGAAAGAGATTAAAAAACAAAGGGAAAAGCGGGAAGAAACGAAAGGAATTTGAACATTTATTTAAACTTTCTCGGAACTTTATTTTGGGGATATTACGGTTAATTTACTATTCCCGACAATAGAATTAAGGAAAAAGAAGAATGATTAAAAATGATGAGAGRGACAGGAACCCACGACTACTGARAGATTGGCCTAATTTCGCCTCGATTACCCGCCATCAGCTCTGACCCCGGATTGATCTTTTTCCCCGATTCTAACAGTATTCACTACTRCCGGTGGCCAAGGATCCCTGCGTCGTTTTCCCCCGGGTTGCTTGAYTACTAASAATACCACATTGGGATGATCTGAGAAGCGGGAGTCGCATGGACGGCGTGGGGCGGTGTTGTGGTATGATATTTGGGTCGGCACGAACACTGGTTCGGAGGGGGGCTGTTTATGGTTTGGTGTTTTGGTTCGGGGTGGGCTCAGTATCAGTGTTTTTCAGGTTCGGACACGTCAGCGTGATTTATTGTCAGACTTGGGGCCGGTACAACGATCTTTTTCGGCTTCGCTGCCGCCATGGCGGTTTTATCCGGGCACGGTGTTATCGCGGGGACTGATTTTACTCGACACCGACATATTTCAAGCTTGACAAGGGCTTGACATCAGCTTATTTCAGGCTCGAGCAGATCAGGGTGATTTATTATCTGGTTTGGAACCACCGCGTTGATTTATTTCAGGCTCGGAACAACTTCGACGCGACTCCGGCCATTTGCCTCCGGATTGGCACCAATACGACAAATTATTTCAGCTTCGGAGCCATTGCCACATTAATTTTCTGGTTCGGTTTGGGGCCGGCTGGCACGGCACGGGCTATTTCAGTTCTCAGCTACGACGAACGGAAGGTCGCTAGTTCGGTTCGGCATCGACATGTGACAAAAACATGGTATGGGTTTTACGGGAACGGTCCGATGTCGGTGTGAAAAACGACTCCAAATGATCGGTATGATTTGGTACGAACGCTAYGGTCGGAGRCATTGTTACGATACAGTTGCTGTAAGATACCGCGGCCAGTAGCTGCTGCCCCAAACGGCTGTGTCAATGGGATTTAACGGTTCAATATTGAGGTATTCTTCATCATCTCGGGTGTGTACGACACTGGCATGAGGCCTTGGTCTGTCACCGGGCTGGTACCGTCGTTGGGCCAATACAGCCAGGCCGCGGGGCCACGGTACCATTATGCCCGACACAAATCTCTGGGGTTCGACTGCAACGCCTGTTGGTACTATAGGGCTGGAATTCCCACAGTGCGGGGAAACCCGGGGCCACAGCAGCATGTGCTCGGAAAAGGTCTGCGGTCGGGGATATAAAGGGAGGCAGCGAAGACAGAGGGAGGTGTGCAAGGCGTACCCGCGCATGCAAGCAAGGGGGCAGACGCGTGAACGCTCAGGCGGTTACTTCGCTCCGCGACCGAGGGGGGTGAGAAGTGAGAGCGAGGCATGCACGGCGTGCCCAACGCATGGAACGGGCGGATGCGGTTGGCGTACGGAGCGAGTACAGGAAGTCCGGTAGGGTGAGAGAGAAGGGGTCCGCATCATTTCTTTTTCTTCCCATTTCTGTGAGATACCGCCCATATGCATTGTTACTTAGTATAGCTTGTTGAGATGTGAAAGCACCCGRCGCAAAGGTACGAGGCATCCGGGCTCATGGATGGACTGAAATGCAGAACTACGCACACAACAGTGATTCTGAAAGAAGAAGGCCGGCCCTGTTGATTGACCAATTACCCATTCCCCGCTGCTTTTCTGATTGACCCACAGTGACAGGGGGAGATAACTGAGTAGATCATCGCGAAGTGATATGGATGAAACTATAGTTTTCTATTGTGGTATCTTTCTCAGGCACCACCTGGCGCGATGCAACGGAAATTAAAATTAACCCCCTTCTCAACCACCTCGCCTCTCCTACTGTGAACTCGTAAAGGCAGCGCTCTGCCGCAGGGGCAGCGAGGCAGCCCGGGAAAGGAAAGAGACGAGAAAACTCTTTAAGCTAGTCGATGAGCACTTATAGGAAACAGTATTAAAAACTGTGCAAGGAAAGCCCTTTTGTAGCACCTGAAACAGGGTGAGTGTGTGACGGGCAATGCACTAGAAAGACTCCCTGCAGATTGCTGAGGACCTCGGAAGGGAGCGAGGCGAGTGACAGGCGCAGTTGCCCTTGGCTTCAGCGAACTGTAGGTGCCCCTCCCCGGGTTTCCTAACAACTATGGCACCGTTGCTGGGGAGGGGAGAATCACCCCCAAGGCCGCGGCCTTCCCCAATTAACGGGGGTGCGCGGGCTGATTAGTCCAGGCACTAATTAGTTCGTTTTCTTGATTAGTTCTGTTTTTTATTATTTTTTGAATTAGTTTTTTTTAGATATCTCGTAATCCGCGCATTTTCTCGCGAAGAACGCAGAAGCCAAAGTTTGACGTCTCGACGAAAGGAACGCTATGAGACGTTTCTTGCTGAAATCTAACGGTCAGATTTCGAAATAACGAATTTTCTTTGAAAATCAAATTATTAATTCGAAATTTCCGGTATTCTTTTTTTTTTTTTTGTGGGAAATTGGTACATTTTCTTGAGATAACTCCTTTTACTAAATCTGCTCAGTTTATTTTTCCCGTCGTTTTGATACCCTGGACGGGGCAAACGGAGGTGGTTAGAGGCAAGAATGGTAAGTAACAGCAAAGAAAAAAGAAGTAAAACAAGAATTAAATATTTAATTTCTTTAAAAATTTCGTGTTGAATACCATAAAAGGGATTAATAAAAAGTGTTCCGTCAAAGTCTTGCAAATTTTGAGTAAAGTTGACGGGAAAATTTTGGGACTGAACGAGTTTTGGAAGAGAGCGTGCGATTGCGCGCGAAGCCCCCAAAACCCTAGTAGATAAACCCTAATTAGGGGAAACCCTAATTAGGGGAAGTCCTGTCCAGGGTATTGGGGCGGATAACAACCTCGAGGAGGAAGGATAATATACGGGGAATATTTTGCCTTTTTAATTCTTCGGCCTTTTTGTTTTGGAAAATTTAAACTAAAGAAAATATTAAAAATAACGAAAAAGGATTAATTAAATTTTGTTTTATTTTTTAAATTCTGACGTCTGTCCTTTCGGCTTGTTGAGCTAGGGGTGGAAGCCCCGCACCCCATCCCACGGGGGGAGGGAAAATGCTGCCAAATTTTCGAGAAAATTTGTAAAATATTTCGAATTAATTAGGAAATAATTAGAGAAAATACTCAAAATTTGGTTAAAAATTAAAATTTTCTTTGATTTTTTTTCCTTTTGCTATACTCCTTCGGCGGCTATTTTGCAGCCTTCGGCCGCACCCCATCCCACGGGAGGAGGCGAAGCGCCGCCGAAATTTCCTTAGAATCGACAAACCTTCATCTACTATCTTTCACTTTCTCTACCCCTCCCTCTTTGCTGCGTTCTCTCTAGTCGCCAGTCGGATGTGGCCGCGAGCGCAAGTAGAGGTCTATGAAACCACCATGGACTGGGACTTGGAGCCCCCTAAACTTATAGAAGGGGATCTGGTGGAGCTCACGATCCCCGGGCGCAGCGTTCGACATGTTGACGACCAGTTTGCGTGGAGGTCCATAATCTTGTCCGAGGACGTGTGGCTTTAGACGCACAGAGAGCACCGGCCTGAGCAAGGAGTGGGCGTAGTAAGAGCCTACTTGTACTTAGGACCGGGCGCGGTCAGGGAGGCCGTGGTGGGCCTCGCGACGACAGGGACTAGTGGCGCGGTTAGCAGGGCGTTACGCTACCTGAGGGAAGAGGTAGCTGCCTTCCGAGCGGGAGACTCGAGCGACCCGTTGACCCTATTTCACGGACGCCCTCCTCTTGATATCACGGGCGAGCTGGTGGTAGCACGGGACGGGTTTTTCCCGTACAGCGTTAGGAGTCTAGGGGCGATAGTTCCGACGTTCGTAGTAGAGAGCGTTTTCGGAGGTATTGGCGGAGTGGTCGAGACATACCTCGCCTATCAGGATCTCAAGATCCTGGCGAGAAGGCCTGCCGACCTCGACTACATTCTTTATTCGCTCGCGACCGGTGGGCCCCGTAGGGGTGACGAGAGGGTTCAGCTTATAGAGCTGATCCGTTCGATAGACAACGAGTGGCCCCAGTCTCCGTGCGTTTGGGATTGGCTAGACCGTGAGCTCCGAGACGGCCCTGAGTACGTGACCTGCATCGGGCGGCTCTTCTCAGACGACTGGGGGAGCTGGTGGAGTGAGGACGCCGCACGACCTCTGATATACGACCATCAGTTGGCGGAGTACTACCAAGCTATAGGACAGGCGCCATACCACATCGAGGACGAGTTTGACAACGAGGGTTGGGAGCGAGAGGGCGACGAGGACGCCTGGGAACCAGACTGGGTCGACCCAGGGAGTGAGGTTGACGAGGAGGAGATTGATGTTACGGACGCCCACTTCCCGAGGATAGGAGTAGCAGTCCGGGCGTAGGAGGCAGAGCATTGGGACGACGGTTGAGTGAGCTTAGCTACTGATATCGGCCGATAGTGGATAGCGGATCGATGGTAGAGCAGGTCAGTGGAGTGGAGCTTCAGATCGACGACGCTAGATGGCCTAGACCTCCAAAGACTCTAGCGCCAGGCAGGGTGGCACTAGATCTCTGCCGGCCAGAGGGGTTTCCGCGGATGCGATAGAGAGCCGATGGTCATCGACGGTGTTGGGGCCAGACGTACACTTGTGGACGTATGTTATCGAGACGTTTGAGCTAGACAGTCAGAGGCGGCGGCGACCAGACACGACTAGCATAGAGGTAGTGGGCCACATTTACTACTCGCAAGAAGTGCTAGCCACGGTTTATTTTCACGGCATCGTCCAGGAAGAAATCTTGCGAGGAACGAGAGGTCAGGTTCGGATGGATGCATCCTGGTGTGGTTCAAGGCATCGCAGGAGTGGGGTGTGATAGGGAGAGAGAGGTCGGTTGATGATGGTTCAAGTGACACGTAGCAGAGCTGGATGGCCTAACATGTAGCAGGCAGTGGAATCGGGTTAGCACAGGGGGTGGTTTTCACTTTCCCGATGTCGAACACCAAGAAGAGAGTGATTTCTCTGTTTCGGCATGCGTTGTAGATTGTATATTGGATTGTGTTCAGGTTTTGGTTGTAAACAGTTTTGCTAGGTCCATTAAAAGAGAAGACTCTTTCGGGGGCATAGGGAGGAAGCTCAGGAAGGGACATGGTCAGGCAATAATGGGGGGGCGGTCAGGGAGGGGAGATGAGTGGTGTGGGAGGTTCCTCCAGGAAGCAATCTTGCGAGGAACGAGAGGTCAGGTTCAGATGGATGCATCCTGTTGGCTAGTGCATGTAATTCATGCCTAAGTTGCACCTGATGGATGCGGATTCAATTCCTGGACCTGTTCTCCATCACTCCATTGGTGAGGGTTACTGTGGCTGTACTGTTGGTGCTGGTGTGGGTTTTTATGCTCTGAACCTGTAATCCGAGGCTGTAATCAGAAGCGCTGGGGCCATGGGCTTGCCAGACCATAAACGATGACTGCAGGTGCTGCTGTGATGCACTCACTACCCCGTGACCCCAAAGCAGTGCCAGGGTGAGGGCTGTCGAAGGACTGGTGAGTTAGAGCATAGCACCAAGGCCGCACAGCTCGGAGCACTCAAATAAGGACGAGGAACGACAGATAGGGAAGGGAGGGAAAGGCATGGTCATTAATGGGAAGCATCACGTCTGTGACATCCGCCACGCCAATTGGCATCCTCACATTTGCATTTTGCAACTGCATAGCGAAGCGTACCATATGAAACTTCCGCAAAGATACGGAGAACGCATAACCAAAAAATGAACATATCCAATGCCCACAACAGGAGATTAAACTGCCAGTACCTCAAGCGACTTGCAGACCGACCCTCGGACGACCGGTATGCCAGGCCTGCCAAGCCTCCAGGTACCAGTAGGAGGACAGGTCGAGCCTGGAGGAACCAGTAGCCAAAAAAAAAAAAAAAAGCAACCCTGGGGACGCTTTTGCAGTTGTATACATTCTCCGGAGTGCTGGTCTGAGCATGCCCTCAAAGAGGACGTCTCAGGCCCGTCGTGTCTTTGTCGGAAAGCAGAAAGGGCAAGCTCGGTGTTTTTTTTTTTTTTTTTTTTTGGTTAAAACAGGCTCCATCTATTGGTGGGGAGCTGCACCTGCTGGAAATTGGGTCCAGCGTCCCTGCACAGAATTTGGCATGCTTATCAAGGTATGAGATTGATTGTTTGTGAGGAGCATCTCACGAACACTGTTTGCAGTCCACTATTCTATCGTATGCCATCCTGTGTTTCTCCTGTGTTTCTCACCGCTGTTTCCCTCTCTGTTTCTCACGTGTTTGTCAGTCACTGTTCTTTCTTGTCTGTCTTATTCTACCATCAGTTTCCCACCTGCCCTCATAACCCCTTTACCCCAAGCTCCCAAGCCCTCACATCCACCAAAAACCCTGTCTGTGTCTCTCTAACCTTTTTTACCCTTTAACCCCTTTAACCGTTAAAGGGGTTAAAGGGGTTAAAGGGTAAAAAAGGTTAGAGAGACACGGGTGTA
Source organism: Chara braunii (assembly GCA_003427395.1). NCBI lineage: Eukaryota > Viridiplantae > Streptophyta > Charophyceae > Charales > Characeae > Chara > Chara braunii. The sequence goes on from BFEA01000789.1 coordinate 289,887, forward strand.
AAAAGGTTAGAGAGACACGGGTGTTGGGGGGCGGTATGGGGTTGTTTTGGCGGGGGGGGGGGGGGGGG
>BFEA01000789.1:292373-306530 GCA_003427395.1 Chara braunii
CTATTACAACCTCAACAAGCCTGTTCTCGTCTCCCGGACCACATCAGCTCAACTATGCTGTCGTCTGGGGGAGGGAATGGGTCCATGAACTCTGTGGCTGGCGTCACTTGGAATGTGTGATCGACTTTGAAACCCTTACGCTCCCCACCAATAGATGGAGCACTTGTGTGATCAAAGTTAGCTCAATCTAAAAGTCTCAGGTGAATCTGTTGAGGTGATGACACCCCCCTGTTGAGTCGATGACACCCCTGTTGAGGTGATGACACACCCCCTTTCCTCGCCTGCAATTTCCCTGGACCCTGGGTTGTTCAGCCATTTGTCACAGAATTCATCGACATTTTTTCGACTGTTGCTCTTCTGGATCACTCAGCTACTTTATTTTTTGTCCACCAACTGTTGCCATCCTCCCGAGATGGTTGGTTGGATGTAAGTTATGGTGTTTCCCCTTGTCTCCTGGTCTGTGGGTGCATCTAGCCATCCATATTCCACACAGTAACTGCTTTTCTCCCCGCCCACTACGAGTTATCAGTGAATTTTGTCCCTCTGTAGTTCGGGTGGTGGGCCCGGAGTATGGTTTTCCAATCCCATGGCCACTTTGCCTCCCCTGTTAGCCCTCTCCACACTGTCGCACCACCTCCACAGCAACACCACCACCTCCACCTAAGTTGCAGTTGTATACAAAAATCACTGTGGGCAGTTTGGGGTGGATGTATGGGCTTGCGTGTGAACCATCGCGATACTGTATCGATAGCTGGGGAAGGTACTGGTGTTCTCCAACTTTCCAGAAAAAGTATACGAGGTTGGCGATCGGGCAATACTGTATGGCGGATGGATTGAGGCGCTACATGCTTATCTTCCTTTTCTTTTGGTTGTCTTTCTTTGCTTTTCTTTCGCGTTGAATCCCAATTTCTTACTTGTCTCAGGCTATACTCAGACTGCCGTCTTCACCCTAACAGAACGCCTGGTTATAATGGCCGTATGTAGACTGAAAATACGGCTATAACGACCGGCCAGTTTATTCGGGTGAGGACAGTAGGACTTCCCTGTCCGTGAATGACCTCTTTTACAAGCAGACCTGGATGCATCCGACCGGAATTACGTCACGACAGATAATTTGAAAAAGGTCTAGTGTGAGTACTCCATCATACTTGTGCTTCTTCATTTGGATTTCATTTCCATCTGCAGTTTGTTCCGTCTTATTTTTTTATGGGTGCCACAAGACCCGTCTTCACCCGAATAGAAATGCCCCTAATGTACGAAAGACAACGCAAAAGCAGCTATGAACGCTGCTCCTCAGGCTGCCATGCCCGACTCTGCCTCGGAGCCTTCTTATAGCAGCGCACCCTAACTAGGGCCTTCCCGCAGCAGAGCCCACCAAGAAGATGAAGATGCCGACCTCCATCGCCAGGTAAGTACCTTGCCACTCTCCTCCTTCACCCCCTTCTTCTTCCTCCGGCGATTCTCCACCATGGCCAAGGTGAGAGCTCCCAGCCTTCGTCTTCCTCCTAGCACTGTAACACCCAGCGCTCCTTCTCCGGCTGCACCCTGAGACCAGCGCCCGCTCAAACATCATGATGATCAAATATGCACACCGCGAATGAGGTAGAGCCCAACACTCTACCTGGAGATATGGTGGCCAACCAGCCTCTTGGGTGGTGACTTCCAGGCCGCGCGCCCTCCAAGCAACCAGTACCTCCAGACTGGTACCCACCTAGACCTAGGCCTACCGCTACTGGGCCTCTCAAAGTACTAACTTTAAGTGTTACGGGCACCGACACGACGCTACTTGAGTGTGCCCTAAGCTACCCCTTTGGCCACTTGAGTGTTTTTCCCAGGTGCAACCCTCAAAGTCATGGCCACAAGTAAGTACCGGCCCCGCAGGCCTCCCAAACAAACAAGTGCCTTGACGGGCCACACACATAGTCAGGCCAATAAGCACTCAGACTGGCACACCGACCAGTAAGCACACACCCACACAGACTTAGAAAACTCAGCAGAATGCGAGAATCTCAGCAAGGCTTACATTCCAGCGGCAAAACTCAGAAAGCAGCAGTGTTCTCAGTCCATGTTTTTGCAGGTCCTTACACTAGCCCCATCTCAAAAGCGAGGTTTCTTTGAGCGAGTAAGTCAATTTGAGTCCTTGCAGAAGCAGACATAGCAAAGAGAGCTGCTGTGTATTCTGTAGCAGTGAGTTTCACAGAGAATGTGGCAGTATCACCAGAAACTATCTGATGTTCATATGCTTTGACAACTTGGTGCACTCTGCAGCAATTCCTTCTTTGAAATCCAGTGGAAATCATCTAATGGGTGGTACAAAAAGCGAACTTGGTACTGTCTGTTCGCTTGGTCATTGCTGCAACAACAATTTTGAGCAAGCGATCACACGTGGCGCTGTAGCCAGGCATGCCAGGCGTCAGACCATGCAGCTGTTTAGGGAACACATAGGAGAGAGGGTTGCGAATCTTCCAACTGAAATGCAGCCTGTTCGGCGTCATACCGGTAGAAGAGTGAATGAAGTTGTTGTACAACCCCTTCACTGCATACAGCTCTTCATCCCACGTCTCCTAATCTGGAATGATTAGAGAGCGGAAAAGTTGTGTAACAGTCTGGTTGATCTCCTCAACCAAATCGTTGGCTTGGATGTCGATCAGATGTCATTTTCAGTTTGATGTCGTAGATTTGTGTACTGAAATCTCGCCAATCTGCACTTATGAACCGAGTATCCCGATCGCTCACAATAGTTTTCGGGGGCCCATGCTGCAGTGGAATCAAATTCAGAAACTTAGAGAAACGGTCAGTAGTCACCATCACTTGTGAATACCCATTCTTATTCAACTTTCCCATGTCCATAAAATCAATATTGTCGGGAATGGGAAGAGGTTTCAGCAGCCCCATGGGCTTTTGCCTCGATGGTTTGATCCATTGACAGACTTGACACTCCGCCACAAACTTGTGGGCAAATCCTTTCAATCCTGGCTAATCAAGCTAATGTAGAAGCAACCTTTACACATGTTCAAGACCAACTTGCAGTCCATTGATGCAGAATTAGCTACTTCCCTCAAGCTCGCCTACTTGAGGGAAGCCCTAAAGTTGTTGAGTGTCTCCCTTAAGTCCAGGTTCCAAGTGTGGGTGCCTCTCACTGTCGCCTCTCCAGAATTGTCTCACAAAGTTTGTCCAAGTGTCTCGCCATCCAAAACTCACACTCATGCAACCTGGCCAGGTTCAATGCCGACCCTACACAATCCAGCCAGGCGGCGCACACCATGCTGCCCCACTTTCCTCCACTAAGCCAATCCTAACCCTAAGTGGTGCCCTCAACCAATTAGTTTAGGGTTGGGAAGTAAAGTCAACTCTTGGTAGCAAGTAGAATCCGCTCTGCTACCAATGTTACGATCCTGGCCAATTCCAAAGTGCAAATACACAAGGAAATACAATGTTGTCCATTGCCAATTGCAAAGAGAAATAAATGAACTTAAGAGGAGAGAGAGACCAAAGAAGAAGAAGAACAAGAAGAAAGAAAGAAAGAAGATGTACACCAGCAGAGGACCAATGACAATTCCTGCCTCTCTCGCCAACCAATTCCTCCTCCTCATCTCCCCCTCTCTTATTCAAACAATAAATAATAGTAATAACGATGAATGGCTCAACCAGAATCAACGTCCAAATCCCTCTTCTACTGCTAGCACAATGTGAGGTCCACCATAGCCATGAGTCCCATCTTCCTCCTCCTCCGGCAAGTACTGGCTATGGCGGACATCAGGGACCAACCCCTGTGCAAAAGACAACACAAAAGCAGCTATGAACACAGCTCCTCAGGCTGCCGTGTCTGACTCTGCCTCGAAGCCTTCTTGTAGCAGCGCACCATAACTAGGGCCTTCCAGCAGTAGTGCCAACCAAGAAGATGAAGATGCCGACCTCCATAGCCAGGTAAGTACCTCCTCACTCTCCTCTTTCACCCTCTTCTTCCTCCTCCTACCGGCGATGCTCCACCATGGCCAAGGTGAGAGTTCCCGGCCTTCTTTTTCCTCTGAGCACTGTAACACCCAGCGCTCCGTCTCACAGCGGCGCCCTGAGAACCAGTGCCTGCTCAAGCAGCATGATGACCAAACATGCACACCACAAATGAGGTACAGCCCAGCGCTCTACCTGGAGATATGACGGCCAACCAGCCTCTTGGGCAGTGATTTCCAGGCCGCGCGCCCTCCAAACAACTGGTCTGCCCTCCCTTTCGGAAGGAAACATCATTGCAGGCTCTGATATCATCTGCACAGGCCCTAGACTCAGGCTACTCGGACTGGTACCCACGTAGACCTAGGCCTACCGCTACTGGGCCTCTAAAAGTATGAACTTTTTGTCTTCTTCTGCTTGGCCTACCACTACTCAAGCGCTACCGGTTCCGATACTTTGCTACTTGCGTGTGCCCTAAGCTACCCCTTCAGCCACTTGAGTGCTTTTCCCCCTTGCAACCCTAAGTCACAGCCACAAGCAGGTACTGGGCCCGCGCGCCTCCCAAACAAACGAGTGTCCTGGTGGGCCTTACACACACTCAGGCCAACAAGCACTCAGACAGGCACACTGACCAGCAGGCACGCACACACACAGACTTGGAAAAATCAGCAGGACTGGTGTATACTATCACTTACCTTATGCTGTCATGTAGGCAATCAACTTAGGCTGCTGTGTAGTTCTACCTGTCAAATTCCTGTCTTTGTAGGTAGGCCCTGCACCGTGCTGTCGCTACAATTTCAAACAAAGAACTACAATGTTTAGGGATGCTGTACCCGCTTCCAACAGGTGATGCTCGCCAATAGATTGAGCCTCCCTGTGGCATACTGCACAACCACACGGGCCTGCAGGGCCCGACCAGACGGAAAATAACGGCCCTCCAGGCCCTGTGTCGTTTCAGCCTAAAAGCCTGAAAACGAGGGCCACTTTCAGGCCCTCATAAAGTCGACCTGCCCTGAAACTCAGGCGCCAGACCAGGGTTTAGCACAGGCCATTTTTGGGCCTGTTTCAAGAAAACCTTTGTTTGAACTTCAACGCCAGGGTGTGGCATGTTTCGGCATTGGCAAGAGTAGCCTCCCGGACGGGCCAGCACTATATAGTACTGGCCCGCCCTGCAGGCTGCAGGTAGTTCATAGGGACTTCCCAGGCAGTTCACAGGCACTTCACGTGCGTTCAGGAGGCAGCCTTCAGGACTTGGCTGCAGCACTCTGGAGGAGCGCTGCAGTAGTAGTAGCTAGCGCTAGAGTAGTCTTCAGCGTTGGGCGCTGTTAGGAGGTGAGTAGCATTGGGAGAGAGAGAGAAGGGCGGAGGCCAGGGAGACTTACCTGTGGCACCATAGCTCCAGCTTCGTCTTCGATGTACCTGCAACAAGGCGCCACCTTCACAGGTGAGTACTTGGTACAAGAGGGAGAGAGAGAGAGTTCTTCTTCTTCCTCTTCTAAGTTCACCATCTCTCCCTCACCCTCTCACCACCTGACTTCTCAGTATCTGCAGACTACGAGAGAGAGAGAGATTGGTGACTTTGGGACTTGACGACATTTGGATTCAGACTCGACATTGGGATTGAGACATTGGACGAGGGATTATTTGGGACCTGTACCGAAGACTTGGTGCTGACGACATTCCCATCTCCCCCTCTTCTTCGTCTAATCCCCCTCCTCTTCGTCTGTGTATGTTCGGGACTGGCGCATTTCTTCCTGTGTGAGCGCCAGGTCCCTTCACACCATGCGATGATGATGATGTATGTTTGATCTGCATTGCGACATTGATTGGTCTGATCATTGGTATTTTAGCCTTCAGCTGCACTATCCTGTACCATGTAAGAGAGGTCGGTTCTTGTTCTGGTCGGCACTGTTACGGTATGCAACAGTTTGGTATCGGAGTGGACCTCTCAATCAGAGGATCCGCCCAATCAAGGAGCCAGCTTGTTTGATCGACTGATTGTTGAATGATTGATTGATTGATTGATTGATTGATTGATTGATTGATTGATTGATTGATTGATTGATTGATTGATTGATTGATTGTTTATTAGTGAATCAAGTAGGGCTTCGTCAAATCTCTGCAATTTTTTCTTTTCTTTTTCGCAACTTCGGATATTAGCATTTCGTTTTCCGTTTCACTCTGGGCATATTAGGTGAACTAGGGATGTTGTCATACTCTTTTCGTTTTCCGTTTCACTCTGGGCATATTAGGTGAACTAGGGATGTTGTCATACTCTCGGACTGGATCTATTCTTCTCTGAAAGTGGAACCTCCAGTCTATTTTGCACAAATTTGTTTTTCAAGATCACTTTTTTTTTTTTTTTTTTTTTTTTTTTTTTTTTTTTTTTTTTTTTTTTTTTTTTTTTTTGGATTTCTGCTATTTTGGATTGCTAGCCCAATCTTCGTCTCGCAAGCGCCGAAGGTTAGCGCTAACGCAGTTCAGCGCTCGGGGACTCCCAGCGGCTCTACCGCGACGTTTTGCGCCGGACACGGCGATCACGCCAAACTCATTCAGCATTCGAATTCTGCCCGCACCTGGCAGCGAAGTAGGGAAAGTTCAGCCACGCCCGCGGGCGTGGCGGGAGAGAGCCATAGCCGCCGGAGACTGCCATCATGATATGCGCTSYATTCATCTACACCGGACAAACCCCAAACACCAACTGGACAAGGAGAAGGGGAGCATTCGAAAGGGCRCATAATTCGGTGAGCGAGGCCAAGTCGAGGAGGCGGTGAGCAAAAGGTGACGAGAGGGAAGAAGGGACAAGGGCGAATAATGAGAGAAGTGAAGTGAGGAAGGAGTAGAGCCTGAAAACGACAAGTAAGCTATTTCAGGCAAGTGAAGAGGGAGGGCAACGCGAACATCTTGTGGAATCGTGGGGTCCAGATRAGACAGAAGGCCACAGTGTGCGCCAACGTCCCCAACAAGTCARGGAAGACGACAAGGAGAAGAGAACGGAGGACAGGAGGAAGTAAAGAAGGCGAAGGAAGAGTCRACGAGAGTGACTCAARTAGTTGGAATGCTACTTATCACCATCGGGCGACGCGAATTCTCCACAYTCCCTGAACGACAGGGYTCACAACCTGAATTGGAYCGGRAGACAYGTTCAAGCACAGGCATTTATTTCACCTCCTTCCCCGACACTGTGGATGTAYCTCTCGCCTAAAACACTCTTGGTACCGAACTACTAATCTCACGGCCCCCGCACTAATCTAATCTGGAACACCAACTACCCACCCTCCCATCCGGGGTCYGCCTCAAACCCTTMCCCACCACGTCGTTCCCACCAACACCTCACACCCMGCTTCGACACCACATCCCATTTATACCYCGATCTCACCAAACACCACGTCCCCACCCTAATACGGTCCAAAATCCAACCTGAATCCGTCACATCCACGTTCACGGCTCTACCCACCCCGAAACCCATCCCCCATCTGATCCAGCGCTCTTCATAATCCATTGCCCATCCCACTACCACCTCGACMGACGCACTCTTCAWCCCCAACCCCGCGCCCRCCCCAACTACACCCCCCRATTCCCACGAACACATGAATCAGCCCCGGCTCGCACTTACAACAGCCCGTCCGGACTACAGACCACCACGACTCCACCCCGTCCCCAAATCACGATCCTCCTACGCCCCRCTCCCGYCCCGCGCCCCCCCTCACAGTATTATCTTTACTATTATTGTCATTGTTTAATCATTCTTCGTTATTATTCATTATTCATTRTTATCCATCATTTATTAYTATTCATTTTAACTACTGGATTTARTTATATTGCTTTACATATTAGTGCCCCTATTATTGCTAGCACTGCAACCATCATTATGCTTTCAACATAAAATCGAACTGCCTCGACACCCGGCCAGACCACCGCGTYGCGCATACCCCTGTCCCAGCCTCCTCCCCCGCTCTCGCCCCCACCCCAGCTTCCGTCCCCCTAGTTATCCCCCTTCTCACCACCGCTCCAGACTTCTCCTCCGAGCCCACTGCACTCCCATACCCGCTCTATCTCTCACCCATAGAGGCCGAAAGCCCCTTTTTACCTCCCCACCCCCCGCAACACTCTCGATCCAACGAGGTTCAATATAACCCTACAAAGGCGCTTTACAACTATTGAGATCTCGCCACCCCCGATCCAGCTCCCAACCTGGTCCCGGTATTACCCCTTTATTTCCCCCCATATCTCCTCCCCACTATCTCCCCCCCCGCCACTCTCCCCATCCCCGATCCCRTCCCTGGTCCCGATTCTGAAGCTCACCACAGACTCGAAATCCTCCCTTATTTCGASTCCAGCCCCATCCCTTCTCCAAMCCGTGGCAAAGACAACACTGTACGGAGCTCGCCTCACTTGCATCAGCTCTCACCCTCATTCTCCTACCATCCCTGACCCCCACCTCATCCCCTGTCCCCTCCCCACCTCGATCCTGYTCCYGCTATAGACCACGCYCCTTCYGCCATTTCACAGCCCACTCCAACTCGATTACACCCGCACCCCAACTGCCCCTTCCAATCCAAATAGACAGTCCCCACCTTCAGAACCCACTATCCCCTCTCCCCGCCCCATTCCCCTCATATCCTCACCCCCCGTATCAACTCCCGTATCTTCCCACCCCTACCACTTCGCCGCCCCCGTGACGCTCCCATACCTGCTTTCTCCCAACCCCGGTGATTTCCCACTCCTGTTCCAGATCTCGCAACCACTACTCTTCCCCGTCGCCCACCACACTATCGATCCCGTTCTTGTACCTGACCCCGCTCTTGCCTCCGTTCCAGTCTCCACCCCAGAGCCTAGTCCACTCAGATCCATCCCCTGAATCCCATCGCGAGCTCGGACTACTACTCGAGGGTTGCACCATTCCCAACCCCGTTGACACGCACCAACTCCTGACAAGAGGTCTATAGCTAGAACATCAGCATATCGAACAAAAAGCGTAGACACCCGGGAAAGTACTTTGATCTGAACTTCAGAACAGATTTCGCCTCTCGTTCACCAAAATTAGACTGCCAAAGGGTGTTTTTTTTTTTTTTTTTTTTTTTTTCTCGAAACACTAAGATGGAAGGAATGGGCAAGGAGACTCAAAACTGGCTGGTGGAACAAACCAGAACCCCGCTGGTGAAGACCACCAAATGCATCGATCATGGGGGAAACAACAAAGAAGAGGTTATCTACGAATGCCCGAAAGAGCTGACGTTGAAACAAGAAGAGATCCATCAAAAACACGCTGTGCTCTTCACATTTTCCAAAAAAAGTCAGGAACTCGACAGACAGTCCAAGCTAAAATGGATATGGGAAAAGTTGAAGAGTTTGGAGCCAATCCAGGGGCAGGAACCCAAAGTCTCGTTTCACCCGAGGACGAGAAACGTTATCATGGTGCTGTGCATGGAGGAACAACTGACATCCTTCCTGAAGAACAAATGTTTCACATGTAATTCATCAGTGGTCACTGTGCACCCGTGGAAAAAAGCAGCAAATTTACAGCAAACCCCGTTCAGGTACAGACAGGATCTCATCAAAAGACACTTCTGGATCCAATTTGATGACGTCCCAGAGGGAATGCATGGTAGTGTCAAAGAAAGGGTAAGAATGGAATATGGCCACTTCACACAAACACAYTGGATAGTCTCAACGCCGGATTTCCTCACACCCCATCATAACCAGATGACTGCAGTACTGGAGACAGGAGACAGCCCGATGCCTTTCATACCGGACGAATGGTTCTTTTCGCAGGAGGGTAAAGTAATAAGGATAACAGTGTCTAGCAAAACCAATCCGCTCTGCTTCAAGTGCAGACAGAGAGGCCATCTGGGCACGGACACCAACTGCCCGAAAACAAGGGAGAATGCCAAACCGAAGACCCTCAAAACTGCAAACCTGCAGGAAGTGCCGAATAAGCAGGGTTACTGGTTTGTTCCAGAAGCCCAATATGCAGGCTGGGTCTTCAATGACAACCTCGATTCACCGGACTGGGTGTGGACCATAGCGGGCGAACCAACCCCCAGGCCAGAAGTTTACCCACCGTACGACAGCAAGTGGCAAGCACTGAAAACAGAAAAAACGGCTCCCAAGAGCTTTACCAGGGACCCAATCATCAATGTCGAAGCCCTCAAACAGGAAATTTGGGAAAAAGACCTCTGTGCTGATCTGCAAACAATCCAGGAAACAAAAGAAAGAGAGTGGGTAGAAGCTGTCAAGAGACACCAGGAGGAGGAAAAATCAAAAGGGGAACTCCCCAAACAGAGAACATACCGCAGAAAGGGAAAGAGAGGACAACAAAGGTCTGAGGAGGAACAAACAGGGGGCAAGGAAGGGATGGATGAGACTATGGATGAAGATGAGAAGGCTGCAGACCAGGGGGAACCCGGGGGGGGAGCACGTCCTAGTGTGGGGGCAAAGAGAAAACACACAGATGGGCAAAGGGACAGAGAAGACTCGGTTGAGGATCATGGGCAATCTGGCGAAGACTCTTACCCATGGTCTGACCGGCAGGAAAAGGAACTGTTTGACTACATCCAGAGCTATGAGAAGGTGAGACAAGAAAAATTTGAACTGCAGCTAATTCTACACAAGGAAGAACAAAAGAACAAGCTGAAAACAACAGCTCCGAACACATCCCAACTGATCCCACTATCAGAGACCCATTCGCGCCTCTGGAGAGGGAAGAAGAACTGTCAGCATTCTTGGCGGAAAAATACTGTGAATCCAAAGAAGACCAAATCATGGAAGCAGCAGAGAAAGGAGGGAACGAAAAGGCTGAAAAGACTGGGAAGAAACAAAGCACGGGGGAAGAAACAAAGCACGGGGGGGAATCTGCAGAAGTACAAACCTTCACAAAATTTGCAGGAGCAGACGGACCAGTCTGAGAAAGAGAAGAGGGAGGGGAAAGAGCTCCTAAGCAAGGGCCTAACAAGGGAAATGCAGCTGGGCATCCAAGCGGAAGCTTTATGTGCTCAAAACATGAGACTGACTGATCTGAACAGAGAGATTGCGCTGCGCACAGTGACAGTCCAGGACCTGCAGCACAAAGAACACGAGACCTTTTGGGAAAGAGCCAAAAAGGAGGCAAGCACGCTCCTTCCATCACGGGCAATCATCCCAATACAATGGGACCCGCTAGAGGAGCAATGGAAAGTGGCAGTGCAAGAGAATCTCTYTGTWCTCASATGGCAATTAGGCCAAAWAAAGGAGGATGTAYTGAAGAAAGTTACCAAAGGGAAAGCAGCAAGCATCACAGGCCTGGTAGGCAAAACGAGACAGGTGGGCCAACAGAAACAGATGGACATTACAGGCAATGTTGAAGGGAGGGAACAGGATCAATATGATGCCAGACCGCTGCTAATAGTCCTAGAGCAAGAGGCAAACCTGGTGGACGAGCTGAAATGGAGACCATGGTGGTGGGTGGCCTCACTACCTGTAATAGCACTAGGCAACGAGACTACGCTAACGCAGAATGCAGCAGCATGGGCCGCCTTGCTGGAATCAGAGGTACTGGAGCAGAATGAGGATGATCTCCCAGCACAGTTAGTCCCGCACGAGGAAGCGTCGGAGTCTAGCACCCAGACCTGAACCARAATACTAAAWCCCCAATGAAACTGCACGRAGGTAARCCATGAAGGAAACAAGAGGTGACTTGGTGATCCAATCCTGGAATATAAGGGGGCTAGCCACAATCCTGTCAAACCCAGGGAAGTGGCACTGTTTCCTAAACACAATAGGAYGGAATGGACCCAACCCTCCAGACATGGTTTGCCTCCAAGAAACCCACTTAACCAACTCACCTGAACACGAGACAATAGAGAAAGAAATATTGAGAAGACTAAAAGGGTGCGCACTAGCAGTATCAGCGCGTAGCCCTCATGCAGCCTCAGCAGCAGTCCTCRTCTTAATCCACAACCGACTGGTGGAATCACAGCAAACCAAAATCTCTTCTTCAGCAGTAGACCAAGTCAGTGGAAGATGGGCAAAGGTGGACCTAGCACATATAGGAGAAGACATCACAATAATGAGTCTGTATGCTCCTAATAATACGAGAGAGAGAATCGAGTTTTTTGAAGGAGTAAGAGACCTAATCCCTCCCCATAAACACACGATCCTGGTGGGGGACTGGAACACGRCACAKGACCCCCAGCTAGATAAAATCTCATGGGMAGAGGACTACACACAAGACCCAGCCAGGGGAACTTTGACACAACTAATAACAGAAAAGAACCTCAAGGACCCCTACAGATCCTGCTACCCGGGGAAAAAGGATTACACCTGCATCAGGAAAACAAGCCTAGGCAAAACGTCCTTTTCAAGAATAGACTTCTGCCTCATAACTGAGACGTTAGAGGGAGCGGTCCTAGATTGCACAATAGGCAGGCTTCCACACTACATAGGCTTCGACCACAACCCAATAAAACTAAACATGGCCTTCTCGCTAGATAACGTACCAGGGAGGAGCTTCTTTAAACTGAACACGTCCCTATTGAACCTAGAAAACTTTAAACAGGAATTCAAACATAAATGGGATGAGATAAAGGAGAACTTAAGGAAAGGAGAACTCAATAGGGACTTTCCGGCAGCTGTTCGAAAATTGAGTCAATGGGCAAGCAAATTCTCCAGGGGAGAAGCTAATAGAAGAAAAGCAAGACAGCAAAGCCTAGAGGCCATGGTGGAAATAGCCAAGTTTAACCTCATCGCTAACCCAAGGGCGGAGCTATATGAACAGCTATTAGAAGAGGCAAGGGCTGAATTGGAACAATGGGCAGATTGGAGAAGACAAGGTCTGGCGATAAGAGCCATAATAAAAGACTGGGAAAGTAATGAAAGTATGACAAAATTCTTCTTCCAAAGAATCAAGACAAACCAAAGGAATAGCAGAATTCTTGCATTGAAAAACGGGTGGGGTACAACCCAGACGGATCAGACAGGTTTATTAAAGGTAGCATCAGACTTTTACCAGGACCTCTATTTGTCCAAAACCTTCCTCGAAGACCAAGGCAAGGTCCAGAGAGCAAGAGAGAAATTCCTGAAACATCTAGACAAATGCCTCAATCAAGAGGCAATAAACCTGCTGGAAAAAGACATCACCAAGTCAGAACTATTTGAAGCACTCCAGAGCATGCAACCTAACAAAACCCCAGGTGAAGATGGGCTCCCAAAGGAATTCTGGCAAAGCAACTGGCACCTGCTGGGCGAAACAGTTACAAAATTCTTCTAAGAGTCATTCAAGAGCGGGTCGCTAGGAGAAGAACTTAGCACAGGGATCGTCACTCTCCTATACAAGAAGGGAGACAGAGAAGATATAAGAAACTACAGACCCATAAYGCTACTACCGGTGGTTTACAAAATACTAGCCAAAACTCTGGCCAATAGAATAAGAAACATAACGGACAAATGCTTCCACATCGACCAAACAGGATTTATACCAGGGAGATACATTTTAGACAATGTAGTAACACTAAACAAAGCAACAAAAATCATAAAGGACAAAAAGCTTCAGGCAGCCATTCTTTTCTTTGACTTCGAAAAGACCTATGATAAAGTAAATTGGGACTTTCTGCAGCAAAGCATGGAGAAAATGGGAGTGGGCCCCAACTTCAGGAGATGGGTAAGAGTGTTCTATGGAGACGCCAGAGGGATGGTTCAGGTTAACGGGCACTTATCCGAAAAATATAAAATGACCAGATCAGTCAGACAAGGTGACCCGTTAGCAGCTCCCATCTTCCTATTCGTCATGGAAGCAATTGCTGCCTTCCTATGCAGGGATCCATTAATAGAAAGACTAACTGTACAACAAGATGGCAGACAGCTACATATCCCAACGGTGATGCTTTTCGCCGACGACTTGACGGAACTTATCAGAGCTTCAGACTCATCGTTCCTAGCCCTCACAAGGGCAATGCAAGCCTTCCAACTGGCCTCAGAAATGAAGATCAACTGGAAAAAGACAGTAGGTKGGTGGTTGGCTCCYTCACAACCCCCCCTCCCAACCCAAGATACCCAAGGCTTGCAATGGTTAGACACACAACAACCGATGCGCTTCCTGGGAATTCAGGTGTCAGCAGAAGGGACCAGCATTGAGTCAGGAACCAGCCTGCTTATCAAAATGACAAACAAGTTAGCTGGCTGGCAGGCACAAAACGTATCAATGTTGGGAAGAGTTTTGGTTATCAACACATC
>BFEA01000789.1:316856-326856 GCA_003427395.1 Chara braunii
TTGACCGCTCTGCTCAGGCATTTATGTGTATGGTCATTGACCAGGGGCTGTGCCGATACCCCCTATAACCCCTATAACACCTTAATGGTGGATAGACTGGAGCCTTCTCAACGGTGAGCCGTGCACCACCCAGGGATAACTCTGGATGGTGTACAGCCACTGGGACGATGAGTTCGGATCGTTTTCTTTTTTTTTTTTAAACTTCGTGTTTGGATCCTGATGGAATCGGATGGATGCCATAATGTAAGGTAGGAGCTACCTCCTCGAAAACAAAAAAAACAAAAAAACAAAAACGAAAAATGATTGACTGAGAGAGCGGGATGAGCTCACATTTGGGTTGTTTGAATTTTTTTTATTTTTTTTTTTGGAACCAAAGGGCAGCCGTCGTCGTATGATTTAGGCACTCTGTCCTGATTCACACGACAGCCGGTTTTGAATTACACAAGCCGGAAAACGGGTCCAGCGTCCCTCACATCATTGAAGTGGTTACAGAGAGCACTCTGTTGGCTGAGAGGTAACCAGCCAGGATATTGAAAAAAATAAAAATAAAAAGACACTGCACTTGGGAAAGCAGTGTGCATGTCTATGAAGGGTTGTGAGGGTGGGTGAGTGAGCGGGGGGGGTGCACTACCTTCTTCCCCCGAATACAACGTACGGTCATTATAGCTCTATTTAGTATTTGGGGTATCTTTGAGTCTAAATGCGGGTATAATGACCGTACTACGTTGCATTCGGGGGAAGAAGGTAGGGAGTGTCGAGATACGGTGCCAGGAGTCTCACGAGGGAAAAAAAAAAGAAAAGAAAAAAGGATAAGGAGTGGCCATACCTGCTGAAGGTCTCATGTGTTTCATGTGTGTCAGAGAGAGTGAATTTTGGGCCGATGCAATGGATGTCCTTACCTGTATGGCTCGAGTCCACTTCGGAACGCCACATTACGTTTGCAGTGCAGCAGTGGTGAAGGGATCACAAGCTGCCAAGCTTGAGATCACCAGCTCAGTTCTGTAGACGGGATCGCGGATGAATGCAACGCATCGATGGCATTGTCTAGCACCAAGTACCATCTTCACCTGTCGCTGCATCTAGACTGGGTGTTCTCTTCGGCATGCGCCAAGCACAGTTATAGTAACCGGGTGTTCTATTCGGCTGACGACAATAAGTATCACAAGCAGCCAGTGGATTGTGTTGAGCATGTTGCTGCCGATCGTGTTGAAAGTGCATGCCATTGGCATTGTTTGCATAAGGTCATTAAATTTGTGTTCGTAAAACCGAGTGGGCTACTGCAATCCTGCGGGAGTGGATAACAACCTGGGCGACAGGATCCTATGCTTGCAACTGAGTATCGCGCAGACAGACTTTGGGTGCCGAGATCCAAAGTCAAAAGGGAAATAGCCCAGATCAGACGCTACCCTGGCCGGAGCCAGGGTGGGTCACTCCGCCCTGTAGCCTAGCAGATGGGGGTGTATTCTGAGGTGGGTCGCGCTGCTTCATAAACCTGGCAGTTGGGGTGTGAGGCCTGGTTGAGTTTTGGTAATGAGGTAGGAGGGCGAGGCAGGCTGAGTAGCATCTGCTATTTAGGTTCGGGGTTTGCAGGCTATTCATAAGATTAGTGTTTTGGTTTAGCAAAAAAGAAGTCTTAGAAAAAAAAAAGGGTCCTAAAGCATCAGGCAGGCCTCTCAATAGGCTGATCAGGCAGGATGATCTCAGACACATTACGATATTCACTAATGTCAGACACATTTAATTGACTGGAATGCAGTTTCCCAGCTGGCTGTGGCACTAACTGGCAACTGGGACCATTTCACAATTTTTTGAAGTTTTAGGTCATATCCGGTAATTGAAACAGGCCTGAACCAACCGGCGGAGCGTGAGGGCAAGCCGGGGGTGTGGTATATGAACCACCCAGAGTTCCGCGGACGGGAGCTCGTCGACAATCTTTAACCACTGTAGTGGATTTGGACTCTCAATGGCACACCCTCGGTCAAACCGAATGTGTACCCCCCTTACAATCAGATGGAAGGAGTTGGGAGCAAAGAGAATGGAGGAGAGGGGTGTTGGCTTTATCCACAAACGGTAATAAACGAGCAGCTGGTTGAAGATGAAAACGAGCGCCTAGATTCCTTAAAATTGTTGATGCAGATTGGGAAACAAACGGAGCAAGCCTTCCACGCTGCTCAGCGACTACCTTCTACACAGGGCCAGCCACACAGGCACTCGACCCAATCGAGCTCTCTGGAGGGGATAAGGAACCCCCCGTATGCACCCCCAAAGTGGGGCAGAGGATGGCAATAGATGGGCAGGATTCGGCGCAATTGGGGCGTAAATGTAGAATAGACTGCCAGGGATAAGGCGCAGAAGGAGAGGGGGATTCAGCCAGGGATGCGGACATGCAGGACTCAAACGAATGGTTGCAGAAGGCAGCTCAAGACCTCGTGCTCATTCCTCTTAAGTAATTGTGCTACCAGCGAAAGTGGGAGCAGGCCTTGCAGGCACAATCCACAGACCAGTCACTCAACAACCCGGCCAACCGGTTCGAGATACGCGGGCGCGAACAGGAGCTGTCTTCGTTTTACGCCCAACGGTACAGCCACAAAGCCTCCGCCCGGGGAGATGACATCGTCGAAGATGAAAAGTCTTAACAGTAAACTTCTCGAATTGTCAAGAACTATGACAAGCACAGTGACCCGACTCCCAGCCAGCAGCAGACAGCAGAAGAAGCAGGTCAGTCCCCCACGTAGACCAGATGAGAGCTGGGACGCAGAAGAGGTTGCTCAATGCTCAGATTGCAGCACTCTGGGAAAAGAACAGACATTTTGAGGTCACCGATCTGTACCTCCCAACCATTGCAGACTGCCCCAGCAAGGAATTGAGGCATCAGCATTGCAGAACGCTAAAAATGGAGATCGGCGAAGGCCGGTGTTACTGTTCCGATGTAATAAGCAAATATGTGGAATGGCAGGTCGCGGTGTCAAAAACAGGCCAACTGCTGATGGCAACCTTGGAAGACCTGAAGAACGGGAAGGTGGTCAAGCACGGCACTGGCACCTCCCATTCATGGTAGGATCAGAAGTGGAAGGAACTGTCTCCCTGAACGACCCGGAGGGCTGGGAGCACACGGTGGACCTCAGACCATTGCTCGTTCAGTTCACAGAGGAGGCAACACTGGCCGAGCACTTCACATGGTGTCATGGACGGCCTGGGAAGTGGTGAGGGCAATGCATATGGGCTCCTTGGAGGAGAAGCGTTATTGGAGACTGTGGCCAGGGGGGTGGCCCTGGTCTCCGCCAGGAGGCTGTTTTCGGTAAGCAAGGGGGATTTGGGGAAGAGACTGCAGGACCTTAATGGTAAGGGGGAGGCGTGCAGGATACAACACTAGGGTGAAGGTAATTGTGGGGCGGGGGGAATGAAAAAGCCAAATGGAGGGGGCCTATTGGAACGTCGCTGAACTGTCAACATGGTTCTGGAACGTCCATGGGCTCAGCACGATACTGCACAATCAGGACAAATGGAATTATATGATGGACCATCTGCAGTGGTTTGGGTCCTCTCCGACTAAAATCGTCTGCCTACAGGAAACACAACTAATGTCAGCCGAGCATCAGCAGGTGCTTGAGGAGATGGTGTGCAGGCTTAGATGGGTATAGGATGCCTTCTGGGCACGGGCTCCTAGACCCGGATCGACGGGCGTTGTGATCCTCACTCATGCACTTTCCAAGGCTGCAAAGAGATATGCTTGCTTGGCTCGCAGCGAGATGAGGAGGAGGGAAGATGGACACTGGTGGACTTGGTCTTCAAGGACGAGGACATTCGGCTCGTTATGATCTACGGGCCGAATTCGCTACCTCATCGAATGGCCTTTCTGCATGACTTAGCACACAGGTTCACCACACCTTCCCATCCGGTGGTGGTGAGTGACTGGAACGTCATCTTACACCAGTCCGTGACAGAATATCAGGGGGAAAACCCTGGTCACAGACCGGGCCCTACGCAGATGCTCTCCCGATGCAGGAGTTGATGGCAGAAGAGGGTCATTTTGACCGCCTGCGCACGCCGGAGCTGAACAGCCGTGCCTTTTTGTATATCAAATGCAATTGTAGTCAACACCTCTTGCAAAAGCGAATCGACTTCTTCCTCGTCTCTGAGAGTCTAATGGGCGCAGTCCACTCCGTAGGGGTTGGCCCCTTCCTTATTACACTGGTCTGGATCACAAACACACGTTTCTCAACCTCACTTTTGGTATGGGGGCTTCTTCAAGATCACTAACTCCATTCTACAAACACATGCTACGTTGCAGGTGGTCGTAGAAGTCTGTTCGACTCATGAAATAGGGCCCTTCCCAGAGCTTACGGGAGGCAGCCTCCATGACCTCGCGGCCGGTGGCGGCTAAGCGCACAGCGCAGCGACGCAGGCTGGAAGCTGCAGTCCCATTACCAGAGCAAAATATTCTGCGCAACCCTGGAAACGACCTTTATGAGCAGTCAGAGCAGGCTCTGTTCTCGGCGAGGGAGGAGCTGGCGGAGTGGCAACGCTGGCGCACTGCGGGCCTTCGGTTGCGTGCCAAGGTGAAAGAACTGGAGGTGGGGGAGGAGATGACGAAGTTCTTTTCCAGAAAATGAGATCTAGGGCCCAGGTGACACACATCAAGAATCTGCAGCATTGGAAACAAGAGACTACGGGCCCGCAGGAAATGTTGGCCATAGCTGCAAAGTTTTTTCGAAACCTATACACCTTGCGAGAGGCGGACTTCTCTCTGGCGGCGGTGCGGCGACAACCATAGACGGCTGTGTGGAGGATGATGCTGGAGGGAGGAGGAAGGCTCCACAGGCTTTCTGAAGCTTGGTTCTGAGTTTGTTCCAGGTGTTTATTCTCGGTCGAGATTCTTGGAGTTCTTTGTGGTAGAGAGGCGACTGACTATGAATTGATAATTTTCAATTCTTTTGGGTTGTTAAGCTTCCGCTGACAGTGTGCATATCTCTTTCTCTCTCTCTCTCTCCTTCTTTTTTTTTTTTTTTTTTTTTTTTTTTNAAAAAAATTGAGCGCATCAAAATTTGCGCATGGCGCATGATGGCGCATGCGCACCGCACGGCGCACCGCAGAAGTGCGCCGCAAGTATATTGTATTATTATTTCTTGTATGAATAAGAGAAGGGAGAGATAAGGAGGAGGAGATTGTTGGGCGAAGAAGGAGAGTCTTGTCATTGTCTTTGCTGGTGTACATCTTCTTCTTGTTCTTTCTTACTTCTTCTTCTTCTTCTAATCGTCTCTCTCTCCTCTCAAGTTCATTCATTTCTTTCTGCAATTGGATGGCATTGTACTTTCCGGTGGGTGTATCTCGAAATTGGCCAAGGTCATAACATCTTTCTCAAACCTGACAACCAATAGGACCTCCCTGTTACCTGTAGAACCTTAGTAAGATTACCCTGTTACTTGAGCATTGGTTCCCTCATCCCTGTAGAACCTCAATAGGATTACCTTGTTACTTGAACATTGATTCCCTCATCCCTGTAGAACCCCCATAGGATTACCCTGCTACTTGCATTACTCCCCTTTTCCTTTTATGACTAGTGATTGGCCCCGTCCCGTCCTTACAGTTGTTCATTGGGTCTTTGGCAGCGGACGTTGCCTTCCAGAGGGAGGGGATAGTGTTACGGACCCATCCAGGGCTCGATCCCTGGTCCGTGGGTTACCACCCGCCAGGCTGCTATTCTATTTTTTTTGGAGTCTTTGATCTCCAGTTCTTGACTGTTGGCTCCCGTTCTCAAATCCCGCCTCTGCCACTTTCGGATTTCGTACTTGGCGCCATCCGGCATTCTGGTCCCCAGGCTCAAACCTTCGATTTTCAGTTCAGCCCCTCGATGCGAATTGCACTTTTGGCCTCGGACTCAAGTTGAGTCCGGTACTTAAGACCGGACTCAAGCTGAGTTCAGGGACTCAGTTTTCGGTCTCAGTGCTTGTGCTTCAGTGTGACTTGCTGCGACATTGTGTACGGAACCAAGATTGTGACTTTGCCACTTTGTGTCCGTGTCCATCGAGTCGTGTCGAGTCCGTGTCGAGTTGAGTGGGTGTGTGTGTGTGTGCTCTCACTCCCTCCCTCTCTCTTCCCCGACCTTGCTGCTCTGCCTCAGCCCTGTCACACATCCAGTCTTCCCACTTCTCGGGCCATAAATGTCTGATATGCCACATTCCTCTTTCCACCTATGTGAGCCATCTTTGATCTTTTGCGTGGAGGGTCCATGAGTTATGTACTGGATCTTTAATCCAAGGATTGTAGAAGAGGGGCTGCCCGAGAACTTCCTCTTTGTTGTTCGGCGCACCATGTTTGTTGGGCATCATTCGATGCCAGGCGTTCAGGGTCGACGTCCAGTATGGGTTGCGCGAGGGAGTGGGCTAACTGGTTGGTTGTTGCTGGACTCCCCTCGCTGTCCTCCCTGTTTTGATTGACCATTCTTTGGTCGTGATCCAAAAGGGACCTTGCATGTTGGGTGGAGAACTTACTGATGCAAGGTTTCTTATATTGTCTACGACCAATTCTGTCCATGGGATAAATTGTTCGGTTAGGATACTAATTATCCATTTCATCTGAAGGGCGATTGCTTCATGTTTTGGGTCTATAATGCCCAAGCCTCCTTCTTGCGGTTTCCTGGTGACGAGCTGCTAGGCAACCTTATTTATACAAGTGGTCCTGTTAGGGTCCCCAGTCCACAGGAAGCACCTGACCCCAGACTTCAGAGTCTTGAGATCGTCGTCAGAGGGGAACCAAATGGATGCCATATACCACAAGATAGAGAGTATGGCCGTGTTTATGATTAATGCTCCGCCAAACAGAGATACCTAGGCTCTCTTACACGGGGCTAGGCGAGCTATTGCCTTAGCGATCAGATCCTGTCCCATCCCCGACCATGTGTCGTCCTCGTTCACCATGATATCGAAGTATCGGAGTGCTTGGTCGCATGTGGACCATGACATAGGGGTGGATAGATCGGGAGGTTGAGGGGGGTGTCGTTTGCTAACCACCAGCCTTCGGTTTTAGACCAGTTCACCTTCATTTCTGATGTGAGTTGGAAGGGTTCCATGGTTCTGACGAGGGCCTGGAAGGAGGAGTTATTAGCCCGGATGAGAACCGTGAGATTGTCAGCGAAAACATTAACACAGTGGGCAGAGAAAAGTCATGTAGGGGGTTGTAATTTTGTTAAGTGAGGTGGTCTATGGAGGGGTCCTTGCGAAGGAAAGAAGCTATGGCTTCCATGATGAAAAGGAAGATGGGGGGGGGCGCTGGGTCTCCTTGGCGAATGGACCTCAATATCAGATAGGTGTCTGACAATATTTTGTTTATCTGGACGCTTCCAACGCCATCTCCATATAGAGTTCTGAACTTCTGACCCATTCCCTCAAATTCGGGCCAACTCCCATCTTCTCCACGCAGTTATGGAGGAAATCCCAATTAACTTGATCATACTATGATAGGCTTTTTCGAAATCGAAGAACAGGATAGCAGCCTGCATTCGTTTTTCTGTAATCTTCTTTGCTGTCTCGTTCTGGGTCATCACGTTGTCTAGTATGTATCTCCCTGGGATGAACCCAGCCTGAGTAACATGATGGAGGCATATGCTAAAAAAAGGTCAAAGTCTGACTTCCGAGAGGGGCATTGATTGCTTAGCGAACTCTGCGTCCGAATGAAACCAAAGAACCATCAACGAAGGCTAAAGTTATAGTGTAGACATTTTTTGAGAACCAGTTTATTTTGTCATCAGAAAGCACCCCCTTTTCCGCACATGAGGGAACATAAACTTTCGGTACGACTTGGATTGAAAAGGGGCTCACCAATATCAGAGATCTAAGGGAAAAAAATGGTACAGGTTGAATATCAGAAGCAGATATAAAAGCTGGTACGTCACAGAGCAGTGACGCAGGCTTCCTGCAGTCCCATTACCAGAGCGAAATATTCTGCCCAACCCTGGAAACGACCTTTATGAGCAGTCAGAGCAGGCTCTGTTCTTGGCGAGGGAGGAGCTGGCGGAGTGGCAACGCTGGCGCACTGCGGGCCTTCGGTTGCGTGCCAAGGTGAAAGAACTGGAGGTGGGGGAGGAGACGACAAAGTTTTTTTCCAGAAAATGAGGTCTAGGGCCCAGGTGACACACATCAAGAATCTGCAGCATCGGAAACAAGAGACTACGGACCCGCAGGAAATGTTGGCCATAGCTGCATAGTTTTTTTGAAACCTATACACCTTGCGAGAGGCAGACTTCTCTCCGGCGGCGGTGCGGCGACAACCATAGACAGCTGTGTGGAGAATGATGCTGGAGGGAGGAGGAAGGCTCCACAGGCTTGCTGAAGCTTGGTTCTGAGTTTGTTCCAGGTGTTTATTCTCGGTTGAGATTCTTGGAGTTCTTTGTGGTAGAGAGGCGAGGGACTATGAATTGATAATTTTCAATTCTTTTGGGTTGTTAAGCTTCCGCTGACAGTGTGCATATCTTTTTCTCTCTCTCTCTCTCTCTTTTTTTTTATTATTTTTTTTTGCACATCGCAATCTGTTTTGGTTTGAATTCCCTCTCCAAAAATCTATGTTGTCAACTTGGCATGTGTATCGGAAAATGTTGAGGCTCTGTTGGATTGTGTTTCAATCAGTCACATATCATTACAAATTTACAATATTCATTAATGTCCAACATTGTGCTGATTATAAGGGACACTGAACCCAATTTCAAGTGGGGGGATGCCCCCACCAATAGACCGGAACCATCAATACCGGGAGGCTAGCAGAGGCTGCTTGATATCACCTCTGCTAGCTCTAAGGGTGGATGTTTTTTGTCTTTTTAACAAGGGGAAAAAGGTCCTAAAGCAATCACTTAGTGGGAAAGGAAGTGATTTAGCACTTACAACCAGGAGGTGGGCTTAAAAAGCTGCCATCCTTTGAAGAAAGTGTAATAGATCATCAAGTCACTGATCCCATCATGATTGTAGTGGTGAGGGCATCCCACTGTCATGGATGAGTGCACTGTTTCAATCCCCTGTAGATCCTTGCTCCCCATCCACAGAGGGTGATCTGATCTGACCATGGCCAGGTACTAAAGCAAAAAGAAAACATTGTAATTGCCATAACACCCCCAGTGGAACATGCTGCAGTCACAATCACACAAACTGTTTCTTTTTAAAAAAAAAACAATAGGCAGCTCCTGTATGCGGGTGGTGGTGAGAGAACCACTGATATGAGGTCTGCAGGTAGGATGGCTCCAGTCTATTGGTAAGGAGCTGCACCTGCTGGCAAACGAGTCCAGTGCCCCAGGATGTACGTGAATGATATCAGTGCGAAAATTTGAATCTTGAGAAGTCATTGTCTGCCACTTGAATCTGCTGCAAAGATTGGTTGGAAGGTATCCTGCCTCTTCAGCTTGAGAGTAAGCCACCATGTTTCTGCACTCGGCGCGGCCGGGAGCGCTGCACTGCCCACCGGCAGGCTATTCGCAGTAGGTTGGTTGCGGGGGCACCAAGGTGGGATGAACAAGAACTTTTGTGTGTGTGGTAAGTTTCTGCTACTATCGACTGTGACTGGTGAGGTGGGAATCGAGCGAGGCAACGCATGCAGGCATAACGTTTGAGCTTGGGGTACGACATCTCCGACCGAACGACGGAATGTGAGAGCAAGTGGTTGGCATTCCTGATTCATGGCGGCATCGCTGCACTGCTCGACGCCTCTCCCTCCTGTGTCCCTCGATCTACTGTATGTCACAGGCTGGCACAGAGAGAGGGGTGGGGATTGGTGTTGATTGTGCTGGACAGCAGCCTTTTATGGCGACCTTGGCTGTGCTCGACCGTGAGGAGTCTCTTGGATGGGGGGTGACAAGGTCGTTTCGAGGCGGAAAAGACTGAGGCGAGGTGGGACGAGGGTTTTCATGGGTGAAGGAGTTCGCTCTCGGACAGCAGCTTCAGTGACAATCTTTCAGTAAGGCACCGACTCGGATGCGGCAATATGGAGCGAAGGAGACTGGTGTTCCGTAGCCAGCAAT
>BFEA01000789.1:331185-358377 GCA_003427395.1 Chara braunii
TGGCCAAGATGTCTCGGCCACACCCCAAATTGGCCACGGCCGACATGTCTCGGCCACACCCCAGATTGGCCATGGCCGTGAAAAAAGAAAAAAAAAAAAAAGAAAAAAAAAAAAAGAAAAGGAAAGTGTGCTACAACCGCCCTTTTCAAACTTGGGGCCTGATGTTACCGCCTTCTGATGTTATGACTGCCTTTTCGAACTACGGCCATTTTTTCGTTGCACATTATTGTTTTTTTTGCCCTTTTGAACTTCGTTTGTGACACAAACGTACTTGCCCCTTTTTTTTTTTTAAGGCCTTAAACATTTTGGTTCTGGCTTTCTCTAGGTCTCTCTCACAACTCTTGGTGCATTCTGCAGTTCCAGGAGTTAGTCTAGGCTTGTCGACAAGATCATCAAGAGGTTGTCTTGGATCTCTGGCAAAGCGCAGCATATAGGGTGTAAAGCCTGTAGTGCTGTGAACAAACGTGTTATACATCAGTTGTGCCCTGGACAGATGTTTGTCCCAGTCCTACTGATCATGTGTGATCACAAGACACAACAGCTGAAACAAAACTTGGTTCATCACTTCAGCCTGTCCATTGGCTTTAGGATGCCGACCAAATTCATGTCTAGCCTAGAATGAAGGTAGTCTTTGCAGAAAGACTGCCACTCATCGCTGCAAAATCTGGGGTCGCTGTCGCTAACAATGGAGGTTGGGCACTCATGGACATCAACCCAACTCTCAGCAAACAACTCTCTGACCTGAGGTACTCTGGCCTCAGCAGGTAAGGGAATAAACTCAGCAGACTTAGAGAAATGATCAACACACACCATTACCTGTCTCATGCCACGTGGGGTAGTCTTGCCCAGATCAGTGAAGTCAATGGACACAGACTCGCCAGGATCATCAGTAATAGGCAAAGGTTTGAGTAGTCTCATAGGAGGTCTTTTGTGGACCTTGTTCCTTTTGGCACAACTCACAGCTCTCCAAGTACTTGAGTATATCCTGTTGCATGCTGCGCCTGCACACGGGCCCCATTTGAGGGGCCCAACGGTTGTTGAGGGGGCCCCAGGCCGCGTACCATACAACACGCGCCCTGGAGGCCCACGGCGGTCCTTCAGGTCCTTGGTAGCACACTAGTTAGATAGGTTTAGTTTACTTACCTTTTTTTGTGTGTTGTATTACTTTGTTTGTTCAGGTGTCGTTTCGGACTTGCAGCCCCAAGGCCGGACCTTGGGGCTGGGTACACCGGAGGCACGCCCGAAACGAGGCCAGGCGCATTTTGGCGCCAGACCGGTAGGTACAGGCGTCGTTTCGGTCCTGCAGGTCCCAAGGCGACGCCTTAGGCTAGGTGCACAGGTACCGGGCCGTTTTTAGGCCAGGCGTATTTCCGCGCCTTGCTGCATCAGCAGCATGGTCTGGATGTCCGGTAGGGACCCAGACCAACTGGGTCGTTTTCTGAGGCCAGCATCAGGTAGGCCCAGCCCGCCCAGCGCTACAAATAGTTGGGCAGCGGCTAGGCAAGACAGTTCGAGTAGCTCACTTCTGGAGCGACATACTGCTGGTTGGAGGCAGCGTTATTTTGCGGTAAGCTACAGAGTAGGGAGTAGTGGAGTAGGTAGTAGAGAGAGAGCGGAGGCCTTACCTGCAAGCGGCGAGCTTACTTGGCGCCATAGCCGGGCTCCACGCGGTACCTGCACACGACAACGACCACAGTCAGTACGGTGACAGCTACATGCAGGTGAGATAGCAAGGAGGACATCATATTTTTCTTCTTCCTCCTCTATCTCTCTCTCTCCCTTCTTCTTCTTCCTCCTTCCTCCTCCTTCTTATATCTTCTTCACATACGAGAGTGAGAGAGATTATCGATAGGAGATACAGGCAGAGGTTATGTGGGGCACATTGCCCAGGATCTGATTCGACATTTATGGGACAAACATTGATTGGACACTCGACAAGGGACTATTTCTGGGACTTCGCTATCGCGATCTTGGTCTACTCCCTCGTCTCCTTCTCCTTCGTTTCGTCCCCTTCCCCCATCTCTCATCCGTGGTATCTCCCCATGTATGTGTGAAGGAGGGACCTTTCTTCTGTGATTGCGGTCCCTCCTCCCCTCTCACATGTATGATGTATGATGGATGTCGGGTCAATCCAGATCAGATCAGCTCTTCTCTTTAAGTTTTTCTGCTGCACCACTTTGTGCTATCTTGTATGTATCGGAATGTACATTGCTTGTTGATGCTACGCTGACCTTGCATTCTGCATTTCAGTCCTTTTCATCACATTGCGGATCCTTGGCTCCCTACGCATTGTCCCATTGGGCATGCGTCATCCTCTCTCATCTTAGACCAATAGAAGCGCTGGATCAGGGCAGCATATGTCTTTAGGAACTCAAAATAACCACGGGCGTCATGAAATTCTGAAATCAGATAAATTATGATTTTCTGGTCGTTGGGAATACATAAACGTTCCTCCCCCTCGCTGATCGTTTACAGCAATCCTGAGGTTAAGGCATCGCCAGACTCATAATTGGGGTCAGTTTGCAAATTCCTAACTATGAGACAAAAGACTGGGTCCTGAGGCAGTGCATCTGCAATGGCCTTCCTAGTAGAATCCCCAAATGAGTAAGTATGGACAATAGCAGCAAACGTGTCAGATCTGTGAGAGAGAGCATCAACCACTCAATTGTAGCATCCTTTCTTGTGCTTCAGTTCAAAGTCAAAACCACCTATGAACTGACATGTATCTGTGGTCAACACAAATGGCAAGGTAGGGTCGGGCAGTTTGAGCACAGATGTCTGGGTAAGGGCTTTCTTTAGTCTGGAGAAAGCCAACTGACATGTGGGTATCCACCTGAAGGGGACATCCTTAGCCAACAAGTTAGTCAGGGGGGGTGGCGATAGTAGAGAAGTTCCTTATGAACTTCCTGTAGTAGGATGTCAAACCCATGAATGACATGATATCTTTGACTATCTTAGGTTGTGGCCAATCCTTAACAACAGCCACTTTAGAGGCTTCAGGGGAGAGACCCTCTGCAAAGTTGACATGACCAAAATATGGGACAAAGGAGGCACCAAAGGATGACTTTTCTTTGTTAATTTTGTGTTTGTTTTCTCTCAAAACCTGCACAACCTGTCTGAGATGGTTAGGTCTTCAGTAGTGCCGAATACCAGTATGTCATCGAAATAGACAACAACAAAACGATTCAAAAAAGGTCTGAAGATATGATTCATTTCAGTTTGGAAGGTACCCGGTGCATTACATAAACCAAATGGTATGACCAAATACTCATAGGTGACATATCTGGTCTTGAAGGCTGTCTTTTGCACATCCTCTTCAACCATTTCAATCTGATGATATCCAGATTTCATAACAATTTTGTTGAAGACCTTGCAGCCTTGCACCATATCCAAAACATCATCGATCCTAGGCAAAGGTATTGAGCTCTTCCTAGTCATCTTGTTCAGGCCTTTATAGTCAATGCACATTCTGAGTTCACCATTCCCTTTAGGGACAAAGAGGACAGGTGCACCATACTCAAAAGAGTTGGGCCTGATCCATCCCTTCTCAGTCAAGGACTCTAACTGTTTCCTGAGCTCATCCAACTCAGCAGGAAACATCATGTACACTCTGCCCTTGGAAGGAGTAGAGTTAGGAAGGATCTCAATGCGATGTTTGATCTGCTTATGGACAAGTTCAGTAGGCTCTTAAGCCA
This sequence comes from Chara braunii, assembly GCA_003427395.1. NCBI lineage: Eukaryota > Viridiplantae > Streptophyta > Charophyceae > Charales > Characeae > Chara > Chara braunii. The sequence goes on from BFEA01000789.1 coordinate 334,881, forward strand.
AGTCAACAAAGTCATCAATCCTTTCTGAATGGTGGGGTCACACCGAGGAGAGGATGCACTTGTTTGTGAGATATAAGCAACAAACAAATTGTTATGATAATCTCCTTAGACAAATTGTAAAACTCTCTTGCCTTCAGGCAATAGCAACTTGTCTTAGGATGATAGTCAGTAGCCGCGACACATGGTCTTAGCTCACCATGTGCATTCTTCAATTGAACACTGGGCAGGGTCCAGTCAATTGAAGGGTTGGTTGCTTTAAGCCACTTCAGACACAGGACCATGTCGAAAGGAAGGTGAGAAAACACAGGACCATGTCGAAAGGAAGGTGAGAAAACACAGGACCATGTCGAAAGGAAGGTGAGAAAACACATAAAAGTTAAGACTTTGTTTGACCTCTCCCTTAGTATGACTGAAACACCTTTGATCACCTAATTGACTGTGACTAACTCAGAGTTACCAATCTGAACCTCCAATAGGTGCTCTGAGTCTCAGACTTTGAGACCCAAGTGGAGTTTCTGAACTCCATTTGGTGAAATGAAAATCTTGGTGGCTCCATAGTCCAACAGGGCTTTCAGGCGGGTCCTGGTGATGAGTGGTTTGAGGAAGATCGGTTCTGATTTCACCTTCCTTTTGTCAACGTCAGCTGGCAGCCGTTTACCGTGGTCACTCCCACAATTTCTCCACTTATACCATTTTCCACATTTCACCCTTCACATCCCCTCGTCGTCCATGCGTCGTTGAAGATAACGAATCACAAGACCCCTTTTTCCAACCGTCGGCCCAAGAGGACTCAGCCACAGGGTCAACCACCAGGTGGTCGTGGTCCAACTCTGATACCAATTGTTATGTGTTCAATTGATTCACATCTCAAAACCGCATTCAAATGTTCCCATACACATCTGCAATGACAGGCAGAGCCATGGAGAAATATTGCTCAGCGGAAGCCAAAACCATATATAAAAATTAAGAGGAAAACGTCTCAATCAATTATTTATTACACCCCCTGCTCTCCTCCTGTCAACCGAAGAACTCCAAGGATTTCACCTCCAGTAACTCCCGACAATACACTTCAATGAAGCTTCACTTAAACTTCCTCTTCTCACTACGACCCCCAGCCTCCAATGAGAGTCCACTGTTGAAAACAACATCTTATCATGCCCCGAGCTTGTGAGTACAGGTGTTAATCTGGCATGAAGATATCCAGTTGCAGCGCCGCAAACCACCGTGAAGAAGAAGGTGAACCTCAATGAAGAAGATGATGGCTGCCCTAATATGGCAACAACCAGCAACAAGCCGCTTGATGAACAGTGGCGTCCTTCAACTCCCACAAACAGCAGTGTGATGGCAGTGGCATCAGCACCTTGAAGACCTACCGGTGCTGTCTCCTCAAGCAGCAGGGTGGTCGAGCAGTGTCCATGTTCCACTTCGAAGAGGAAGAAGACCGAGCGCTGGAAATAGTGCCGCTCACGTACTCCCGTCGCCACTTCCCAAAAAAAAGAGGAAAGAACCTCAAACTTTTCGGTCTCCCCCTCCTTCGACCCGACCTTTTTTTATAAAACTATTCTATATTTTTCTCTCAATCTTGTTTATACATATATTTTTTTCATTTATCTCATCCTCTCGCTACTCTATGTATAGTAGGGGGAACACCGACCAAACCTCGAACTCTACCCAGCACACAGAGTAGGTTGGCACCACAGCAATGGTGTGAGAGCAAGGCTTGTATCAGCCCCTCATCACCATGATGCGGTATCGAGCGCATCGGTCCGACACCGCACAAGGCAGCACGGGACCCTCCCGGTCGCGTCACACAGGAGTTGGTTTAATCCTTGTCGCAAATGCATATGGAGCTTCCGCAAGCCGCTTCGGCCGAGTGCGCCAGCCATACCTCTCGCGAGCCCCTACGACAGGATAGGGCCTACGCGAGGCACAACTTACCTCCACCTTGTGGGAGTTGTCACCTCCCTTCGGTGGGCGTATCCCCGCCGAGCTACCAGTCCACAGTATGAAAGCTAATCAGTTGCAATCGCAGAGGTGGACCAGTCGAGGGCGTTTCTCGTTCGCTGTAGCATAGGGGGTACGCGCGACTTTGCGCATTTATTGGACCCGCATGCGAACCGACGCCTTGGGGGGTTGAGGTTCCAAGCGCGACTCGTCGTCGGTCGACTAGGACGCATCCCACACACCACTCATACACCACTCTAAAGAACATAAAAATAAAAACACACTCACACACGCACATATACAGAATGACAAAGAAAACAAACAACGCGACAACACTCATAGTCCCTTAACTCTCCGATGCGGAAAATCGGATAGGTGTCGTGCGCGAGACTTAGTATAAAACCGCGCAGACGCAGGGCTAATTCATATCGACTCGCAATGCAGACATACGCAAGCAGTCGCAGTGATGACGTACTATGTAGTACTCATACTCATGCGGTCCTCGTTAATCTCGAGGGTTGCATTTCGACACTCAAGTGTCGACTGACACGCGCCTTGAGGGAATGATGTCTCGACGCTAGACAACCGCCAAGTGCGGTTGAGAACCACACCCTCTTCTGCACCCTGCGGAGAGTGGGTGGTACGCAGGTTCATACCTGTGGTGGCAATCGACTCTTATCGCCTTGGAGACCAGCTCTATCATACAGAGCCTGGAAAAAAGTCAAGGGGTTTGACTTTGACGGTTGCCACGGACTACAACGTTCAACTATAAAATTTTAACAAGCAAAATCAATCAAAACACATAATCCATGATCCCGATACTCTTGCATCAAATCAGAACTCGAGATAAAATAAAACAGGGAGAACCATCAACCCATTAGGTATGCAGATCGTGCGACACATGGTTGTCATTCTCACTGCCTCCAAAGTACAGCTCATATACTAAGCTACAAAATACTAACCTGCATAAAACACAGGCACGCACAATAGTCACATTGCCATACACCAATGTGGTCAACTTTACTGTTCCCCGTAACTCACACCATGCCTCACACACTCAAGCCCCTGTCATAATTTCACTTTCCATAAATCTCATAAGTTCTTTATAATGACCATTAAAAGAAGTTCGGTTAAAACCCTCAAAGAAACATACCAGCCTCAGGGCTAAGGCATCAAGTCGACGTACAGGTATAAGCAAAGTTGTGTCATGAGCCGACAAGTCGGCAATCAACCAACCGACCTGTTATCAGTGATAACAGAAGATGATCCTTGTAGGATCAAGCTGAAACTAGTCCAAATCCTGGAGAAAATGTCCAAAGAAGGCCTGTATCATAAGACAGGTCAATGCCCAAGCTAATTCGTCAATGTATGACGACCAAATCCCCATGACACATTCTCACTCAAGACTCTCCTGATAGCCAAGCCTAGATCTACCTCTAAGCCAGTGCCCAAAGAAAGGTAAACTAATGGCAAAATTTCCCCAATATAAAGTGGATCGCCAAAGTCACCACCTGTCAAAATATAATTTATCTCCTCCAAACTAAAAAAATTTCGACAACGCTTCCCGTAGGAAAAATGCCTTTCCGAAATTTATATCAGCCTAAATATGAAAGTACATTCAAAGAAGAAATAATCTTCAACCCTTCAAAGTCAAATTTTGTCTAACTCCTTGAATTAGTAAAAATTTGGGTAGCATCTTTTTTAGAAAGGTAGGCTTCTCATATTTATACTAAGCCAGATATGAACCCAGAACGAACCTGAGTTCAATTAAGACAACAGTTTAACTAACTCCTTAGATTTGTAGAAATTTCGGCAGCACTCCCTTTGGAAGAGTGTTGGTCCAAGATTCATACAAAGCTAAGTTCAAAATTAAAAATGACTTTGACTTCTCAAGGTCCAATTTTGTCTAACTCACTGAATTAGCAAAAAATTGGGCAGCACTCCCTTTAGAAAACGAGGTTTTCCAAATTTTTACTAAGTCAAAAAGTCAGAAAGGCTGAACCCTGAGAAAGACAAAGTTTGACTTAACTCCTTAGTTTTGTAGAAATTTCGGCAACGCTTCCCGTAGAAAAAATGACTTACCAAGATTTATACAAGCCCAAGTATGATAAATGATCCTAAAAAATGCAGAAATCGACCTAAGTAAAAATAAACTTAACCTAGAAAATGCAGGAATTGAAACTAACTCATATGGCTCTAGCACGTGGCGAGCAACTAAAGAAACTGCCTATCAAACTGAAACTCAAACTAAGTAGTAGTCGCACTCAGTCACACTCTCACCAACCCAAGTCAATCTTGGCAACCAATAGTTCATAGTCTTTCAATGATTTATACCTTTATACCCAGCTTACATAAGGCATTGAGTTAGGTCATTCATCTTAGAAACAATGCCAACTCTTTGCCTTAGTTATACACGAGCAGGTTGCACGACTACTTCTCTCTTCATTGGGCATATGACTAAGCCATTCGTCTTAGAAACAATGCTTAGTTACCCTGATTTGTTTAATATCCAAAATTTAATAACTTTCTGACTTTGTTCTCAAAAGAAAATGCAAATAAGGGCAGGGGACTGAACCATTCGGCTTGGAAAATAATGTCCAGTTTGCCCAGACTACTTCCAATTATACTCTGTAATTTCCCTTCTCTTCTTAGCGATATGACTTAGCGCTGGACCATTCGGCTTGGAAACAATGCCCAACTATCAGTTCACAACTTCACATGCAAATACAAGTAGAAAACTTTCTTTTATACTTAGTTTATATTTATGTGCGTGGTTTTCAGGCTAAACCATTCAGCTTAGAAACAATGCTCATCCTTAGACCAAAATCCTCCCTCGGAACAAAACAAGAACTTAAACACTTCAAATCAGGCAAACCCTCATAGATTAAACACAACAACCAGACCATTCAACTTAGAAACAATGTCTGACCCTTCAGAAAAACAGCCAAATCAACATAACCCTGGGCCATTCAGCTTAGAAACAATGCCCAGTCCTTGGTTGACCCGGTCAAACGCATGCAGTCTACCTTTCTCCCACCTTCCCCTAGTTCACCCCCCTTTGTCTACTTTCAATCCAAAACAAAAATAAACTTATGCTTCACTCTCACACATTCCTTCCATTCAGTCTGATTAGGTCCTGAAAGAAAGCAAAGTCATAGGGGCAGTCTCGTGCATACATCAGTCAAACTAAAAGGAAATGGGCAAGCAGGGGTATAGTGGGGTCACACAAATAGAAAAGGATATACCTGATGGTTTCCTGCCTCCAAAACCTCGCCTAGGTTCCGGCAGAGCTCCCATAATCGGTGGGTGGACTCCCCACTGAGTCTTGCTGCGGTCCTACGGGTTGCAATCCCGCCTGCCGCCTTCCTCTCAGAACCAGACTAGACTCAGAATAAAAAGGGCAGAAAGAGGGTTTTCAGACGCTTAAGATACAAGAGAGGGACAGACTCAACTCCGAGGAGATCTTGTAATCTTCAATCTCCTGAGGGCCTGCAATAATGGCCAAATTGTGCAACAGTCTGGTCAAATTGACGTCCAACTATCAGCCGTTGGGTCTCTGGCGTCTCTCTAAACCACCGCAATGACTCCCTCATAAAAGTCAAACGCCACCTCTAACCCTCCGTCCCTAACCTCCGGCTGAGCGGTGTTACACAGTTCCTCTGTTCAATAGACGAAATGGTCGGCGCACCTTCTGAAAGGGAAGGTTTGCACCTCCTGTGGCTCGTCTACTGCGGCTCCAGCCAGCGGTATGGGCAACGTATTAATCAAAAGGTAAGTTACCAACCTGGCTGCTTGTCTCCGATCACTCCGTGCGACAGGCTGAGTAACGCACCGGTCAACAGGCAAGTTTTTCAACCGGGTTCATGTTGTCTGACACGACAGGATGAGTAACGTGTCAGTCAATAGGAGTATTCTTAAACCCTGCGGCTCACCTGCAGCCCCTCCGCTTAGCTTGGTAGGCATCTCTTTGGCCGGACAGGCGAGTCTCCGAGCGTGTTGTTGTTCCCCCACCCCTTTGTCCAACATCAAAGCCACGGCCAGATACGTATCTAATCGGCGGCTGAATCTCACGATACTTCAATCCAATAACAGCCGAATGACCAACACACCGAATAAAACGGTCAACAGCCTAACTGGCTGCCGCCTCGCTCGCACTTACAAGAGTCTGCAGTCATTGTGGCCCAATCCTAGTTGCCCGGCTTCCTAGTCACCCACCTCTCCTCAACAGCGGTCGGCGCAGCCTGGCTTCGTCAACAACAGTCATTGTCGTGATGGGCAAACACAAATGCGGCCCCCTCCCATGCAGGTTCACTCCTCTCCTAGCGGGCACGACGAAAGCAAGCCGGCCACGATCAGGAACTTGAAAATGGACACAACGAGGACTATAAGTAGACTCGGAACTCCTACCTCCCGCAACGCAATGATCATACGGTAAGACGAACAACCCTCTATGTTGGTGGTGGTGAGGCGACCACTACGAAGGCGATTACAAGGTCCCGAAGGAGAACATCGTCGTTCTACGAAGACGTTCGCAACCGTACTGGAGCGAGAAACAAAAACGGTCCGGCCCTTTTGAAGAAGATGGCCATGATAATCCTGTCGAGCAGGCAGGTTCTCTCCTCTCCTCTCTTACCGGCACATCTTCCCCTTCCGTTTGGCCCTGAGCGTAGCATACCACCACTAAGCATACAAAACTAAGGATGCATCTTCCCTCAAACCGTGGGAAGATACATTGCAAAAATACGAACTACTCTCCTGGGCGCAGCCCCTACAGATCGTAGTAGCCAAACCACTCCACGGTTTTCGGATCCGAGCCCGTCAATCGATTCGCACCACTCAAAATCCCCCGAAACACACTCTAATTTTCTCGATTCCATAAAGAATCGAGCGATATCTCAATTTTTACTCCCACCACCTCCAACATGACTCAACAGCTCCGTGCAAGGATTCTCTCTACTAACTACTAATCCTACGCAACTAACCCCGAATCTAACAACACCATCGCACTCGCATCACCGAAAAACCCCCGGTTAAGAATCGGGCGAGCCATATAGTTTTCAATTCTTCCATATCCACCATCGTCGGCACTTTGCGCATCCGGTTTCCTTCCTACCCCCAAATCTACTAGCCTAACTCTAAAACTAACTACACCATGCGACTCGCCCGTGGCCAAAAACCCGGGATCGGCTCTTTCCTCCCTCGAATCCGATAAGGATCGAGTGAGCTATGTTCATTCGCTGCCCATCCCCTTCTTCCACCATCTCTGCTCCTTCTGAATGCACCCGGCCCTACTCCATGTCCAGGTTCATTCGCTTGTCTCAACTGCTTTACTGCGCCAGCGCCCGTCACGCTTCTGACAGCTCTCTATGCTGCTGCAATATCCAGTGGCTTGCTGCCTCTCTTCACCTCTGCAGCCTCCCGTCGCTCCTTGCCGGTACTCGTCGCCCGCTGCGCTATTTGCCCTGCCCGCTGCTGCTTGGCGCTGTCCGGCTGGACCCACGCCTGCTACTCAGATATATGCTTTTTGTCCTCTCCGAGTGGTATTGAGGAGAAACTGCCTCGATGCTCATAGGGGGAGGGGACCGGAGGGGAGGCACAGCGACTGGCCCATGGGAGAAGCCCGACACTGATACCACCGGCTGGCACCTGGCCGGTATCGCCCACCTGCTGCAGCATGTATCGCACCTGCTGGTGGGCACAGCTCCCGCATGTCCCTCTCGTTAGAGGCTTAGGCACCGATGTGATGACTACGGGGTTCCCCGTAATACTAATGAGGGGTAATCCCCGACGCAGTCACAGAAATGGCCTGTAATCGCATTTCAGGCAATCCCGTGAGTACAACACACCCCCATGCGACCTCACCGGACCCGAAGCGTAGGTCATATACATTCAGCATTACCGGCCCCTTTTGCCTCAAGTGTAATTACACACTCATGCCCTGACCGCGCCGTGTTTTTAGCGATGGCGTGGTAGGAGACTTTCGCCAGCATCCTGAACCCGCGGCCCGTCGAGCGAGGCGCACACTCAAGGTCCTCGACCGCCGCAACGGCCACCCGTGTCCGACGACGGCCTCAAAACCATTACCGAGGTGGAAACAAAAAATAAAAAAGATAAACAAAAAATAAAAAAGATAAACAAATAATAAAACCGAGAATGGACGCCGCGCATCCCACTAGTCTGCGACGCCACGCCCAGCCAAGTTGTGCATGGTTGTGCCTCATCGTCAATACCACGCGCGCGCCGCTCGCCCAGGCAAGGACCCAAGCTTCCTCTCGCGCGCGTCGTCAGACGGGCGAGGCTGCACTGGCGTAACTTGCAGAAAACACGCCAAATACCCTTGTAAGGGTATTTGGTACGACAGCGGGGTGATCGGGCATTGCCGATGGGGGAAACTGGCGATGCTAGTGCCGCATATCTTTGGCTAGTCACTCACACCTCCCCCTACCCCCCTCCAACCCCACATTAGCCGTGACTTCCGTAGACCTACAACATAGCAGTCACCTACGAACCTAACTGTCGAAACAATAAACATTTACAGCCAAACAGTCAAGATCTGCCTACATGCATCTAGATGGAAATCTAGACTACGGGACCCAAGACTAGGACACACAAACGAGAGACCTATGGGCTTACTTGTTTCCAGAAGAGCAGAAAAGGACAAAACGGCAAGACCTGAAGGGTCTAATAGAGACTACCAGCGACAGGTTCACGGATCAAGCCCAGCAAGACTCAAAGCTAGTAATCAACACATGCAAACTGTAGGTCACGGGATCAAGTCCCGAAAAGCTCAAAATAGGCAAACAACAGCCAAACTTAGTGTACAACCCGCGTGAGTAACTGCAATTCATTGCAACTGTGTACGGGTGTGAATTTGTCCCACGCGGACGTGGAGGGAGGGAGGGAGGGAGGGAGGGAGGGAGGGAGAGAAGAGGAGAGAGAGAGAGAGAGAGAGAGAGAGAGAGAGAGAGAGAGAGAGAGAGAGAGAGAGAGAGGGCGACCCTCATTTTGCCTGTACGGGACCGAAACATAGGTTGTATACATTCATTATTCAAGGGCGTTATGGTAGACCCTGCTACTGAATGTATACAAGCTATCTCCCTGATAATGAATGTATACAAGCGCTATCTTTTCAGTCATGTACAGGCAAAATGAGGGTCATGAACATAGCAGTGGTGTACATTATGTTCTGGGGAGGACTACTTATGGACGTCGTACTCTCTCTCTCTCTCTCTCTCTCTCTCTCTCTCTCTCTCTCTCTCTCTCTCTCTCTCTGTGGTCCTATACAGGCACAATGAGGGTCGCGAACAGGTGTGCGTTACAGTTCGGGGAGGACCGCAGCTGTGAACGCCGTACTCTCTCTCTCTCTCTCTCTCTCTCTCTCTCTCTCTCTCTCTCTCTCTCTCTCTCTCCCCCCCCCCCCCCCTTCCCTCCCTCCCTCCCTCCCTCCCTCCTCCCTGCCCCCCTCTGGTCCGGTACAGGCAAAATGAGGGTCGTGAACAAGTGTGAGTTATGTTAGGGGGAGGACAGCAACTATGGAGGTCATTGCTGCTGTTGCAATGACTTGCTGTTTTCTGCCGACAGTGACCCCTCGACCCGAGGTTGTAACATAGGTAGGTTAGATTCATTATTTTGTTTGGCTGAGGGCCAACACTGTTGATGTCCCGGTATCCTCCACTGTCAAGCCAGTCATCCTCCAAATAGCGGATTGGCTGCTTTTCAACCTGAAAAGCCAGCATCCCAGCATACCCCAGTCCAGCTGGCCCCTCTTTCTGCATGAGCTGCTTTTAATGTTGGAAAGTAATAAGAGTTTGGAATCTTTTCTATTGCAAGGTCCCCCACAGGGTGTCACTTGGGAAGACATAGTACCAAACTACTCTACATAGTTTCCACCAGATTCAATGTTGGGTACCAGACTGTGGGTCTGTCTACTTCTCATAATTGCTTTCAACCCTTGTTGAGGCAAACAGAGGATGAGGATGAGGTTGGTGATAACAAGCAACTGAAAGCGTGCCCACTCAAATTAGTGGGTCATGATATAGTTCCCATCACCAAAAATAGTATCATTTTGGAAAGTGTAGAGATTAATCACGGGAAACTGTCTTCACAAGTTGATGATCCTTGCAAGGAAACCCTTACTCTCGAATCAGGGAACTCAGTGTACTCTGGCCCCGAGGATGAAGAGATTCCTGGTTCAGACGTCATACCCACACAACAGCTAGCCAAACAGAAAGAAGGCGGTCAGTTCTTTAAAGTAATTATATCTGAGCTCACGGGGGATAAAACTTTTTGCAGATTCCACAAAAACTACAGTCCACTTCACCCAGTAAACATAACCAGAACCTGATTGAGTGGGACCCAGAGTCATTGGACTTGCAGAAAAATCATGAGTTGCTGAAACCTGCAGCGTCTCTAGGGACCTCAAACTCTTGTGACACTATCACAGATAGTCAGTCCCTTGAGCCCATTGCTTCAAAAGATTCGCATAATTCCTAAGTAATTGAGCAGTCACACAAGACAGAGCTTTCTGGTCAACCAGGGAATCCCTCCAATGTCCAGTCTGAAGGGGATATTAGGAAGGATCATGAGGCTATAATAAGTTCCCAAAACCCGCCTTCCTCCCCAACCCCTTCTCTTGACATTGAGTCTGAACTCACAAGCAAAAGGCAAAAATTGAAACATCGCCTAGCCAAGGGTCAAGGAGAGTTATCACCCACGAAAGTTGGAACGATACTCTTACTAGTGAGACATCAAGGAGGTTCTTGGGAGGTTGGTTTATCTGAGCCCTCGGGAGCAGTCTATGGAGAAGTTACAGTTTTGGGACCTTCGTCAGTCCCCCCCTCTCCTTCCTCTTCATACAACGATATATTAAGTTTTGTCAAGACAAACTTTCTGTCTGGGGGAAAGGCTTTGCTACCAGTAAAAGATGGAGTGCATAGGCTGACTGAAGGAGATGTATATTTGAAATACGAAGTTAGCAAGAACATGGACCTCAGATGGTTCAGTCAGGATGCCCTGTGTGAGCTCCAACTTCTCAAGGTGAAAGCAAATGAATTTTGGTCAGAAACAAACGTTAGTACTTTGCTGGTCAAGTTGCTAGGCCTTAAGACTTTGATGACAAGTGGCTTATTGGACTCAGGACAGTGGCTAGACCTCTGACCCCCCTTTGACCCCCCTTCATCATGCCTTATTACCACACCTTGACTTGGTAATTCACTGTGTTTTTATGGTATGGATAACCTTCGAGTAATTGACGCCCTTTATAACAAAGATAAATATAGAAATTACTTAGGAGAATGCGGACCTTGACCTCAAATCTCTGAACGTTAATGGTCTAGCATCTGCCAAGTACCAAAAAAAACAAGCAATTTATGATCAGTTGAGAGGTATTGGAGGAAGAGAGTGGCCTGATGTGATTTGCATCTAGGAGACTCACCTCATGGATTCAGACCATCATAACGACTCTTCTTTCTCGGGACTAATTTCCCGAAATGTCTTCTAAGTCGTTCGCGTCAGATGCGGCTTGTACATTTTCTTGATTGTCGCGGGTGGCATCTGAATGTTCCTCATCCTCGGCTTCTGCTCCTTCACCTCCATTCACTAATTGGGTGAATTCCTTGGTGTCTCGCCTGGCAAGCTCCGAAGCACCTTTCTCTTTTCTTACCCACTTCACGCTCTGTTTGAGACACAAACTCTTCACTTTTCTCCCGTTCATCTCCATGTAGTGATCCAATCTTTGTCTCATATATTCTATTACTCCTATCTCCCGCTTACTCCCATAGGAACTGCTTCCTCGATTCATTCGCAACTTCTCACCCTCCTCTTCCTCGGAGTCGTCGGACTTCGCTCCAGCCTTCTCTTCGGTCCGCTCCTCATTTTGCACCGTACTTGATCTCATGGTTGTTGACGCCTTTGCATTCTCGTTCCCCTTGGCAGGATTCTTCCCATCGACCTTCCCGACGATCTCCTTCAGCATCAGCATCACGTCTTCGAGTTTAACGATACGAGAACCCTGACCCTGGTTCTGGTTCATTGCTCCGTCACCTTCAACAATAACTTTTTGCAGCTTTTTTTTAACCTTCGTTGTACGACGGCAATAGAATGCTCGACTGACGAATCTTGATTTTGCCGCTCCTGGATTGGGATCTAGACTTCCTTCCTTCCGCAGCCGGTGAGTTTATCCCGGCGATACGCTTGCACTTCCCGTTACTATCGGGATCGGCCTCCTTATTCTTGGCCTCGAGTTCCGACATCATCTGAATCTTCCGCTCTCTCTCCATGTTGGCAACCATTGCCTTTCTGTCCACGACATCCAATTGGTCAGAGATGCGCTTCACTGCTGGTCCAAAGTTACTAGCCAACCATGTATTGCGTCCTTGTTCCCCATCCTCGAAATTCTTGCCTTGAGACTTCTTGCTTTCTCCAATATTGTTCTGATTTGGTCCGACAGTGCAGGTTTTCTTTTTGTCTTCTTCAACTTGCTTCCATCTTTCGATCAGCTCAAGGTGCTCACGGGTAAACCAGGTGGAAATGAATTTGTGGCCTGATCCCGTCTAGGTGGATGATGTGGTGTCGGCTGAGGTGGAGGCGGTGCGTAGCTTGGTCCACGGTATGTGTTAGGTGGCGGTGGAGCCCATCCGTACGGAAGGTACGGCGGATATCCCCCCCTGGTGGTGTTCATGCTCTCGGGATCTGGCTCGGTTGCTGCGCAGGAGCGCCGATCGAGGCAGGTGGGGTTCCCTGGTATTCCATCCAATACCTGCGGCAACCCGACCACCTTCCTCGACCCCTCCCTCGTCCTCTTGCACCTCCTCTCCCATACATACAGTCCCGTCCTCCAATTTGGCTCTGCTGCGGCTTCGTTTTTCTTCGTTCTTGCATTGAAGTGACTCCACCGACTCCAACGTCCGATGCGAAAACGCTGAATTCCGTGCTAGGAGTAAATGTGATAAGTGCTATAAACCTGCACGGTGTGAATATGCGTGAACATGGTGTCGTGCATTTATCTCTTGCGATCACATGTTCGATTGAAAACAGTGACTGACAGCACCGATTAGCTCACGAGGAGGAAGCCAGCGTGTTCCGTAATCGCCGCACAGATGAGCTACTGGCGAGTGGGGTGTTGCCTTCGATAGTTCAGAAGGATAGTGGGGATGATGAGATAGGAATGTAGAATAATTGTACATAATTATGAAGAATATTGATAATTCATAAAGAATAGCATGGAAAAACACATGTACCTACTAGGCAATGTCCTTAGAATACTCACGTACACCAGGCTTACTTCATACATAGATAACACGCCACCAGGCGAGCGTGACCGAGCACAACCGCGAGATCGTTCGCTTGGTTCAAGTGAGAGATGAGACTCAAAAATTCAAAATCAACAATGTAGTAGAGGATTATTATCGACCGTAACCAGATTGCTGTAAGCATGACACATCCATGCCACAGACGTTCTCCTCATACGCACTCAGTCTGTGTGGAGAGCATCCGCTCTCTTCTTATATCTGATCTGCTCGACCATAGTCGAAGGTCCCTCCCAAAAAAACTTAATCACACCAGTCCTTGAGAACACTCTCGTACTGAAAAACGTGTGCGAATAAATAATTCAAAAAACAGAAAATGCAAAAAACGTAGTTTGGTTATATGAATAACAAAATATTCGGGTGAGTCACCCGATACCGCAGTAGTCCAGGATTGCTTGTGTATCTTCAGTTGTCGGGTTTCTCCTTGGGCCCTTCGTACTGTAGTGCCAGTCCTCGTGGGTTCTGTCGACTCCGGTGTCTTGCTTCATTTTCTTCACCGATCTCTCCCAGGGCACTTTGTACTTTACTGCCAGTCCTTGTGATTCCTGTTGAGTCCAGTTTTCCGCTTCTCTGTGTTTCAGGTACCAGGTCTCATGGCCCCTGCACTCAGTCGCCCCATGTGTCGTAGGATTTCTTCAATTTGTCGACCAGCCCCAAAATGGACTTGAGGTAACTCAACGGTGTGACAGTGGAAAACACTATTTTTCATTCAAAAGAAATGGGATCATGCTTTTTCTATTCACGATTCGGGAATATGTTTGGTTTTCTCTTTATTTTCTTAGGTGGCGAGTTATGATGATTTGCAGTGCCGCTACAGTAAGTACTGTGAGCTATCCACGAATGGACACAACACCGCATCGAAAAAAGCCGGGAAACCATGTGCCGTGAACCCATGAACGAGGACGTTTTCTGGGCCCCATGCAGACGAACATATCATGCAGGAAAGGCTGGCGGTGTGTAATGGCAACAACAGGGGACACCGTCATCCCATGGATAACGGATTTGCGAACCGGTCTGACATCCACAATAATGACAACGCCCCCCCAAAAAAAGTCGGGGCCTTCGTCTGTCACCCCACCGCAACCCCCTCCGCTCCCTCAGGCTGATCTGTCCCCAGCGCCATCTCCCCCACACTCTAGCCCACCAGCTCCCTCCACCCACCCCGTCACCCGGCCAGCCAGGGAAACCAAGGCGCCAGCAAATGCTGAGAATGCTCAAAGGGAGTAAAATGGTGACAACATCCTCACAGCTTCATGACATCCTCATCTGTGCGAATATGGCTTCTCCTTCGGTACAGGGGCCGGACAGAGAACCATAGAACAAGTGGAAGGTGGCGACAACAGCGAACAACTAACGACAACAAACACCTTCTACTGCTGCGAATAGTCCATTATGAGGAGCATAGCACATACAGTAGAGTAGTATGAGAAGACAACAAACACAGATAGTGTTAAGCCCGCTATGGTGGCGGGCAGCCAAAAGCAACTGATTCTTTCTACTGCGTTGAATAGAACACTCCGGGGAATATAGTACAGACAGGAAACAATACAATGGGGTATGTGCCGACAAAACAAACTTAGAAGTAGTTAGCCTGCCGTCAATAACAAATTCATACAGGACAGAGAAATAGGAAAAGACACAGACGACAGCTCGCTCTCACAGGCGGCTTGTTTTCGCGCGCACCCGCCATTTTTCGATTTCGCATGATGCGGAGAGGGTTTTCATGAGGCGAAAACACGGGAAGCCACGTCACGCCACGCCCAAGGGTGTGGCACCTCTAACCACAAACAACCACAAGGGGGGAGAAGAGGAGGAAGGGGGAGGAAAACGAGAGCAAGGAGGAGGGGAAAGGGAGGAACAAGTCATGCCTAAGTGGAGGAAAGGACAAGGGATTGGGAGAGAAAAGTAAGCCAAGCGGAACATTTCCAAACAAGGGAGGAGGAAAGGGAAGGGCAAGCACAGCCAAGCACCACACGAACGAGGAAGGAAGCGACAACACACCCAACCATATCATCAGGGCGACTTACAAGGTGTGATCAGTCCGCTCCTCAATCTGAAGGTAAGAACCGGAGTTTACCCCTGCATTCACCCACACCGTGCGCAAGGGACAACAAGACGACGACAAGCTTTCCAAGGGAGAAGAGCAACGGACGAGAGACGAGAACAAGCGACAACTAATCAGACCTAGTAATCATCAGGCGTGTCCTCTCCTGTTTTTAGAGGGATAAACAAAGGGACCGCATTTACCGTAAACAGCATAGATTGTGCGGTAGTTCACCGCAAAAGTAGGCAGGATTCCCAGGGGAACTGAGGGACCGATTTCGAAGGAACAGCCCACACTAGATCAATTACGCATGAATCCGAGCTGGGAAGGAAGCCCCACCGGCCGGCACAGCGGACCACACCTCCAGTTCCGGCAGTCCGGACTTCTTTTACGTATCTAGTATCCTCACCAGGAGGATAACTCCGCTTCCGCTCACCCCCCCCCCACCGTTAACTTCCTTTCCCAACAAAACAATAATCCCACACTCCGCCCCGCACTCTGCTCCTGTTCCCCATCACCGCCTCCCCCCCCCCCGCAACTACTCCCCACGGACATCCGCCTCGTACGTCGTCCAGCACAGCGCCCAAACGGCACACGAGCAAAACCAGCAAAGGAACCACGCAAGGATTCGATTGAAACAAGCGTATGGAGTATTGATCTTGAGCACCCCCTAATTTGTTCCCAGTTAACCATCAGCCGTCTCTCAACTTTACTTACCAAATTCCTACTTTATATCACAACCCCTTTTTTTTCACAAGCAATTCGAAGAGGGACGACCGAACAAAGAATGAGGATTTGACCAAGCGAATGCATGATACCCCTGTTGGGATCAGCCTTTTTGCTCGGTTCTTTTTCCGTGAAATAGCGGACAACACTATCTTCCCTTTTGACACTCCAATTTTAAGATTATTTTTATTGCTATTATTATTACTATTATTATTATTAGTATTAGTATTATTAGTATTAGTATTATTAGTATTAGTATTATTATTACTAATATTATTAGCTGATTAATTCGCCCCAATATTACTCACGACCACCCAGGTGGGGAGGGAAAGTGTCACCGCGAAAGCACTACACTGCAAAAATCCCCGCAGCTCTACCCGATCGGAACTCCGATCTCCGGGTGGGGAGAGAAATCGCTGAAGAATTTGGAACATTTTCAAGTACAGTCAATTGTGTCCGCAGTTGCACAAGGGAACCGATTAAGCATTGTGCCCCCCATTAGACACCACCCGCAGGGGGGAGAGAGAGGACCGCAAAATTGGTCAGATAACCTGCATCTTGGAATCTCCTTCAAGTCTAAAGAATCGACTACTGCAAAACCGATAAGGGAAGCAGTACACCATCTGATGACCTACATCCAAGCGGCCAGAAGGGCCCTGGCCGCGGAAGAGAAAGCCCAATCAGAGGCAAAACCACGCTCAAATGAGCCTTTGTCCCCGGGGTAAAAAAACTCATCACAAGCTACCCCTCAAGGAATACAGAAAACAACACCATCGCAGAAATCTTTGGGTCAGCGAGCGATGGATTTCCTAATGAGCAAAGCGGAAATCAAATCAGAAATAATAAAGACGAAGGAGGTAATTAAAAACGCCGCAGGTGAAGAAACAGAGGTCGAAGTGTGGGAATACCCCAAACAGGACCTGCAATCGCTGAATGAACTCTACGAAAAGCACGCAGTCCTGTTCAACTTCACGAACCAGAACAGGGACCTCCCCCTAAACGAGAAGAGAAAATGGGTAATGGACAGACTCGTGGAAATGGAGAGCGTTCCGGGTACAGAACCGGACGTGTCTTACCAAAGAAGAGGTAGGTACACAGTCATGGTCTTCTGTGTTGATCCATCCTACGCACAGCTCCTCGTTTCTCTGGGTGCACTGAAATGCAAGGGGTCAGTAGTCACCATTCATAACTGGAACCCCCCACGGGAGCCACAGGCAGAAGCTTCGAGACACAGACAAACAATGCTCAGAAACCACTTCTGGGTGCAATTTAACAATCTGTCCGAGGGAATGCACAACTGTGTTAAAAGAAGGCTACAGGACGAATACCCAATAACCCAGTCATCGACTAGCTGCCAGCGAATCCAGATTTCATGGCACCTAACCACGATGCACGGGTCGCTTGCCTGGAGGTGTCATCTGACACACCACCGAATCTTCCGAAGGAGTGGATCTTCTGAAAGAATGGGCAACGGGTGACGGTGTTCCATCCCCACAAAAAAGAACCCATACTGCTTCCGCTGCAGAAATAAAGGGCATCTGGGGTCGAACTGCCCCCAAACGGGGATAAGGGAAGAAAAGTTGTCCTCAAACAATCAATGCTGGTAGAATGCGACTTAAAACAAGGGGTATGGTTCATCAACGAAACCCAGTACAGAGGTTGGGTATTCGACGACAACCTAGAGAGCCCCAAATGGATTTGGGTTTTCAAGGGGGAACCCAAACTCAAGCCTAACATCTACCCGCCGTACGACAGCAGATGGAGAGAGGTGGGAGCTAAACGAATGGAAGACAAAAACACAGGCTACATAACAGAACATATCATCAACGAATCCGGCCTATTGGACGAGAAGCAGAGAATGAAAGCAATGAACGAGTTGCACACAGTTGGGCAGAATGCAAAAAAAGCATATCTGGAGAACAGGAGAGCCAGAACCAACCCGGATTCCCGGCAGTGCTCAGCGAGCTCCACCCCTAGAGCGTCCTCAGCCAACGAACAGGACAAGGTTAGCTTGCAAATTGACAGATCTCTCAAGCGCAAAGCAGACGAAGGGGAGGCTGAATCCACCGCAACTTCCTCCAGCAAGGGGAAACAACGAACAGTGGGGCTAGCCAGCACACTATCCAGCAACAAGGGGTCAGCAGACAACAAGCCAAACGGACAGGTAAACGGCTCCAGAGGAGGAACGTCACCTTCCCCAAGAGAAAGCACAGCAACGGATATGGACGAAGATTGCTCACAAGGAACAAACAACGAAGACTCCATGGATTGCACTCAGCAGGTAATTGCATCGCACAAGAAAGAAGACACAGAAGGAAGAGGGAAAAAAACGAGAACTGACGCACAATCCAATAATCCGAAAGAATCGAATGAAGAAGAGGACGAGACAAGTGAGGAAACGGACAAGGAAGACACAAACATGGACGACGAAGATGACACAGGCTCTCTCGATTACGTCCAACAGTATGTGCGCTTGCTGGAGAGGGACAAAACAGTAGAATTCGAGGTAAGATTGGCTCATCACAAACACCTAAGAAACCTCAGAGCAGCTACTCAAGTGGCAGATGACATAACACTGGAGAACAAATTTGAAATTTTACAGAAGGAGAAGGAAATCAATGAATTTTACGCCGCTCAATACAGCCTGAAAACTAGGGTGGAGAAGAACACAATCACGATGGACCCAAGCAGATACGAACAAAAATTCGAATGGCCCAAATCCTACAAGGAACAAACAACCGAAAGAAGGGCGAAGAAGCGCCCAACCATGGAGGGCCATGGTTCCACGACAGTCCAGACACAGGACACATAACCACCATCACAGGACTCAGAATCAGTAGAAGAACTCAGAAGACAAGTAGCCATCTTGGAAGCACAGGTGAACGTGTTGAGAGATCAAAACAGAGAACTAGCCGAGGGTTGTCTGAATCTCAAAGACATCGCATCAGGCCAGCACAAAGAGATAGATGTTGCGGCCAGGCTCGATGCAAGGTTCGTCCCCAAAAGACAAACACTTATCCCTTACTGGTGGAACAACACATACGAAATATGGGAGATTGCTTACCACAAATCCTATGCCCTAATCTCAATCCTGGACCACGAACTCACAAAGGACTTACTCCAGGAATGCATAAGCGACAGTATATAAGAGACAGTGCAGATCTTGGGAACCAAGGAAGAGGGATGGAAAGAATGGAAGGATGGTGAGGAGGAGACACAGACGACTGATCTCAAACCGCTATTGATGGAACTAGAAGAATCAGTCGAACTCAAGGAGGATCTTTGCTGGGTCCCGTGGCAGGTAGTAGAGTCGATACCCTACGGCCTACTGGGAGGGAAGTTGCGGCAGAAAGAGCAGCCCAGAGCTCAACACTAGTCACAGCGTACGGAGTATTCAACACGTCACCCAGGATCCTGAGGAAGAAACTCCTGGGAACGATCTCAACTGGAAAAGACATAATACCAGTTGGATCCTAAATGCATACACAGTAATGCAAATGGCTCGGAGGACCGCACTGTTCTAAATCCATGGGAGACAAGACAAGGAACAAACAACACACCCCAGACGGCAAAAAGTGGGGCCTCCGCAAGCGGGAGCCGGATCTGAAAATCAAGTCGTGGAATATCAATGGCATACCCTCCCTCATGTCCAATCAACGCAAATGGGATAGATTCTTAAAAGAAACTAACTGGTTCGGAAAATCACCACCCGATCTACTGTGCATTCAGGAAACCCACTTGACAGACTCATATGAACACCGGTCTAGCCGAGATCAACTAACTAAAAACTCAGATGGGTCAAGGAAGTAGTATGGGCACCGTCCCCCCACCCGCACTCAGTAGGCGTCGTTATTCTGATCCATGCCAAAACCAAAGCTTCAAACAAAATACTCATAACCTCGACAAGGGCAGACCCCTAAGAAGGCGGATGGGCAGAACTAAAATTTCAGTTTATAGAAGAACACTTTAAACTAATCACCATCTACTGCTCGAACACACTTACCCAAAGGAAGAGGTTCCTAGAAAACCTAACCCCCAAATGCGATCCTCACACACACCTGATCCTAGCAGGGGACTGGAACGCCACGGTGGACCCAACGGAGGACCACATATCAGGAGGACAGATGGGTACAGAGAGCTCAGCCTGGAACGAAGCGCTCCCAATTCACGATCTGCTGATTGAAAAGAATCTCATCGACCCCTACAGAGTTAAGCACCCGGACAACAAAGAGTTTACATATATCAAAAGGAACCGAAGTCAGCTCACCTCAGCCTCAAGAATAAATTTCTTCTTAGTCACTGAATCACTATTGGGGGCTATACTAAATACCGAAATTGGAAGACTTTCTTCCTATGCGGGTCTGGATCACAAGTTGACCGCAATTTCATTAGGCATAGGCACCGCCCCAAATAGAGGCCGTAGTTTCTTTAAAATAAACAATTCTCTACTACAAACACAAGAAATAAGGGAAGCCGTAATATCAACCTGCATTAAACATGAACAATCCAATTCAAAATTCCCCGATCTTGTCATGGCCCTGGCGGAAGCAACGGCCAAGGCCTCAAAGACCCTGGCAGCCAAAAGAAAGGCAAGGGAGGAGGAACTACAAGCGGCAATAAAACAATAGCGGAAAAGAACCTAACAAGCAATCCAAGTCATAGTCTTTACGAAGGAGTATTTGAGCAGGCCAGTCAGGAACTATCGGAATGGGAAGATTGGAGAAACAAGGGGCTGTGAATGCGAGCAAGAATAATAGAATGGGAGGAAGAGGAAAATATGACCAAATATTTCTTCCACAAAATCAAGACTAACGCCATGAACGCGCACATCGACCAACTACAAACGGACCAGGGCTTAACATCCAATCCACAA
Organism: Chara braunii; assembly: GCA_003427395.1. Lineage (NCBI taxonomy): Eukaryota > Viridiplantae > Streptophyta > Charophyceae > Charales > Characeae > Chara > Chara braunii. The sequence continues at coordinate 355,774 of BFEA01000789.1, forward strand.
CATATGCTAGAATCGGCCGCGGTCTTCTTTAAGGACCTCTACACATCCAAGGAACAAAACGGTCAACAACAAGAAACAACACAAGCCAGAAGCAAGTTCCTCTCCTATCTCGATAAAACAATCTCATCCGGACAAGCTGCAGCACTAGACGCACCAATCTCAGAACATGAAGTTTATGAGGCACTGCGATCGATGAAACCCAACAAAACACCAGGTATGAACGACCTCTCCAAAGAATTCTGGATGACCTTCTGGCCAGCGTTAGGGACAAAGTACCAATTCTTGGAAAAAGTGTGGGAGGAAGGAACTTTAGGAACTCTACAAAGCACATGACTGGTCTCTCTCCTATACAAAAAGGGCGACCCGACAGACATTAGGAACTATAGACCAATCTCTCTCCTAACAGTCACGTACAAAATCCTAGCTAAATTACTAGCCAACAGAATCAGACCAATAACAAGAAACTGCTTTCACCTGGATCAGACCAGATTCATACCAGGTAGATTCATACTGGATAACGTCATGACTCTCTCAGAATCAGTAGATACATTCAGGACAAGAGAATGAACGCAGCCATATTATTCTTCGACCTTGAAAAGGCTTATGACCAAGTCAACTAGAACTTCCTTCAACAAAGCATGGAAAAGATGGGGGTAGGTCCAAACTTCAGGAAATGGGTCAGAATCCTCTACGCGGATGCTCATGGGCGGGTGCAAGTCAACGGGCATATCTCCCAGTCCTACCGCATGTCACGTTCGGTACGACAAGGGGACCTATCTTTTTGTTCATCATGGAATAGCATCATTCCTTCGAAAATACCCCTCGATAGAAAGACTCATGGATGAGGGACACCACACGTTACGCCTCCCCACCACCATCCTCTTCGCCGACGATTTAACAGTGTTGATACGCGCCTCAGACTCTTCTTTTGAGGCTCTGACGCGAGCAATGCAAGCATTTCAGATAACGTTAGAAATGAAAATCAATTGGTCCAAAACAATCGGGTGGTGGTTAACTGATCCCCTCACCAATATACCCCAAGGCACACCAGAAGGAATGGAATGGTCCAAAGGTAACGAACCCCTCCGATTCCTAGGCATCCAAGTGCCCAAGACAGGACCCAACCACTCTATGGCCCCGACCATTTTGAGCAAGATGATCGCCAAATTGGGCAGCTGGTCAAGTATATACACATCAATCTTTGGACGGGCCCTAATCCTCAATGCCTCCGTCTTCTCCATGCTATGGTATGCAGCGACGATATGGAGTCCCCCCAAACACCTAAGATCCTAACTAAGAAGGAAAGTGTCAGCCTACCTCTAGTCCGGGGACCCTTCCAAAGTCCACTTTATACCCAAAGTAGCGTGGAAGTACATCATCATGACGAAGTCCAAAGGAGGGTTGGGAATGCTCGATCCGGAAATACAGATTAAAGCCCTGCAGACGAAATGGATCCTCAAAATCATAACAAATAAAAACCTACCTTGGGTCGAATTAGGGCTGCGCAGAATAAAACAGTTGGTCAAACTAAAAACCCCGGATAACATGAGGGGTCTATTCTTAATCATGGCCAAATCATGGACCATGAAAAACCCAGGCAGGGAAACAGAGCAAAAAGATCATGACATAGAATATAGCCAGGACTTGTGGCAGCAACTCCTAAAAAAATGGAGGGAAATATTCTCAGCCAAAGTAAGGGAACCCACAGCGAAGGAAGAGGTTTTGAGACAACCTAGTTTTTGTAATCAATGGATTCTGGACAAGCAGGGGAAACCCTGGACACTCACAACCAAGGACTCCAAATGGGCCACATGGGTGGAAAAAGGTGTATGGCAAGTCAAACACCTATGGCACGGTGTCGGGACCGGTGGATCCCGAATAACATCCCGCCACTCGAGAGCCTGTATATAGCCAAATTGTGCACGACAAAGAAATCTGGAGTAAGGAGGCAAGAGAGAAAAAAGACAAAGGACTAGGCCGCCGAAAGGAGTGATGCCTTGGGTTGAGAACCGTAGGGGGAAAGGACCAGCGACGACAAGCAAGATAAGTGCGAGGATATGGGCACATAGGAACGTAGCATGAGGTCAGGAGGGCCATTGGGATTCAGCATGACAAAGGCCAAGGGGCCATTAACCTTGTAAATACGGCACGGTGAACGACAAGAGAATAGGGAAGTCGAGAGGTGCACGATCCCGGCAGCCATGAGACGCTACAAGACAAGAGCCCAACACGGGGGCCGCCTACGACAAGTAACGGGAACCTCGGATCGGAGGCCCCGCGACCGGGGAAACCGGCGAGCGCAAGGCCCAAGAAAGATAAGGGAAAGGGATCGCCATGGGGCGGTAGAAGCCCAAAGAACGTGGGACACCTTGAGGAAAGGCACCAGGGACCACACGGGACTAAGTAAAAATAATGGTATCCGGAACTAAGTGTTGGAGACCATCGGCGGGACAATATGTCGGGGACCACCGGCGGGACCAAGTGTCGGGGACCACCGGTGGGACAAAGTGTCGAGGACCAGGGTTGTCACGCGGGGATCCCCGGGGCCCAAGCCGGGGTAGGGGTTTCACCCCTGGACCCCCGCCACGGGGCTACCCGACCCCC
>BFEA01000789.1:358726-371806 GCA_003427395.1 Chara braunii
GGTCCGGAGCTGGGGTTGGGGGTGCCCACCCCCGGACCCCCGGACCCCCGAACCCTCGCCGGGGCCGGGGCTCGACAACCCTGTCGGGGACCACAAGCGGGACTAAGTGTCGGGGACCACCGGCGGGACAAAGTGTCGGGGACCACCGACGGGACAAGTGGCGGGGACATTAGAAGGTCCCAAGAGAAACAGCGGAGCGGCATGAGGAGAAAACAATTAAGACAAGATGCACCGTCAAGATCGAGATCTTGACGGCAAAAAATATTAGCACCGCACTAGCGCTAGCAAACGGGAAGGCCAAAAGGAAAAGAAAAAGTAAAGAAACATGAAGTGGGAGGCATGAGAGCAATCCGAAAAATTTCCGATCAGCCTCCCTCAAGAAAATGGAGTCGAAAGAGACTTCATGTGAAAAATAGGCCTCCGAGAGAAAATCGGAGCAGGAGAGGCTTATGTGGGAGAAAAATAGAGGAAAAAGGAAGCTCCCATGAGCATGATGGAACCATTATTGTAGTCCGAGATATAACGGACTGCACCATGGGCATAGGGAGGGCCAAAACTAAGAGGAAGGGCCTAGAAAAGAGCCTTAACGGCCACTTGACACTTGGCATTCTAGAGAAAAAAAGAAGAGAAAATAAAAATGTGGGAGAATAAAACAAAAAGAGTGAGAGGGAGTGAGTGAGTTGGCCGTCAGTAGGAACTGCCACAAGTAGGGGCTGGCAGGTCCCTACTGTCCAAGGAAGGAGGAAAAAGAAAAAAAAAGAAAAGAGAAAAGAAAGGAAAGAGAAAAAAATCTTAACGGTAAAAAACAACCACTTGAGGAAATGCATCCGTGACCAGATACATTCCGGAATATGACGGTTGCAAAAAACCTTGATTTTCTCTTGATTTTGCAGATAAAATCAAGAAAAATCAAGGCCCATGCAACCGAAATACAACGGATTACATAGGGGACGAGAAACACATGTGTGGGTGCATCCGGAGACAAAATGGAGCCCGGATGCACTTGGAAGTTGACCGTTTTTTTAATTTCAGTTGAGGGTTAGTTGTGGGGCATTGGGGCTAAGAAATTGACCCCTATTGCAGTCCAAGTTGCAACGGACTGCATGGGGAAGGGAAAAACATATGTTTTAGGTGCATCCGGAGCCAATATTGAGCCCGGATGCAGTTGAGAATTGTGCGTTTCATTTTCTTTCAATATGGGGCAAGTTGTGGGGATGTGGGACTACGAAAAGGACCATAATTGCAGTCCGAGAAATATCGGACTGCATAAGGATGGCTAGGCTAAAAGAAAATGGGCCACGACAAACCCAAAAGGCTAGAAAGAAGCGATTCGGCATTGGGCAAATAAAGACGGTTGACGGCAACCATAAGATGAGATCCCGCGACAAAGAATAATCGGCACACGTGGGGCACCTAAGGGAGGAGTATTGGAACCACCAAGGGCAAGGAGGTCCCAAAATAAAACTGGGATATCATCCGGGACGTTGCCGAGAACTAAGTGGACCGAAATAAAAATAGTCGAAAAAACGGGACACGTTGTCGGCCCGAATACCCTTACAAGGGTATTTGGGCACATTTTTGCATCTCACAGAAGATGCGTCTTCAACAATATCCGAGGGAGTGTCCCATTTCTGAGTGACCACAACCAACTCCCAGAGGTTGGGAGTGACACTCGCATTTTTTATTGGATTAGAGAGTGTGTGGGCGTGCGTCTAGAGGGCACGCGTTAGGCCAGCTAGATGGTTGGTCGGTATAAACCGATAACCCCGCTTGGTAGTACGAGCTAGGAGTAGGTTAGGATCTTAGAGAGCATTGCGTGAGGGCCCAACCTCGTGAGCGCTGACAAAGTTACTATCCATTGGCAATTCTACAATTGAGAGTACGGCTGAAGGAGGACTCCGTTTGACTCACGACGGGTGGCATTCGGGGGCCGCGCAATGCGGGGCACGCAAGTACTAGGTTTGACTATGGGTTGTCGGCAGTGGACGTCGTGACAAACTTTAGCTAGGATGGCAAGAGACGGATACGGTGCGAGTAAAAGTCGGGATCTTTCCGACCCGAAGGCGATAAATGGGCAATCTTTCGACGAATTTGGCAGGATATGGGAGCCTCGGGTTTTGGTCGCAGCATGGCGGGTGTATGCGCGGTGAGCAAGCAGAGACCTATCCCTCGAGTGGCAAACACGGAAGTGCAGGAATCTAGGCTCAGGTAATAAGGGAAGCGGGGGCCTCGGCGCACTTCTGCAGGCCCGGGCTAGCCGCAATTACTCTTTATGGAAAAATTTGCGTGCAGTAGGATGAGACTTGGGCTTAGCCCTATTGGTTACGCATTGGACTTACAAAATGGAGATCCTGGGGTCGAGGCCAAGCAGGAGCAGAGGAGTGAGGAGCGCAACTTCGAGGAAACTGAGGGGTCGAGGGTCTTGCGAGACTATCCCCCTTAGTTTTTTGCGAGAATTCCCGACTGCGGGCCAGAGAGGCAGGACCAAAAGTAGGGACGACGGTCCTCCTCCCCCTCGTCCGTTTTTCTAAACTTTCTCTAAGATTTATTATTTATTATTATTTATTTTTATTTGTTTTATTTTGCTACTATGGGACGTGGTCCGGTACCGGCCTCAGGACTGGCTGTGAACCAAGAGCCTAGCTCAGTGGGTACACCATTGAACTGTTGAAATACAGATTCGTGTTCGAACCCAGACGATGAAACTTGATATGTAAACCAAATATTTTTGAATTGCTTGGGGCCGATTGGCCTCATGATGATACCACAGCCCGCGACCCTCAGCCCGTCTTTTGGGACATCCGTTAAAATTGGAACGATACAGAAAAGATTAGCATGGCCCCTGCGCACGGATGATGCGTATAAAGTCGGGAGAGGCCCGACGTCTTCGTTTCGATTATACGAAGTCCATAGAATTGCTCCTCTCGATTGATCCTAAGCATTGCGCTAAGGACGACGGATGGTCGACGCCTACAAAGGGCAAGAGGAAGTCTGGGAGTTGACGAAGAGGGACGCGACGAGAGCGGGAGTTGGTGCGAAGAGAAGAGTGAAGGAGCAGAGTGGGCATGTACTTCTCAAAGAACTCGTACTTTAGGCGAACTGCGGTGATGACTTCGTGCTATCCATCACGACGGTCAACGTGATCGAGTTCATATCGGGACTCTGATCGTGTTGGTGCAGCACCTCAGAGGGTCACCGAGCTGGTGGAGTGGTGGAACCGGCTTTTTCTTCTGGTAGAAGATCCATTCTCAATTGGCCATGCAGAGAGTAGCAGGAGCGCAGACGAAAGTGCGCGCAAGCATAGGAACAACCGACAAGAAGAAGGATCGTGTATAAAGCTACGGGCGCCTCTTCCATCGCTAGTATTTCTACCGGATGAATCGGGCCGCAACTGCGACCGGGTACATTTGACTAGAGAAGGAAGATAAGAAAAAGGAAGAAAAGAAAGCGGAGGTGCGAGAGAGGGAGAAGCGAGGGAATAAGAAACACTTACCTGGTCGGGTCCGGCAGCAAGCAACGGGTGTTGCAGAACGGTCAAGCCCCTGTGCATGTATCTCTCCAAGTTTAGCAAAAAAAAAAAATCGCTATCATATGGCACATAGTGTTGTAGCGATGCCGCTTGCTCCGGTAACTTTTCGCCTTGGCCTAGCAATGGCAGTCTTCCGTCGGACATTGCGAGACTCCCGACTCTTGCTCGTTTGAGACCGTGTCTCGCTGTATAACGTTGATTAAACCTGGCCAGGTTGGCGGCCAGGTGCATTCACATGCTGAAGACGGTTGCGAAGTGAAGACTTACCTGGCAAACTGAAGACGGAGGACAGTGGAGCAGGCGTGCACTTGGCCATGTTATGACGGGAGATTCACTCGAGTGAAATCCATCCTATCGAAGATAGTTTCGGGAGACAGCCGCAAAGTTGAAGGTTTACCTGTTACAGCAGCACTCATACCCGAGCCAAGGGAGAATCGGGATCGTAACACGTTGTTGATCCTCGTCATCGTCGGGATCTCGCTGGTGTTGTTGATCTTCACCATCGTCGGGATCGTGCGGTGCTGATTAGTCCTCGTCATCGTCAAGAACGTGCACGTGCGCTTTCGTGTGCGGAAGAGCGAGAGAGAGAGAGGAGAGGCGCAAGGTTGGAAACTTGCCAGTTAGGCAGTGGGCGGCACATCTCGGCGACGGACGAAGCTCCATCCTTCTGAGCGCATGGTGGCAAGGCAATGTATTTGCCTATGATCTAGCGGAAGATTCATTCTAGATTTGCACATTTTTGGGGCTTGCCGTGCCGCCGGAATCACTCGTCTCAAACTGCAGTCGTTCTTATGATAAGGATGGTCGCCCCGCCATAGCTGCGAAGAAGCTATGAACCCGGCCAGGAAGTAAGCCAGGTACATTGGAAGTAGAAGTGGAGAAAGAAGAAGGATGTGAGGTTCGTAAAGGTCGTCGGGATCATCCTTACCATGATGCTCGTCACCGTCCTAGAACCTGGCCGCCTTGATGACGAGAGATTCTTTTTCGCTATGCACATTGGCAGGTTACTCGGGTAAGGCCTGCACCAACCTGTTAAAGTCTAGATGTGAGTTCGAATACGGCAACGACCTCGGTAGATTAGCTTTAAATATACGTAGGGTTTGACAGTGTGCTGGTACTTTCCGTCGGCCACACCTGTAGTACGGTCAGGCACAAATAGGGAGGGACTAAGGAAGAGAGTACCTACCCTCGAAGACTAGTGATGCAGAACCAGTAGAGTGGAGCTGGAGTTGTGAGTTTGCACAGTCAAGATCCAAGTTTGTCGTAACAGGCTGTTGAGGAACAATACTACTATCGAGGGGGGTGTGCTACGGCTGACCCTTGTTGAGAACGACATCAGGGTGCTGCTGTGTACTATAGAAAAGAATGTTGTGTCTCTGCCGTTACCACTGCACAACTAGGCGCTGCATCGAAGTTCCCATTGGCAAGGGAGTAACAACTGTGGATGGGTTGCTAGTCTAGTTGCTGTGTTCCAGAGGCTACTAAATTGTTTAGCCCTATTGCACGGTTGAAGGACTGCACCTACGGAAAGCCTGTGGAGTACGACAGTCAGATTTGAAGGGACTACCGCTACTGCTGGAAGTCGAGACTATCAAGAGTACGACGGTGATGTGCCCTTACAGTGTTGTTGTGCTTTGAGGCACGGTTGTTATTCCACTACCATGTATGCCGCCTTACTGTGGATCTGATGCCACCACGACATTTTTAGCTGGTACGGTTGCTAAATCACGAACTGTTGTTGTTGCCGAGCCGCTACGTAATTTCTGCGGACCTCCTCGGTAGGTTGCTGCTGCGGCAGCCAGGAAGCCGTATTGCCACTCACAACATTGCGGGTTGCGGTCCATCCGAGCAAAGTGGCTGTCTGAGCACAATTTGGGGTGCGGCTACCGAGGCCAGCGGTGGACTGGAGACCTATTTGTTGGACCATGCATGCTCACATAATCAGAGAGGAGCGGTGTGAGATCAGCTGCAGGCCGGTTGTGAATCATTGTCAAAACCATTAGGTGCTGACTCAACTGCGAATCAACTGATGTTGTGGAGGCTGGTGCCACTGGTTTGGGCTGCTATAAGATCAAGCACCTGTGCCGCTGTTTTGGGACTGCTGCCACTGCCAGATTTCGGCCTTTGCTGCCACTACCTGTGCAGGGCATTGGTCTCCGCTGTGCGCTGCTATTGTGCAGAGCACTGCTCCTCGTTGTGCATCATTGTTGTGTAAGGAGTTGTGCCTCACTATGCACCATCGTTGTGCACCATCGTTGTGCACCATCGCTGCGCACCATTGCTAAGCGCCATTGTTGTGCGTCATTCTTGCTCTTCCTTACAGCAGGATCATTGCTGCGACTTAGGAGTTTGTCAAAGGGCTGTCATTCTGCATTGTGGCTACGAGTTGGATACCATCATTGCGTTATTGGCTATCATTGTGGGGCCCTCAGGAGATTGAAGGAACCAAGGCCCTCTCTCGCGAGTTGAGTCAGTCTCCCTCTTGTATCTCGAGCGTCTGAAACTTCTTTTTCTATCTTTCTCAGTCTAAGTCTAGTCTTTTGGTGCTGAGAGGAAGGCGGCAGGCGGGATTGAAACCCATAATCCGCGCCAAGGCCTCTGTGGGAGGTCCCCGTGCGGGACCGATGCGCTCGACAACGCGCCGGCGGGACTACCGGCGGGACAAAAAAATGGAACTAGTACGAGGAGAGTGGCGGGGACTTCAGTTGTCCCAAGGTAACCTTGAGCCAACATAAGGAATGAACATGCAAAGCAAGCGGCACCGTCAAGATCAAAACGGTGGAAAATATTCGCACCACTAATGCAAGCACTAGTGGGATCAAGTGGGAGAACCATGAGAGAAAATAAAACAAAATAATTATGTTGGAAGGGCTGCCCAGCAGTCCGAGATATCTCGGACTAGCTAGGCATAAAAAAATAGAACCTCAAGGGGCTCAACGTGGGAAAAGGCTGTCCAAAGAAAATTGGAGCAAAGGGGGCTCAAAATTGTGTGAGGATTGAACCCTCATTGGGGCCCTACTGGCATGCACATGTTCTAGGCTAAGGCCCCCAACAAGCCTCATGCCCACCCTAAGTGAAGGTGGACCAAAATATCCACGAGAGACCTTTCTTTCAGCATTTCGCCTGATGGGTGTCAGACAGTTGCAGCACGCCAATTGGTTGGAGTGCATCGTGAAACCCAGACTCCTGCAGAAGCAGTTGAGCCCAGGGCCTCAGTTGGTTGAGCCCTGGGCACAAGACAGGGGAGACCGACACATCACACATTGGACGTTGGCCAATCGAAAAACAGCGTTGTCGTCGTAGAGGCCGAGCGTGCCAATGGGAACCGGCCCGCTATCTGAATCTGGACATCAGCCCTGGGCTGATGGGCGCAACTGTAAAGTCTGGGCCCCATCTGCATTGGGCCTGGACACAGATACCGGGGCCCAGTCGCAGGCTAGAGTGAGCCGCACACGCGCCTACCACGACATATAGGCAGTCTGGGCGCACGGGAAGGGATCTTGGTCAGTGCGGCATTATCGGCACGCTGCTGCATTGTGTAGCGAGTGCGTGCATGCTGCGCGGAGTGGTCAAGCGCGCTAGCGGGCGCAGAGGTGTGGGGCGCTGCAAGGCAGCGAGCGCCGGCAACCATAGCCGGGCCGCAAGGCGCAGTGAGAGGTAGGGAGGCGAAGGTGGTCTTCGGGAAGGAGGCACGAGAATGGGGAGACGGGATAGGAGTGGGGAGCAATGGAGGTACTTACCTGGCGTGGAGAGAGGAGGTCGACATTGGTGTTGACGTCAAGCACGCTGGTCTTCAAGTCGTCTGGTTGTGATCATGCTGTAGTTGTAGCTGTAGGGAGTAGTGTAGGTAGGGCGCCAACGCCCTTCAGAGAGAGAGCTACATTGGGTTTTATTGTTAGTGTGGCCCTACGGGCTGGGACATTGATCTCACGATTCTACTGTATTGTTCTCATATGAATGGTTTCTTGGTTTCAATGTGCCATCTGCTCTTTGTTTGACTACTTGGACTTCGGTGTGATTTGCAATTTGGATACCTCGCTCGCATTCATGTTCCTTGCAATTGGGACTAACGGCGGCAAAATGGAGCCGCCTAGGAGCATGGGGGTGCCATTATTGTAATCCGAGATATAACGGACAATTGCTGAGCCTGAATCTGGTCATGGATGAGGATCCATGGCTTAAAAAAATACTCAACTGTTATTTGACACTTGCCACATCAAAAATAAAATAAAAGAAAATAAAAAAGAGAGAAAATGGAGGGAGAATGAGACAAACGGGGAGAAAAGGGTAGAGGAGAATGTGCCGGCCTATTGGGACATGCACAGTAGGGACTGGCAGATCCCTACTGTGACCTCATCCCTCCTAGAATTGAGGAGGGCAATCCGGATTGCAGAGATATGACCCTTGGGGCAATATCTCCACAAAATCTAAATTAAAAAGAAAAAAATAAGACAAAATGCAAAAAGAGGTGACCGTTCTTTTTGTGGGCCATAAATCTGAGATCTGATCTCATGGTGGAGAGGAACTAGCTGCTTTTTTGTGGGCCAACTCAAAACGGCTAGCTCCGAAATGAGTTGGCAGTCCAAAATGGAAAGAAACAAAAGAGGGAAAAAAATGAAAACGTGCATTTGGCCCAAAAAAAGAGTCAGATACAACAAAAATTGAAAAAGTGAGCTTAAGGGCTCAAATATGAAGCAAGGGCTACTTGGGGGTGGCACGGAATCCAAGGCTAAAAAGGCACAGAGGCATGGGGAAATACCTCGGCCTACCAAAAATGAGGTATTCGAGAAAACGACCCTCTCGGCCTTTTTCTCTCAAGTAAGGCTCCCCTTTGCCCTTTGGGCATTGGGACCCAAGGGGGCAACATTCTGAAGATGAAAACGAGGCTGAAGGAGGCCAAGAGGCAATCCGAGTTGGTACTAACCACTCGGACTGCATGTACTTGGCCAAAATAAGGCCCGGGTACCTCCGGAAGGGCCGAGTGGTGAAATTTCGCCTTGGGGGTACCTCGGTTCACCTCAAGGCACATGAGGAGGCCCATGGGCTGGCCGAAGTGATGGTTTTAGCCTATATAAGCTGAGGATTCAGTCCACCACACTCACAATTGCAGGAGTGCTCATGCTGCCCAAGTGAGCTCATAGGAACACTATTTCACTTGGAGAGAGGAGAGGGGAACCCCTGCCAGTTTGGGAGCTTAGAGGAGACTGTGAGCTAGTGGAAGGAGCTCTAGAGGGTAGTGGTAGTAAGGCTGGCCTAGGGAGGTGATCCGCCATAGCCCCCAAGCTGTGAGGAAGGGAGAGAGGCTAGAGGGAGTCTCATTAGCCCTCCTAGAGGGGAGGACTCCATAGCCATAGTGAGAGAAGTTTGCCATAGCTTGGGTGAGGTTGAGAGAGGAGGAAGAAAATGGCTTGGGTAAGAAGAGAGTCATAGCCAAGGTGATTCTTGTTCAAGGAAGGGAAAGATTTCATCAAGGTTGGTGCTCCATATCCAAGACATCAAGGAGGTGAGTGGAAAGGAGGAGATTCTCCTTCTTCTTCTTTTTCTTCCTTTTTTTTTCTTCATAGCCAATGTGATTCTTGTGCAAGGAAGGGAGAGACTTCATCAAGGTTGGTGCTCCATCTCCAAGACATCAAGGAGGTGAGTGGAAAGGAGAAGATTCTCCTTCTTTTTTTTTCTTTTTTTTTTCCCCCAAAAAAACAGAACCTTACGGTTCCGGCTCCTTTTCCATTCTGGGGAGCATCAGTCCGGTTCCTATTCCACCGGCAAGTCAGGCAAAATTACAATGAGAACTTACCCACGCTCCTTCCCCTTATGGTATGGAGGCCCGAAAGACGACATTGATTACTTCCTGAAGGAAGGATGTACCACCCCTCACGCCTGCCTAAGTTAGCCTGATGGACCTAATTTAGGCCAGTCTATTCTCCTCCTTTCCTGTTTATTCATTATATTCCACTTGCATTGGTCGAGCTAGCTTGCTCCTCTCAGTTGCTTGGCTGTCGGCTTCGCTTTAAGTGCTGGAACTGTTAACTTGCCTTTATTGTCCCCTGTTAAAACCTTAAACCCTAGTATGCAGCTTGTCCTATCTTTCTTAGCTCTTCCTGAAGCTTCCGTTTACCCTTGGAATAGTGTGAATTGGTCTCCCCTTGGGGAGTTTGTTTCAGTCCGGTCCCTTTTTTCCCTCTATGTCCCTAAACCCTACTCCCATTACCATCTGCGTCCCCTAAACTCAAAACCCTACTTTCTACTGTATCTGTCTTATTCCCAAACCCTAAACCTTTTCCTTGTCTGTAACTCCCCTTTCTCCATCTACTTCCTTTAAACCCTAAACCCTACCCTCCACTACATGGGTCCTGTTCCTCCTTTTTATCTTCAATGTTATCCTGTGATTAGCGTTCTGCCCCTCTCCATTTGAAAATCAAATGCGCCCCTTGGGTTGCTGCTACCGCTTCGTCACCTAGTACCTTTTGCTTAAATCTTTTCATGATTTCTTCCTCTTGCCCTGGCTGCTGACGTATCTGATTCCTCACTGCTTTCCACTGTGCCTTAAGGTGTGTTTCGATGAGGGTTAGGAAAATTTCCTTAGCTTCTTGTTTATGCATTGTTGTGCCTTCTATCGTGATTTGACATCTACGCTTCCAAATAGTCCATACTTCTTCTTCTTCTTCTTCTTCTTCTTCCTCCTCCCTTATCCTCTTTCTCTCCCTCCTCTCCTTCATCTTCTTCTTCTCCTTCTTCTCCTTCTCCTTCTCCTTCATCTTTCTCCCTTTCCCCTCCCCACTCTCTTCTTCTCTCCCTCCCTCGATGGGAACTTTCCTAAGCTTAGAGTAGATGGTAGGAAGCCTTCTCATGAGTAATGATCTCTCCATGGGCTCATTCTTCATTCCCATAAGAACCGCCACTTCTCCCCTTGTGATTTTATGCATTTGAGTGAGTTTTACTCACTTTTCTCTCCCTTTCTCTCCACTTCTTCACTTAGGAGCAAATCGCAACTCTTGTATGTGTTTTCTCTAGTGTTTAGATGAAGATACTCTCTTTCTTAGTCCATTTCTTCACTCCCACGTAAAGCGTCACTTCTCCCCTTGTGATTTCATGCATTTGGGTGAGTTAGACTCACTCTTTTCTCACTATCTCTACTCTTTTTCACTTAGCAGCAAATCGCACCTCTTGTATGTGTTTTCTCTAGTGTTTAGATGAAGATACTCTCTTGTTTAGTCCATTTTTTCACTCCCATGTGAAGCGCTCCTTCTCCCCTTGTGATTTTATGCATTTGAGTGAGTTCTACTCACTTTTCTCTCCCTTTCTCTCCACTTCTTCACTTGGGAGCAAATCGTAACTCTTGTATATGCTTTCTCTAGTGTTTAGATGAAGATACTCTCTTGTTTACTCCGTTTCTTCACTCCCATGTGAAGTGCTACTTCTCCCTTCGCGATTTCATGCATTTGAGTGAGTTCTACTCACTTTTCTCTCCCTTTCTCTCCACTTCTTCACTTAGGAGCAAATCACAACTCTTGTATGTGCTCTCTCTAGTGATTAGATGAAGATTACCTCTTGTTTTGTCCTTTTCCTCACTCCCATGTGAATCGCCACCTCTCCACTTGTGATTTCATGCATTTGGGTGAGTTAGACTCACTTTTTTCTCACTATCTCTCCTCTTCCTCACTTAGGAGCAAATCGCAATTCTTCTCTTTGACCAATCTAGTGTTTAGATGATGTTTATCTTTTGGTTAGTCCATTTCTTCACTCCCATGTGAAGCGCCACTTCTCCCCTTGTGATTTCATGCATTTGAGTGAGTTCTACTAACTTTTCTCTCCCTTTCTCTCCACTTGTTCACTTAGGAGCAAACCGCAACTCTTGTATGTGCTTTCCCTAGTGTTTAGATGAAGATACTCTCTTGTTTAGTCCATTTTTTCACTCCCATGTGAAGCGCTACTTCTCCCCTTGTGATTTCATGCATTTGAATGAGTTCTACTTACTTTTCTCTCCCTTTCTCTCCACTTCTTCACTTAGGGGTAAATCGCAACTCTTGCCCATGCTTGATCTAGTGTTTTGATGGTTCCTTTCACCTACTTTGCTCAATTTTCTCACATGGTGGCATTCGTTTCATTCTTGATTGCCTTCATGAGCTTCAAGCATGTGTTTGAGCAAGTCTCACTCACATGCATGACTCAACTCTCACATGATGACATTCCGTTCCATTCTTGGTTGCCTTCATGAGCTTCAAGCATGTGTGTGAGCAAGTCTCACTCACATGCATGACTCAACTCTCACATGATGACATTCTGTTTCATTCTTGGTTGTATTCATGGGCTTCAAGCATGTGTTTGAGCAAGTCTCACTCACATGCATGACTCAACTCTCACATGATGACATTTCGTTTCATTCTTGGTTGTATTCATGGACTTTAAGCGTGTGTTTGAGCAAGTCTCAATCACATGCACGAGTCAACTCTCACATGATGATGTTTCATGACATACTTGGTTGCATTCATGGCTTCAAGCATGTGTTTCAGCAAGTCTCACTCACATGCATGACCCATTTCTCACATGACAATACTTTGGTTCACACTTGGTTGTTCTTCTACTCATGTGCATGTGCTTTCACTAGTTCTACCTTCACTTTGTCAAGTTAATGCATGTGGTAGTGTTCCGTTTCACACTTGGCTGTTCTTCAACTCATGTGAATGTGTTCTCACTAATTCTACCTTCACCTTGTCAAGTTTATGCATGTGGTAGTGTTCCGTTTCACACTTGGTTGTTCTTCAACTCATGTGAATGTGTTCTCACTAGTTCTACCTTCACTTTGTCAAGTTCATGCATGTGGTAGTGTTCCGTTTCACACTTGGCTGTTCTTCAACTTGTGTGAATGTGTTCTCACTAGTTCTACCTTCACTTTGTCAAGTTCATGTCTTTGGTAGTGTTTCGATTCACACTTGGTTATTCTTCTACTCATGTGCATGGGTTCTCACCAGTTCTACTTTCACTTTGTCAAGTTCATGCATGTGGTAGTGTTCCGTTTCACACTTGGAGGATCTTCTACTCATGTGAATGTGTTCTCACTAGTTCTACCTTCACTTTGACAAGTTCATGCATGTGGTAGTGTTCCGTTTCACACTTGGCTGTTTTTGTACTCATGTGAATGTGTTCTCACTAGTTCTACGGTCACTTTGTCAAGTTCATGCATTTGGTAGTGTTCCGGTTCACAATTGGTTGTTCTACCACTCATATGCATGTGTTCTCACTACTCTCACCCCCACCTTGTCAAGTCCATGTCTTTGGTAATGCTCCGATTCACACTTGGCTGGTTTTCTACTCATGTGCATATGCTCTCACTAGTTCTACCCTCACTTTGTCAAAATCATGCACTTGGTAGTGTTCCGTTTCACATTTGGCTGTTACCACTGTAGGATGGTTGACTGACACTTGACTGCTACTATGGAAGGTTGGTTTGATTAGGACTAATTGCCTCTCTCTCTCTCTTTCTCTCCCTCCCTCTCTATCTCACTATCTCTCTCTCCCTCTCTCCTCTCTCTCTCTTGTTCTCTCTCTCTCTT
>BFEA01000789.1:384291-399959 GCA_003427395.1 Chara braunii
TCGAGGGGTGGCTCCATCTATTGGTGGGGAGCAGCACCTGCTGGAAAGCGTGCAGTAACCCGTGTTCTGCAGCAGTCTGGGCCTCGAACGGAGTCCAGACTACACAGGCCAAACTCGGCCTGTGCCAGGCAGTGTGACCACGCACTGCCCTGGGAAAGTCAAAAGTCTAAGTCAACTGTCAAAGGTACCACGTCCAGGCCCTTGGTTGGATACACTCACTTTTTTTTTTTTTTTTTTTTTTAAACCGGACCCGGTGCCCAAGGCTTGATACTACCAATAATAAGATTGAGGCCGGGGTCCTCACAGTCTACCCGGAGGATGATGACCCTGATGATACTGATGACACCACAGATAATGATGCTAAAGAGACTAATGATTCAAATATATGAAAAAATATAAAAGATTATGCTATATCAGCTATTCTGGCCTCCTAATCCTAGAACAACTCCTAGCCCTCCCTGCACCAGAACACTGTACCTCAGAGACAAAACCAACCTACCCAACGTCAACCTTAGCTGATCTCTTCTCGCCACCTTGCAGCCGCCCCCGGTTCACCACTGGAATGCCTTCCACCCTCAGCAAACCCCAGATCTCTCTACAAGGCCTCACACTCCTGCCATTTGCAGGTTACAGGGCAACGCCCCATGGATACACTCACTTATTGTGCGCAGTACCCAGACAGCATCAAGGCCACAGGGAGTTCGGTTTCAGGCCTATCTGGGCCGTCATTTGCGTTGAGATCTCGACGGCCGAGGGAAGCAGCAACCGGGGTCCAGACCCCGCATCAACGCCACATAAGCCTGGACCTCCTGGCTTGGAGAACATTCTGTCTTGCGTCAATGCTGACTTCACGCGTTGACTACGACAGTAGCGCTGCGCTGCGATGCTGGCTGGACGCTAGCACTTAGGGTGACTACGGCAACGTGCTGCTGGCTTGGCATGGTGGCTGGCTGGCAATTGTCTTCTGGGCAGGCTGACGTGGCAGCTGCCACACGCCGCCGCTGCCACGTGTATTGTTGCTGACGTGGCGAGGCTATGTGACTGATATTGCTGTTCTGATTCATCGTCACTCGGGAGGAGATCGTAACTGTGGGGCGACTGTAGATACGTACCTGGTTTTCTTGATGTCGACATTGCTCCAGCTTCCTGACGAGGACAGATTGACGTGCCATGTGGCACATTGTGATAGAACTTCAGATTCGCGTTCAGACTATTGATTATTGAGGTGACGATCGAGGAGGGAGCCCGAAGCAGAAGTGGGCATTGTCTTCTTTCATTCTAAGTCTATTCTCCCTTCTCTCTCCTTCGTCTGTGTATGTTTACAAGTTCAGAACCCCTTCCGTGCTGTGGTTATGAATTCCGTACTTTCTGGCCTTTGGTCCATCCATCGATGCACGGAATCGAACCGGTGTTAGGAAACCCAGGGAGGGAAACGTCTGCCACTCGCTGAAGCCAAGGGTAACAGTGTCTGTCACCTGCTGCCTCCGGTTCCTAGGTCCTCAGAGATAGACAGGCGGTTGGGGTTTTTGTTGCCTGTCATGCCCCCTTTCAAACTGTTGAGTATGAAGGTTCAAATAGTCATTCAATATAGGAGAAAAATAAAATAAAATAAAATAAAACTGGAAAGTCTTAAAAAGATCACTACCTGCAGATCTGAGACCTGGCCATTTACTCCTGCAAACAGTTCCACAATAAAACCAAGCACAGGGAGTAAAAATGTGCAATTTTTCCTAAGTAGGGGTACTTTCGCAACTTCGCTCCCAAAACCCTTGCCACTTGCGCAGGCCAAATCCCCTTGTCCCAGCTCACGCTGCATTCAACTGATCCACCTTCTTCCTTTCACAACAGGACAATCAGTCCACTCCCTTTTACATCTGGAGAGTAATCCCGAAATAATCCACTTACACACAAGCTGCGTCTGATGACTCACCGAGTTGTGTATGTTGCAGAGAAATGAGCGGCGTTTGTGACGTCATAGATATCACAACAATAACCCTAAAAAAAACACACACAAAAAAACTGTAACAGTTGTCCGCTTACTTGTGAGGCGATTTCAGAAAGGTGCTGGTGTGAGTGAGCAGGTTGGACTCTCACTGATCTCATTAGAATGACCGCTCAGGAATGCATACCAGGGAGGATCTTATATTTGTGGCAGTAAAATTTGCCCTATCAACGCTGGTAAGTTCATATCAAACCCTGATTTAGTCGTTGGTCGTGGAGAGAGGGCATGGGTTGCTTGAAGTTACCGTGGAGCAGGTTGCAGTAGCTGCACGAGATGAGAAGGCATTGTTTCTGGGGCAGTAGAGCCTCTGGTTTGACTTACCACACAATCAGATTGATTGCTCCCCCATGGTATATGGGAAGTACGTCCAAACCTGGATGAAAGAAAAATCCACACGATGAAAATATATATTTTGAAGTTTCCCAAATATGTGTGAAGTCTGATCTTGGGACGGGACTACCCTCCAGGAGTCTCAGCCAGTTCATTTTATCCTTTCACATGGGAAGGGGACAATGTGTAGCGGCCTGCAGGTCCGACTTGCTAAAACATATTTTGAATGTACAAGAACAAAACGGTCCAGTTAAATCAGCAGCTCAGTTTAGGCTTGATCACCACATGATCCGTTACTCTTTTGGTGTGTTCACACTGACATCATTTGCAAAACCTCGCCATCTTTACCTGGGTTGGACTGAGGAATAACTCTTCGTGTGTCCGGTGATTATCTGAAGTGAATGGTGGCATCCGCCTTTAGCTTCTCTTCACTTTAGCCCGAGGCTGAAAGCGCTTGTTGGGGACTGGTTTGCTGGGTACAGTTGGTTTCGCACTTCGTTATGTTTACTTGCTTCGCACTACACTCTGCAGCTATGGACCGCTTGCCAACCACATCAAAACGTTGAAAAGCTGGAAAACCCTCAGAATCAAATTACCACAAAATCAGCAGTATTTCGCCTGCTGGATGGCGTGGGAAGATATCTGAATGTGGACAAAAACGAAATCCCAATGGTGAAAACCTTTGTCTTGAAGTACCCCTGGAGGATCTGAAGTCTGATCCCAGATTGAAGTTGTCTTACAAGGATATCAACCAGTAATCTATGTGCATCTCGAAATTTTCCTCGAAAATCAGTTGCCCACTTTCGATGAGCGATCCAGATCCCGCAGGGAGCACTATGCTCTCTCTCTTCCCTCTCACTTCTTCACTCTCTCTCTCTCTCTCTCTCTCTCTCTCTCTCTCTCTCTCTCTCTCTCTCTCACACACACACACACACACACACACACACACACACACACACACACACACACACACACACACACACGAAGCCCTCACTGTTTAGATCGTCTCCTTCCTCAGTCTAACACTCCCTTCCGCTCGTGCACTCTCATACATTCCCTTTCTCCCCCTGTCTCTCTTCAGTCTCTCTCTCTCTTTCTCCCATGCTCACCCGTGCCTTCCCAGTCCAGATATCCACCGGATAAGCCAGCTCGCTGGCTCTATCTAGGATGTACCTGTCCGCTCAGACTGACCGCTTTCCCAGAGATGGCAGCTGAGGGAAAAGAATCTTCAGCTAGAGCATGGGTACACTGCCATGCTCTGTTAACAGTGCGCTGCTAGTTTCGCTTGATTACACTCCAACCTGGAGAACTGAGAATGAATCTTCACCTAGTACATGGGGAGATGCATAATCATACTCCCGCTTTCTGTAGATAGTGGCTCGCGCAGTCAGACTCTACTCACCAGAAAAGGAAACTTGGAATGAATCTTGAACTAGATCTCGGAAAGATACATTGGCTGATTCTTGGTCTGTTGTTCGCTGATGGTGGAAAAGTGCATTTCATTTTCTCAGTATACTGTGCGCACCAATCATGAGGAAAGATGGCATATATCTCCCACTGGAACACAGGAAGATACACCGCCAATGCCCAGCGCCCTGCTGCCTGCCCCATCAATTCAACGGGTACAGATATGAGAGAGAACCTTCAGCAGGAAAAAAAGAGATCTGATAGCACTATTCAGGACTGGCCTCCGTGCTTGCATGCGCGCAGTCTCTCTCCTCTTGATCTTGCTGTCTCGTTCACTCACACACACACACACACACACACACACACACACACACAGACGCATATACAGGGTAATAACCAGACTGAGGGAGAGGTCATAATTTCCGGTCGGGAGTCCCCCTATTTTCGGGGTTCAAGGTAAGAGCCCTGAATTCTGCTTCCCTGGCAGATACGAAACAGATTCTCGTATCTTAAACCGATATATTGTTTTGTGGTTTTTGTTTTTTGTTTTTCGATTTTGTTTTTTTGTTTCTTTGTCTTGTTTTTTCATGCGCTTACCTGCGGACCCACCCGTCCGCCCCTCTCCCTAGTCAGTGACTGGTCCCAAGAGCCACCCCATTGTTTTACCAACCACTATACGGGGATCTACTCTGTACATCGCATAGGACGAAGCCACTTGAGGATGATCTCTGCGGAGTCATTTTTTTTGGGACTTGGTGTCTATACTGATACGCGTAGCTAGACGTATATAGGACCAAATTCCATTAGATAATGACGAACCCAGCCTCTCGGATCCCACCGAAAGGCGAAATCACTCGCGATTGCCCATACTATTCTCTATTCTCTTTCTCTCATTGTTTTTGTTTTTCTTTTCTCCTCTCTTTTTCTGTTGATTTCATCTCCATATRTACGTGAACTTTTACCAGTTATAGCATGTACACTGCTAGTCTGTTTTGTATACGATTGGTTGTAATTCCTTCTACGGAGCGAAGCCTGCGGAGCAAGTTGACTGTCCAGCTATGGCGGATTGGGACTTCACGACCGGAGCGGAGGAGGACTTACCGATAACGCCGGAGCCTGAGGAGGAAATCACGGCGGAAGAAGCGGTATATGGTCCTTGGATTTCCTCTCTCTGTGGTTGTATGGGGAATGGACGTCTGTGTTTGTCTGTGTAATGGATGTGCTTTTTGCAGGAAAGTAACCCCTCTGATGAGCCGGTTGAGTGGCAACGGCGAAAAAGCTTTTAGGGGAGCCACACCCCTCCTGCGGCGCGGATCATCCCTTGAAGTGCAAACCGGGCCCCCGCTTGCTTTCTCCCAAACATTCTGCCATGTCGGACTTTGCAGCTCGCTGGCTTGGCTTGGCTCCATTAATTAATTTTTGTTGCAGATACTCTAGTTCATTCTTCATTGTTTTCTCATAATCATGATTCTATACGGGATACCTTGATGTTGGCAAACAATTGTTTTCATTAGGGACTATACTTTCTATGATTTGTGTCACCAATACTCGATTTGCTCTCGTATCTCTATCTACTCTCCTCTTAGTCTTTTCGCATCATCCGTTTTTGATCCCCGGTGATAGGTGAGGTAACAAGCAGCCATCATTTCCCATCTCTTAGATGACTGATGATTTTTACTCGCGACCTTGCCTATCACATCCAATATGTGTACGAACACTATTCTCCCTTTGCCCACTTTACTATTTGATTTTGATTTGTATACTTATTTAAGTTTTTTTCTATTTTAATAGAACGAATGTGGAATCGATACCGCTTCGTCATTTCTGTATTGTTGGGGGACATCTGGCTTGGTGGCTGTTGGAAACGGTATGATTGGGACATGACCGGACCTGGCGTATTACCGTAATGGTGGAGTGCATGACGAGTTCGTCGTGGGATTATCTGTAACACACACACACACACACACACACACACACACACACACACACACATGCATGCGGCCACTTTCTCTTGCTCTTTATCTCAGGCACACTAGCATGCATGCAGCCGCTTTTCCTTGGTCTCTCTCACGCGCACACACATGCACGCAGCAACTTTTTCTCTTGTTCTCTCTCCCTCCGCACCTACTATTGCTCTCTTACTCTCACCTACACGGCTGCAGCTCCCAGCTCGTCTTCTTTGCACATGATCGTCGATTACACTCGCTCAAAGTCGAAAGTACCCACAAGAGGTTAACGGGGACCCCCACTTTTGAGTTGCTGTTTTATGTGTTTTTAATTTTTTTTTTTTTGTATTTTTTTTATATTATGTTAGTAAGAAGTGCACTCTATAGATTGGTGTGAAGTTTGCTTGGGATGGCCTTATGGTTTTCTTATAAATTGAGGTGAAAAATGGGGGGTCGGTTAACCTTTTCTCAAAGTACCTGGTCGCCCTTTGGGCCAGGTGCATGTAACTTGAAAGCCAAGATGCAGACCCTCCTCTCTCACGCGCCTTCACTCACTCAGTCTCCGTCTCTCCGTCACTCATGCAAGCTCTCCTAGTTTCCCCTTCCCTCGCTCTCTCTCAGGGCACTCACTCTCTCTCGTCCAGCAAACGATTTCACCTCACTCTTCTCAGATTTCTCCACTCCCTCTCTTCTCTCTCTCTCTCTCACTTTTTCCCCTTTCACTCACCTCGTGCTCGCTGGTCACTGCCCACAGGAGCAGAGTTGACTGCATCCAAAGCTCTCACACGAAAGGGTACGAACGATGCTAGCTCCATACACTGCAGACTCCTGGTCCGCTGTCCCGTGGGCGGGGGACACCTGGTATGATCTCGTGCTCGGTTTCCCCGTTTCCCAACGAATGTCTCTCTTCCTTCCCTCATAGCACACCAGCCGTTATGCTGCAAGGTTGCCGAGGGCTCTGTCGCTCACACCCGCGAGAAGGGACGCGCAAGCTCTGACTGAGACGAAGATCCGCTGCGTACACCAGGCACACCCTTGGGAACTGCTCTGTCACAATGCCGTGTCCAGTCCTTTTCGTGGGTCTCTATTCGACATGAGGGTTGGAGCACATATGCCAGCAAATCCCTCAGCCCGCTCCAGCACCCAGACCCTGAAGCAGTGCTACAGATGATTGATCCAGCGACAGTGCTGCGGCACTATTTCTGGATCACAGTAGTACTACCGACCATACCTATTTTGGTTTACTGCGGTGATTCGATGGCACTGGCTCTAGTCACGACAGTGGTCCAGCGGCAGTTGTTCTGGTCGGGCCAAAGGTGCAGATTCACATCACATCGATTAATTCTGTGACTCTGGTTCTATTTTGGCGGTTGACCTGACGCCACAAATTCTGAATGCAGTAACTGGTTGGCATAGTAGAGTTGGGTTATCACATCTTTGCGTGGGGCAGATTTAATCACGGTAATTAAATGTGGACAGTGGAATTATAGCAGCTTCTTGCCATTTCTACTCCAGGACTTCGACCATGGAGGGTTAACAAACCCTTTTCTGGTACTGCTAGACCAGCAAGAGCCCAATAAATGACGTGGAACCCACTTCTGTAGCCAAATTAGTGTCGTCAGACAAATTACCGTGGCCAATTACTCTGCGCCGACCGCTACCTGTCGTTCCTAAATAGTCAGGCCCGATCATCGTATGTCTGTGTCGTGCTCGTCGCAACTGTCCAGTGCATCGTAGTTTTACGACCCACGTCTCATATAGCACCACAAATAACAACCCCGTAGCCTGCTGGCTCAGTGGAGTCCTGCAGCGAAACCCCAATCCCACGTGGCACTCAACAACTTTTAACGGGTCATAATAGGGGTAATAATCTCGCGAAATCGGGGCTGAATCAGTGAAGCTTGTGCTCAAGCAAAAAATTACAAACAATAAATAATCATTGATTTTTAAATTTTTAGTTATTTTTCATCCCTTTTGAATTTTAATTTTATTCCTTATTTTTATTTTATTATTAAATCAAATAAAGTTGAGCTCCCGTTTTCCAGTCAACTGGTCAGGGTGGAATATGTCACGTGAAGGCTCGTGTGCATTTTCTCGCTCAACGTCCAGTTGGTTCAAAAACAGGCGCGGGATGGACCGAAAAAAAAGTCGTTAGGGTTGGTCGAAGGGACCCATTTGATTGTCAAAATGCAAGGGTTAGTATTGGTTGCAATTAAAGGGAAATCAAGGGTTAGCTTGGAAAGACTAACTTCTCACGACGCGTAATGGAAGCACATCTCACAACCCTTCCCACAGAAAGTTCTAGGGTTCCGCCCTTTGATATTCGGGTGGCCGACTGGCTTTGGCCGCCCAACACCGGCACCCTCATAGCCAAGTCGCTTAATCTAACATCAAACCAGAAAGGTACAGGACACACTCTGGGAGGGGATGCTGGCAGCTCCAATATGTATTGTTTCCCCTCCTGCTCCCTCCTTAAGACCCAACACACACATGACATTGTGCACCTGCGCCTCCACACAGAAAGGTAGAGGTCCGTTCTATTTGTGGCCAGCTAATTGAATGTTTGGGATGTCATGATATTATCAATATGCAGCCACATGTCCTTTCTTTCTCCCTACACTAAGTCCGATGAAAGGAAACTAAAAAAGACCGATGTCATGTCATAGCTGTGATAAGCCAAGATCCGTACCGCGCGGCTTCACGTAGCCTTCGGGTTGACCCCAAAGTAAGCTGTGAGCAGGAAAGTTGACGATCGAAGGGCCAGACAGGGGATCAAGTTCAAAACTCTGGGTGTAATTGCATGCATCTTCTGGAGATGTCCTTGTCTTTCTCGCACTTCTATTCTCGCGTGGCCGATGAGCGCCCACGCTGGAATTTTTGAAGAAATGGTTATGATTTTGATTGTCTCTACACTTTGACTTTCTTTCTAAGCATGCGCAAGCGAAGCCACTCTTGAATTCTTGTCGCTTACGCAAGCTGGCTTCCCGCTTTTGCATGAGCGCCAACTTCTTTTCTTGCTCACATTTCATCTACGAGCATCTCGTCGTCTTCCTCCTTTCCCTCTCGCTCAGATGGTTGGTCACCAGTCAAGCTCGTCGCATCAAGCTGTAAGAGCGGACTTTTGTGCGCGCATTGAATGACCAAGTCGATTGTGCAAAATTTTCCATCATCCCGCCCTCTTCGTCCTTTTGGAACTTTCCCTCTTCTGCATTGGTCCTTTCTTCTCTCCTCCTCATCTACCACCCTCTACTCCCTTGCATTAAACACTGGTGCCTCGCCGCCCTCTTGGCTATAAATTTGCACAGCCCCCTCCTTTCCTACTCTTTGACCTCGTCTGCAATGTTGTGTGAGCTATGCGTGAAGGCTGGTGCGCTGAACAGGCTCAATGTGCACAAGGAGAGGTGGAGTGACCACGCGGGGTAAGCTTAGCGATAGTTTCGGTAGGCGGTAGTCGAGGGGACTGAGCGATGGTGGAGACGAGGGCGCGGCCAGTGGCTAGGACTTATGGCTATGCTGGCGCACGCCTTGAGGTTGGACATGGTGCTCTCGCATGTGGGGAGCCATCATTGATGCTATTTTTAAGAAAAGTTGCGAGGGACTTTTGCTTTTCTCCATCGCTGCTTGTCCGACTGTGCATGCATGCAGAAGACTAAGTGTGTGTATTACTAAGTCTTGTGTACGACCTTGGTTGTGAGTGTCAAATGAATTTATGTCTGCCTCGCTGTCAGAAAGTCGATGAATGTCGTACGTGGTTGTCAATGGTGGAATGATGCCTGCTTGGTTGTTGGCACTCTCGCTGCCCCCTTCTACATGCATGTGTGAAGGGATTGAGCTGTTCTCAGCCATTTGCCTAAGTGTATGAGTGAGTTGATAACCTTTCGTTTTTGTATGACATGGCGGTCCTTGTGCCTCGTGCAAGCACGAGGCTGCCATGTTGTCACCTTTCGTTACACACTTCCCCTTGCAAGAGAGATGGAGGGCAACAAACTCGCTTAATCACTCGATGTATGGACGGGGTGGATGATTTGTGCCATTGCATTGTGGTGGTAGTTTTGTCCGTGTCTTTTTCCTTGCTCTCATTCTTGCAGTTCTGTTTTTTGTCTTGGGTAAAGGAGTTATGTTCAGATTCGGAGTTGTATGGATGCTAGCCTGGGAATAAGCGTGGGCAATTGCTCGTGTTCGAACCTGACGTTGATCCGCCATAGCAGCCTCCCCGAGTTCCGATTGCAGACAAATGCGGAGTCCACTGTGACGCGGATGTTAGGAGGTCGTTTTTGCACAGCCGGGTCACCGCTACAACCCATCGAAGGCCTGTCACATCGGCGGGGAGGGGTTTGTTCTGATTGATTGTTCTGATGCTCCCCAGCTGATCCTCCCTTATACTGACCTGACAGTGCTTCCCCGGTCTGCTGCCCATGCAATGTGGAACCCCTAGCTTAACTGCAGATGGTGCAAGCTCGGGAACTCGTCCTCGTGGTGACGGTTGGTGGTGGGGTACCAAGAAGCGCTTAGGTTCCAGGACCTAACCCGCCATGGAGGCACTCTGCTGGCGAACTTCTGAGTCCTGCTACCTCCGCAGCCTCCCCCGTCCGATAGCAAGGGGACTCACTGATCTGACGAATGAGATTATTGGATCGAATGGCTGGAATTTCCCCCGCGGCAAGTGAAGAGCATTGTGGTCGTCACCCTCTTTACTGGACACGTGCAAATTTTTATTTGTTTCCTCTATTGAATCGAACGGCTGAATTTGTTCCCATGACAGGTGAAGAGGGTCAGGGCCTACAAGGACCTGGAAAAGAATCTAGGCTGTCATTTGGGCCAGATTCAAGCCTGCCATGGCCCATCGTGACTGAGCCACGACCAAAATGTCTTTGCCATGCCCAACGTGGCATTTTTTCGAAACCTATGTTGCTGGACTACATTTAAAACTTCCACCGTGGAAGAGGATGAGTATATGCGTTGGTAGCTAACCTCTACATCTCTCTCTCCCTGTTTGACACCTTCTGCCGCCTTCACCCAGCGATAAAGCATTTTCAGGCGTGAGGGACTGACCCAGCGAGGCAATCCAAATCACACATTGACCTCAAATTACTGTCCAAGGACCTGCAGGGGGCACTGCGCTTGGCAACCATCCTCCCACGTAGCCCGCACCCCAGCTTGGGCCACAAGACATGTAGGGTGGTCCTGCAATACGGAAGAGGCCAGACAAGGGTCCGAGCTACTACAAAGTTACAAACTAAATTCGTCCTTGTTGAAGGACGGCCGGTTTCAGCACCTGATCCGTTATCTATGGCACTTCCGGCATCAAGAAACACAGAGGAGACATATATTCACAACCACAAGACATCAGTCGAACTCTATTACGATTGAGAGATTCAAAACAAGCCTGATATATGAGAGAAGAACATACATTCAATTGTGCAACCCATGCATCTTCGTATACCATGAAAAGAGAAATACAAAGTCGAGAAGGAAGAAGAAAGGGGAATGGAGAAAGTCAAATGGGAAGACAAGGAGACACAAAACTTACAGAACACACTCAATTACGACCCAAGAAGTTTTTAGAATACAGCTCTCTCTCTCTCTCTCTCTCTCTCTCTCTCTCTCTCTCTCTCTCTCTCTCTCTCTCTCTCTCTCTGTGTGTGTGCACACTACTTCCTAACTTGGTGCAGGCAGTCCATCGCCTCACACCCACCAACTACTCAAGAGTCGTCGCCCCACTTAGTCCGATCAGGTAAGCCAGGTTTGTCAGGGGCCCGCAGTCCATCGCAGCTACACGTCAATCCTGCACAATCGCCACCAACTCATTGGATCACCCAACTCCGCTACTCACCTCACGATTCCTGCAGCGTGCTAGTCGATCCTCTCGACCTCGCTAAGTCCAAAAGTTAGATCAGGGAGAGATCAAGTTGCGCTTTTTACATTTCTAGCGAAGAACGCATGCATGAGATTAACGCGATAAGACGAGGGGCAGAGAGGAAGTGCCGACCAGCTGCACACCTGGACCCGGCGCGGGGAACTTGGCCACACTCCACTCATCCATCCCGGTTGCATCGTATCGACCAGTGAGAGAAGGGAGACGTAGGAAGATGCACGAGCGCCAAAAAGGAATAGGAGGGCAGGAAAGGTAATTACGCCCAACAATCAGGAACAGGAAGAAGGTTGTATCACTGTTGAGAACCAAATTGAGGCACAAGGAAAAAGAGCGCGTGTGCACACAAGAAAGAAGCGGAATTCAGTTACATGTTGCACCCAAACAGAGATCAATGAACCCAAAATCCCAAGTTAATAATAATTCTAATTCCGCCGAGAAATTCCAGTTATACGAGGAAGGTACCACGCAATTACCAAGAATTCAAAATTTGAATGCCATTCCGCGCGAACTACTGTGTCAAAATTTCCTACAGAATGATGCAAAATTCCGAAGTAGGAAGAGAAAAAGACATGTTGTCCGAGCAGAAACCCTTACAAGTGTATCTGCTCCATATTTTGAATTGTGGAAATTTCTGACTTGATGAGACTGACACGTTGTCAGGGGTTTATTCGGGACTGAGCTATGCCTAAGAGGCTAAAACCGTTTTTAAGCGGATACCTAGACCCCTTCCCTACTAGCGAAGTAGCCAGTTTCCTGTTACCAGGTCTCTTTCGAGTTAGGCAGCTACTACGGGTCCTCTGACTTCCAGTACATCATGACATCTTTTTTTTATTGATGGTGATTCCGATCTTCGTGTTATGGATGTTGGCTCGTATTTGATGGCATTTTCACTATAAGTTAAACCCAATTACAGAGAGAATTGCTCATGGATGTGTGATGACGTCTGGGGAAGGCGGTGTGACTGGTTCTATTTTGTTTCTGATGAGGTCGTAGGGACTCGCGGCTGATGAAACAGTAAACCTTAACCTATCTTTCTTTTTTTAATAAGGTCGCACGACTGTTAATCCACGCGATTCAGGGCGTAAGTAGGCTAAAAAGAGCAGTCGGGCTTGGTATGGGCCGCGGCACGGGAGAAATGGAACTCTTATTTATTTACTTATTTTAATTATTGGGCCCGTGCGGTTTCATTCTGCACTGAGGGTCGGAAACAGGCGTTGTGGCCTGCCTAACTGGGTGACCGTTCAAGTCGCGGACGGGCAATCGTCCATGGGAAAGGGGCAGGCAGGTAACGCCTGCTCGGCCACAGGCAGGCAGGCTATTAAGGACAATGTCCTTTATATAGAAGGGCTGCTCCGGCTATATCAAAAGTAGGAGCTAGCCCAGTAGGTAAACATATCAGCCTGGCATGGTGCAGGTATGAGGATCGGGATTGAAGTTTGTCAATTGGGCTAGCTATTTTGATAGAGCAAGCCTAGGGGCTTGGAGTGACAGCGCAGTCTTTGTAGCTGCGCGATCATCAAGATTGCATGACTAAGAACGGTCGCGCGATAAAGAAGAATGATATGGCGCCTACGCGAGGATGACACACAAAAAATCGAAGGGAAAAAAAATGGTGCACTTTCTTTTTTTTTTTTTTTCTTTTTTTTTTTTTAATGGAAAGGTTCCCTTTAGGGCCCAATGTGCAAGGCAAAAACAACCAAGATACAGTTTCAGATTCAGGGGCCACAAGGCCTCCAGGTGCATCCAGCAAGCGGAGCCTGTGCCCGTGAAAGAGAACCATAATAAAGTCCCTGCGAATCTACAAAAGGGAAAGAACACCCAGAAACAAACCTCACAAATCTTTGAAAAACAGCGAAAACATGTAACCCAGCAAAGCCGGAAAAAAAAAAACAGCAGCAATGAACTAATTCCAAAAACATTACACGTATTGTTTATTGCCTAAACCGGTTGAGTTGACAAAGTCATAACACAATGAATATCCCTATCACAACTTCATAAAGGCCCTATAAAATTTAACCAAGACAGTAACAAAGAAGTTTCCAACCTAAATTCCTTGTAATTAACCTAAGCAGAGCTCCACAGAAAAAAAACAATTAAAGACGAATTCCTAAAGACCTTGCAATAGACCTAAGCAGAACTAAAAAACAAACAATTAAGACGAGATGTAGTTACCATGAGACCATAAAAAAACCCTAGTGGCATGAAACAAACTATTCACACAAATTTTACGCTCGTCAACAATGACAGAGCAAAGTGAAGAAGTACCCGATGTCGCAAGGTAGCAGCACTTTAAAAGATATGCCGAAGCCGCTTCCTCAAAGCTTGACGAGCCAACAGTCGCCGAAGGCATACGAATCCACCATAAGGCAAAGCATCACAATTCCCCCGGTCAACAGCAGACGTACGTGAAACCAAGCGCCGCCAAAGGAGGATTGTCATTCGCCAATCAAGAGTCTCGCGAGTCTGATATGAGTCTTCAACTCCGTTCATGAGAGGTTTTCATTCATGAAACGAGGCTCGTCTAAAAGGACGAGCCAAATGGCCAGAAACTCCTGTTCTGTAATACAATCTCCATATCTAAGACCAGCAGCACCAATCACACCCTGATGTTGGTTACAATTAGCGTATTAGGCGAAGGCACACAAGCGCTCAAAATACTCATGTCACCATGCGTGACACTCCACACCCACTCCCAGCATGCAAACAGGCGTGCCAGACAAGCTTTGTGCCCAAAACAATGGGCACGACTGCCGTGGGCCGCCAGCCCCAGCTAGATATGGTAGCCATAGCCTGGGTGGAACCCTAGCCCCGATGCCGGGAACTTCGAGCGATAGCGCTAGGTCGCCTAGCGGAGCGCCCCCATGGTGCACCTACCGTTGGGACACGTTTTTGGTGCAAACTCAGAGGGAATCGAACCTGGATCTGTATTTCAACAGGTCGTGGGTGTACCACGAATGGGAGGAGACCGTTGGCCTAAGGCAATGGCAGAAAGGGGGGGGGGGGGGGGGGGGGGAATTAAAAACGAAGCTCCACACACCTGGGGCGAGGTCCCATTAGCAGTCGGATAGGAGTGTGGCCGATCCAGTGTGACACTGAGTGGCAGCGGGCAGACAGGTTCATTACGAATTTCTGGGCTGAGAAAACAGGAGAAAGGCAGCAAAAAAAGAAACAGAGACCTCCCACCTAAAATCACGGCAGAGTGCTTCCCAGCCGTCAGATCACAAATGATCTGATGGTGGTGGTTGTAACAACAGTGAACAAAGTAACGGCCACATTTTCTGCAATAAACTTTGGAATAAACCTGACTTCTGTCAGCACTGATCCTGACACCCTCCATATACTCCGTGATTGAAGGAGGGCTCCAGCCAATGAGATAATTGCACAACAGCAAGTAAAATACCAAAAATCTTCTATCCAGTGGGCCTAAGGCCAACCCCACCCTCCTTTGGGGTTGGCCACACCCCCAACCGATTGAAAAGATTCTGCCGGAAGCTTTCTTTGCACGGGCATGCCCAGTGTTAAACCACCAGTACCTCGCTCAGCTATTGAATCCGAGCCTCCCAGCACAGTGCGCACCAAGTCCTGCCGAACCGCCGTCGCAATTTTCTTTTTCGTTTTGCCTGCGGCCTCCAGCGAATGCGGTCCGGCAGGCCGAAGCCCAAATGGCGCGGCGCGTATACGGGAAGTGCCGCGGCCGATAGCTGGGCCAGGTACTGGTGGTTTGAGGAGAGGAGGAGAGGAACGGAGATCTCCTTAATTTTTCGGGTAATACAAGTAAAATACTGACCGTGGGATCACGAGTACTCCACGGCAGGATTTGGGTCACTCAAGTGCCCCACAAACTCGTTTCTATCCTATGCCGTTGCTAGTGGGACCTCGCCCCTGGAGAGCTGAATGGGACTTACAGTCCCCAAGGGCAGCAGGCGGCGCCTGTTTTCACGGGCAGCCCTAGGTAAGTCTAGTTTTCTTTTTCTTTTTCTTTTTTTCTTTTTTTGCAAAGAAAAGCACTCCTTCTCCCGAAGTTACGGAGTCATTTTGCCGAGTTCCTTCAACATGGTTATCTCAAGCGCCTTAGTATACTCTACTTGTTCACCTGTGTCGGTTTGGG